>BJBW01001219.1:118598-620117 GCA_004320125.1 Scolopax mira
CAGCTTGAACCTGCTCCATTAATCGTTACCCTTTGGGTCACATAGCCAGTTCTCAATCCACCTCACTGTCCCCGCATCCAGCCCACACTTTCCTAGTTTCCCAATGAGGATGTTATGGGAGACAGTGTCAAAAGCCTTGTTGAAGTCAAAGTAGACTTGCAATCAAATTACTATTTCTTGTGTGGAGGTTTAAGGTAAGCTAAAATACCTTGCATTTGCAGCAGGCTGAGTGCATGCACTTACTGGTATTGAGTTGCTTTAACAGAATTTATGAAACTGTAACATGTAAATCTCTCAATCACCACAGTTCTCAAATGCCAGATGGATCTGCTTGTGAAGGTGCTCCCAGATGCTTTCAGGAACTAGCATAGAAAACTAGCTAGAGGAACTTTCAAGAGTATTCTGCCCTTAAAGTCCAGCTGAAAGTTTTGAACTGTATGTAATCTAAAACACTCATAGGAAAACTGTCCAATGTCTAGGAGAAAAAGTAGCATTGAATAGGCTGAATTGCATTAAGTTTGTTTTAATATTTTCCTTTAATATTACCTGTCAAAAACAGGACTGTGATTCAAATGACACAACTCTATCACAGCATGTACAAAATAATTCAGGCTCTGGGGTGGTAAGGATTGAAGTGCGGCTAAACTATGGATTTGTACTCTAACACAAAGGACTTGCACTTGACAGATAACAGTAAAGGACTTTGATTTACAGCAAAAGACAGAACTGAGAGTCATCTATTTTGGGCTAACCTACTTGCTAATTAGTGTGGACTCCTTGTTTAGAGAAATTCTCTTAAAAAGCTTCTCAGCATGGTTAACATAATGATTAATAGCTTCTCCGATGGACTCCGCTGTACACCACTACTGCTTTACACGTCAATGCCAGTCATCCAGTATGAGTGGGCAAATGTGGGGCTATGGTGTTATCTTCATCTTATCTTCCTTTTTTAGGACATAGTATATCTGAGTTATTGCATACACACAAGGCTTTGGGTGGCCTATAAAGGATATAATGTTGTCATCCCATAACAGACTTTGTTACATCCCATAACTAACTATCCACTCTTTTGTTCTGCCAAAGTTTTCATCCACATCATAGAAACAGTAAAAAATAGCATGTATGCCCAAGTTTTAGCTATTTCAAACCTTGGAGGCGAAGATAATGGTATGTGTTCAACAGCCTGTTACTTTGCCATAACTGAACCAGCTTGTAGCAGCTAGGCTAAGAGGGTTGGAAATACCTTGGAATAGCCAGTTGCAGTGACACAAGTTAGTAACTTCCCTGTCTATCTAACCTACTCACCTGCTGGAAGAATTCAATGAATCATCCTTTAAAATGAATTGTAAATGTGCTTGATTCTTACAGAGGATGTTATATGACCAAGGTGGAAAAATGCAGCCACATGCATGAAGCCTCTTCTCCATCAGACTGTTGGGACAAGGAATACGGACGGATCTACAAAGGGTCATGCCCATGAAGGCAGGTAAGCTCCTGTTCTTATCAGTGTTCATATATCAAAATAATACTTTTATCAAAGTAACATGCTCTTCTTACCCATGGAGTGTTCTATCACCAAATTCTGCTTTTTGTAAGTGTAATCCTGGTGTGATTCTCGTGAAATAAATGGATACATACTAGTCTTACTCAGATCAAACTCTGAATTCTGAAATCCTCTTTTTATATGACACCAAGTGACTCTGATTGATTGCATGAACTGGGTGATACTTCTTTCCCATTCTATCCTTTCCAAGGCTGCATTTTATTCCCATGGATGTAACATTGGACAGAAAACAGGAATGTATCCAGAAAAAGCAACACTAAAGTACCACATCTGCAGTCAAATGTTTTGCATCCTTAACACTTCCTTATCATACACAGACACATCAAGAAAGCACTTTTAAAAATATACCCAGTTGAGTAGAAATAGCAACATTTGATACTAACACAGAATATTGCCTTTGAGCTTTTGGACTCATTTATCAGGAATGAGAACATTGTCCTTTTGCTACAGAGAACAACCCAAACTGTTGAGTGAGCAAATGATCTGCCCTGGAGCACATGCAAGTCAACAGTAAGACAGAAATACTATTATAAACTGTTTCCTGGGATATGTTGATGCACCCCTGCTCCCTCTTCTCATTCTGAGATGTCAACAAACTTTGTGGCTGCTTTTGTGGGAAAAATAGGAAATAAAGCATAGAATCAATCTTCACATGAGATAACTGCAAAAATATGTGCTTACCTTTTTTGAAAGCCTAAATTTGGCATTGATACAAAAGGAAACTCTCTCAGAAAACACATACTTAAGAGTTTGACTCCTAAAATGACTATGTGACCTGTTCTTCCTCTGTTAGTGAATTAAATACGACTAGCCAGATGTGAGGAAGATGATGAATATTCAGAAGAGAATCAAAAGTAGAGCAGACTGAAATTCAACAGAATTTTGTTGAACCAGAAGAAAAATCACTGGGACTTGAAACAATATTTATAGAGTGAGTAGTTTTAAAGAATAACTTGAAATGTACTCTGGATTCCAGGCTTGTCTGAACTGGAACCATAAATTGGTAGAGGGAAGTTCAGACTGAGCAGAATACTTACGCTCTGTGGATCACTTTTTCATTACAGAAGTACTTCTTCCCAGAAATATTTTCTTTTTATTTAGTAGTTTTGAAAAAGAAAAACACAAACAGCTACTACATGATGAACAATTGGCATATCTATAGTATCCACTTATCTTGAAAAATAATATCTGAAGAAAACTGCCTCATCGTCACCCATTCCTGTGCTGCTAAATGCAGTGTGTGCTCCATGGATCCCTGTGGCCCTTAAGTGAGATCAAATGTGCAAAGGAACAGTTAGTGCTTACAAAGAATTACTAAATTTCAAGGTGTATCACCAGCTGCACAGGTATTGCATTTTCTCTTTGCAAATAAGGGATAAAATGCTAAAATCCTTTGTGTTATAGGATGGAAAAATGTCATCTTTGTAGAGAAACAATGTAAGAGTGGTTTTGAATTATAGAATAGTAAGAAAAACAAAGGAAAAAAACCCCCATACCTACAGAAGTAATTTTTACTGAGTTCTGTGTTCTCTGGGGGAAAAAAATTCCTTTGAGCAGAAACCTTGTCTGCTGTTTCAACTTGAGGTGAATTGGTTTAGCTGCTCAGAAGGTAAAGGAGCTCCAAAATGGCTTTATAATGGAAAATCTGGTAGATCCTTAACTTCAGCGGTGCACATAGACACTTCTAAAGGAAGGAAAAAAGGATTTGAAAGATGTTTTCGGAAGCAGGTTTTTTTCACTTGAAAGTGAAGTAATGGTAAAGCTTTTTGTATTCCAGCTTCCCCTGATGGCTCACATCTACTAGCTAATTAATTAACTCTACCTGGTTACTAATTAAACAATTGGAGAAATGGCTTTGAAAGAGAAGCTGGTTCAAAAAGATACAAGGAAAACATAATAGGTGAGTTGTAAAGTATCAGTGAAAGGCTGGGTAGATAAGACACAATCCTTTGGTATATTTCTCCTTATTATGAGCAGGTGTTATGTGACCTACAAGCACTCATTACAGAGATTACAAAAATGCACAAGTTCTGAGCCATTGCACAGCAGAGAGAAAAATTAACTTCAGTATTTAGAATCATTGTGGCTTTTGTGACAATAGGGATATGATTTTAAGAATCATGGGAGGTGATAATCCCCTCTATTCTGCTCTCATGAGACCCCCACCTGGAGTACTGTGTCCAGCTTTTGAGTCCTCAGCACATAAAGGTTGTGGATACCTGTTGGAGCAGGTCCAGAGGACTGTCATGAAGATGATCATGAAGCACCTCTCCTGTGAAGAAATGCTGAGAGAGTTGGGGTTGATCAGCCTGGAGAAGAGAAGGCTCTGGGGAGACCTTATTGTGGCCTTTCGGTACTCAAAGGGGGCCTACAGGAAAGATGGGCACAAACTTTTTAGCAGAATCTGTTGCAATAGGACAAAGGGCAATGGCTTTAAACTAAAAGAGGGAAGACTTATACTAGATAGAAGGAAGAAATGTTCTACAATGGCGATGGTGAAATACTGGAACAGGCTTCCTAGAAAGGTGGTAGATGCCCCACCCTTGGAAACATTCAAGGTCATGTTGGATGGGGCTCTAAGCAACCTGATCTAGTTGAAGGTGTCACTGCTTATTGCAAGAGGGTTGGACTAGATGACATTCAAAGATCCCTTCTTTTAATGGAAGGAATAAGTAGTAGGGCATAGTTTGAGAGCATGGTCACCTTGGTGAATATAACACAACTGAACTTATGTGTAAATCTTCAACATTCAAGGGTAGTTTCTGTACAGGAGTTTGTGGAGGCACTTGCAGACAAAATTTCAGTCCTTTTAGCCCCATTCTAATTTTTGCAATCTGTTGTATTAAGCAGGATTGAGGAGGACGTAATATAATTTTACTTGCTTCTACTTGCTTTCATCGGTTTTGAATATCTGCCCTTTAGATGGCTTAAACTGAAGATTATGTACTTCTCTAGATTCATATCAAATATCTATAATAGTTGAAAAGCTGATATCATGCATTTTAAGCAAGCTTAGCTATGAAACATATGTGAAAGTATCTTCATGCATGAATTACAATATTATTAAGCGGAGTCTTGTTACAGTCATATAATATAAAGTGCTGCTTTGGCTAGTAGTCAGGAATTCCTGGAGAATGCAGTTACAGCTTTCTTCTAGTGCTTCTAGTTATCAGCAAAAACCAGCTGGGGAGTTATTTTCTTGAGCCTTTTTTTCTGAGCTGAAAAAGGTTTTATATAATGTTTAACTAGAAAGAAGATCAGATGCTTTTAAATGAACCAGACTTGTGGTGCCTTTCATTGCTCCTTCAAAATTCTCCTGCATAACTCAGCTGGTTCTGAAACTAAATGCCTTGGTACCCTCGTTCCAGTGGTGGCTCCTACAGAGCTTGCTGTGGTCATAGTCACTGTTATGCTCAGATGCCTAGGCTGAGATTGTTGAGGATGTTCAAAAATTGTTCCAGTAGAGGTAGCAACACCTAGTTGACTTCTTGACAAGGACTCAGCACTGCCAGCATAAACATCTTATATTAGAATAGGTAGATGTGTGGTTGCACGTGGCTAAAGATATGCAAGAAAGAGGATGCAGTGTCAATACAGCTTCAAAATTTAAACTCGATAAACAACATATTAAAAGCTGTTGTGCCAGTATAGTGCCTTTTACCCTCCATGAATGCTTTAGCTATTTTGCTACAAAGTTATTTTCCCATTTGGCCAGATCTTCATTGACAGCACATCAGTGGTGTCATAAGCTGGTCCCCTTTTGTTGGTAAAATCCTTTTAATCTAAAAAAACCCCTTTAAATTACTAGAAAGTTCAGTATCAATGATTTTTAATGAGACTTGAAGTTTTTAAGGTCCAGATTCTTAAACCTTAACTGTGGTTCAGGTTTAAAATAGCTTTTAGGGACAGTCATTCATCAAGGGACTTTCCAAAGCACCTTGGCCAAGATACTAAAAAGTGTGCTTGCCTGAGATTTGAAGATGGGCACATAAGACAGAGAAAATGCTCCAGGAAAACTTTTCAATCTACTTAGGCACTTGCAAAGCTATAGGCAGCGGCAACCAAGGTTTTGCCAGATAGTTAGCTTAAATGACAGAAGTCCTATTACTGTGCGTATTGAGGTGTACTGCTGTTTAACTTAACAGTGCACTTGGGTGCACATCTCTGGATAATACCACTTAGGAAAGGAGTGCTCACTTTGCAGCTATCTGCTGGGCAGTCTGAACGTGCTCTGACAGCATTCACTTCTGCCTGGGGCTTGCAGGCTGGTGGTGGTGCTGTTGACTGGTTTTTATGCAGTATCTATTTCTGGCATTTACCTAGGAAGCAGGAGATCTAGTTTTACCATTGGCCTCTGCTTGAGATGACTCTCTTAAAAAAAGAGCCTTGGCTCCCAGGTCAGTCGCTTGTCATGGGCTGAGCGCAGCCATGACTAAATTTCATTAAAATGTCTGAGCCGTAGTTCATAAAAGTCAGAAGTGAAAACAGATGATCATGAGGCTGAGGAAAAAATGCTAGGTCTCATTGATCTGAAAAATGAAAAGATAGTACAGGTTATTATATATTCTCAGACATTAGCTATTTGGGATTATACTTCTATCTGCAGCCACAGTGAAACTTTGACCTCCTTCCTCTCTCACCGGCTGGTCACCTTTGCAATCTTTCCAACCGCCACAACCCCAGATTCATTTGGAAAGCATGAACTTTTCCAATGATGCTGCTCACTAGCAGCTCCTTATCTTGACTGCCAGCAGCTGTAGTTCTTGGAATTAATGTGCTTTTACCCCCATGTGGCATCTCCGGAGTGGGAGCAACCCTTGCCCCATGCTGTATGTAGCTCTGCTCCTACTAGCCCTTTGCATTCCAGAGAATTTCCTTGCTTGCTACCCTCACATGAAACTCACTGCTATTTCATTTCTATATATAAACTCCAATATTACATTTTCAACCAGTCCAACAAGTTAAACTTAGTAACAAGAGCAATGGGAAACTTAAGCTTTTACTATTTCAAATAAGCAATAAAAGGAGCATAAGGATCACCACACTGAATTAGGCTTGGGCAATATCTCATTTGAGAAAAATAAAAGGGTTTTCAGAGAAAAGCACCACAGGGTTGTAGCCAACTATGGGATAACCCATAGTCAAAAATGAAACTTTCCTTGTAAGATCAGGAGAGACAACACCTCTTATCTAAAAGGCAACCTCTTCTTATCTAATTCATGTTCCACATAGAAATTTATGTCACAATTGGGTAATTAGCTTTTTTCCCTCTTTTTTTTTAATTTTATTTCTTTGGCGGGATGTGTGTGTGTGTTGCAGATTGAGCCAAATACCTCTCTGGGATCTGTCAGTGATGAAAAGAACTGCTCTAGCTCTTCCCTTAATAAGAGGAACCAAAGAACATATCCAAAATTGTCCTGACTGTGAAGTTGAAGTGTGGAAAACACACAAAGGAGTACAAATAAAATCAACTGTAACTTTAATAGAAAACAGCCAGTTAAAATTATGCCATAGGATAAAAGAATAATTCTTTTTGTTGTATAAATTGTGGAACTATTTTAATCTTAATTCTATCAGGGCTTTAGCTTTCCCAACGTGATCTCTGCCACTCAGACAATTTCTCTGTACTGCTCCCAGGCTACCTGTCTTTGCTTCCACCCTCTGTAGGCTTCCTTTTTCTGTTTGAGATTATCCAGGAGCTTCTTGTTCATCCTTGCAGGCCTACTGGCATTTTTGCCTGTCTTCCTGTTTGTTGGGTTGCATCGCTCCTGAGCTTGGAGGAGGTGATCCTTGAATATTAGCCAGTTTTCTTGGGCCCCTCTTTCTTCCAGGGCTTTTCCCATGGTAATCTGTCAAGCAGATCCCTGAAAAGGTCATAAGCCCTTGGTAAGCTCCTCAGGCAGAGTTCCATGCACTCCAGCGGGTCATTGCCATAGAGGGCAATGCCGCCTTCTCAATATTTGTTTTGAGAGCAAAAGCAGTATAAGATTGCCCAAAGTTAAGGTAAACTTTTTTCCTGGATGATGAAATGTATCCGTATCTTTACATAATGCTTAGAACAATACAAGAAGCCAAATTGACAACACAAGACTTCTGAATACCTTTGTTCCGTGCTACAGGAAGGTACATTTGCCAGCAGTGTAAACCTTCTGATATTGCCCCTCCATTTTTAACTGATATGAGAAGAAGCCTGGCAAACCTCTTCTCATTCCATCTTCTGAGCAAATAATGGTAAGAGCTTTTAATCACTTTCAGTTCACATGGATTCAAATTAAGAGAACAGTAGCAAGAAGGTATGGATTTATCATCAATATTCTGCCCACTCTTAGAAAGAATTAATGCACAATATAAAATACACATATTTATGAAATCTTCTGGTGTATATACGTTTTCCTTTATCCTTGTTTCTTTAACAAAACAGAGAGATCTCTCATCTCTTCTCTCAAGAAAGCAGCAAACAACTTCAAAAATGCAGACCATGCTCTGATATCCCATTTGAGTTTCACTGAAATCCTCTTTAAGACAGCAAATGCCATTGTAAGTTGATCTACATTATAGTGTGTCATTACTGTAAGAAATCTAGAGAGGGAAGCTGCTCTTCTAGTTGGTGAAAAAATCTTTAAAGCTCTAAATTTAGATGGAAAAAGCAACACCTCATTATTCTTGAAATCTTTTCTCAAGTCACCTACTAGTCAAGTGCTGAATTCTCTAGCCCTGTAGCAGCTAAAGAGGTGGAGAGATGCAAATGGTGCAGCTGGCCAGCCATTACACTTATTTGTTTCCTATTCCTTTCCCCTCTTCTTTGTTCATCTTGTTTTGTCACAATATATTGGCTTTTCAGGGAGGATGCTTTTTTTTTGGGGCATCAATCAGCTTTTATTAACAGAACTGTGCAGGTTTGGAAAACATACTGATACTGTTTCTCTAAACTGCATGGGAATTCCTTGGGGGGGGGCTTCTAAGTAATGACTTGGATAGATCCTGCTTAGATAATGAATTCTTTCCAGATTACAGCCTAGTACATCTAATTGGTGTTTCCATATTAGCTTACGGCAGTGCATAAGAGGCCATCAAGCATACTAAGAGGACTGCAGAGGACCACAGCTTCCAAGCTCTTCTGTTGGAGATCTCGTTTCAGAGTCTACCCCATGAAAGGTCTGAATCACTCTGCCTCCAACACCCAAAAGTAGTGAAGGGAGGAGGGACCTTCTTGAGTACCCTCAATGCACACATTTGGCTGAAATCTGCCCTGTCTTTGTTGTGAATGACATCTGGGGAGACTTGCCCTTTTTTTGGGGAGAGACTACACTGTGATACGTTCAGGGTTTGTACTACTAGTGCCCATTTGCTCTCTTACAAATGATTTCCCTTTTCCTTTAAAGGCTTTGTAATAAGGTAGGCAGAACATTAGAATGAAGTTAGAGTGAAGGATGATGTTAAACCCTGTCCTCCAACAGAATTATTTTCATTGGCTCTAATTATTAGTTCAAAAGCTAACGCACGGGTGTGTGTGGGGGGAACGATGAAAAGCAAACCTATTCACAGATTTCACTTTAATACGCTATAGATTTCCGTGGATCTTACTATTCCTCTCTATAGATTTTTTTTTCCACTTTGAAAACCTTCACAGGCTTCACTTCAAATATATTTATGGTGGCCTCTCTGCTGACCCCAAGCAGGTTAATCTGGTGATGCATATTATATAATGTGATTACAGAAGGTAAAACCAGGCTAATAAGGTACAGTGTGTGGAGTTCTTTAGTGGCTTTGATGTGTATCTTTCAATTTTCAGTCTTGCCTGCAAAAAGCAATAAAACCCCCCTCAGTTCCAGAAGTGCTTGTACTCCCTGTTTCGCATTGCCGTGTTATTCTAGGCTGACATGCACTGTACCTGTCTTGTTTCTCACAGGCATGTCCCTTTGGTCTTTTCAAAGTTATGAATACTTGAGACACTCCTACAAATTACTGTGCTGATTAAAAATCCTTGATCATATCATCTTTTAGCTTTTAAATGTGCTGTCAAACAATAGAATCAGAAATATGGGGCTGCTGCAGTTATTTCATATTAATGCTTCAAGTTCAAACAAAGTGTCAAGATGACTAAGTACAAGGGATTTTCAGAATGCTTTAATGTTGCCTCATTTCAAATCACTTCATAAGCAGCTTGGTAATGAGCTCAATAAATTCTACTGGAAAAAAAATACGTTTTGTATGAAAAAAAAGTAGGTTGCTATTTTATAATTAGCCCTCTGGGCTTGTGGGAAGGAGGCTTATTTCCTGTTTGAAATCCACTTTGTTAGTGCTGTGATGTGAAGATGGCTAAATGAGTATGAAATATTGTAATTAAGTACATCACAAGCTGTTTATCTTATCAGCAGTGTTTTTCTTTAAAGGCTGGCTTGTTGACCACTGGTGTATTATCACAATTTTTCTCTGCTTTGCCAACTTATTAGGTAGAGGTTTACCAAATATTGCAGGGGTGAAGGATGGCAGAAAGACAACAAACAAATATAACTGAAGCCTGGTAGCTCTCTTTTGATGGAGTAGGTATCTTTCCATTTTGCTCCGAGATGTTTATTCACTGACAAAGCAAGTTTGTGAAATCTCCTCTAGACCTGACAAAAGAGTGGTCCATGGAGGTTCTGGAGCTGTGTGGTGGGTCTTTGGATGCCCTGCTAAGCAGTCTGTTGATGACAGAAGTGGAAAACCATTCTGACCACTGGAAAAGTGGACTGGTTTATTATTGACAGAGAGCAGAGCCACTGGTCTTCCCCTTGCTTTCTGCTGTTAATCTAAAGGCTATGTATTATGGTAACCTTCTGACCTCCTAAATTTCTTATTTTAGCTCACCCAGATGAGCCCATAACACTTGTCTATAACATTAGTGTGTTTCATGTAAGAATCTCTTGAAAATTTTGCTGGAGGGCCATGTGCTTCCTCTGCAATTTAGTGAAGTGTTTGAGGTTGTTTGTGCAATTTATGTGGACTTTGCGCAGCTCAGTACTTCTAAGTATGGGCCCCAGTTTGTCTGTTCCTAAGTCCCCAAACAGGAGGTGTTCCTAGTGTGTTGCTGTATTTCCTCACAGTTGTCCCCATGTCACAGATATCTTATTTACAATGGGTAATATAATATGGTGCCAACCACATCACGCTTTTGCTGAATGTCCTCTTGCCAGATTATGTACTTCTGAAAGGCAACTCCATGTCTCTGCCCACTGCTGAGCTGAGCTAATTACTGAAGTTTGTCTGAGTTAGGGTTGGATGTTTGGCAATGCTATTCTGAACTATTGGGACATCTTTCTCCATGTGATTGTTCACACTGTCTAGTAGATTTAGATTTGTGAGGCATGGCTTCCTGCTACAGAAGCAGTGCTCACAGCTCTCAATTACATCAAGTTTTTCCATATGTCTACTCATTTTACTCTTCACATTAATTTAAAAAGAACTTTGCTAACTAAGGAATTTGGACTGGTATGAAGTCACATTCACCCTTACAGAATTTTTTATTAATTTGGTAACAAGTCTGTTTTAATTTTAAATTGCAAGCACAGTTTATAATTCACCTGTATAGTATTTTTTTTGAACTTAATACTGCTGGGTCTGGAAGATTTGTTACTATTTATTTTAGTACTCACTTCTAAAACTTCTCCTATTGATGTTTTAGTTTAATACAGTATCCCCCCAAAATATAGGTTGCTCTTCCAATATGAAGTTGAGTACTAAGAATTTCTTTAATATTTCTGCTACAGCTTTATCTCCCTGGGGGATTCATTTAGCACTTTGATCACATCTGTCATCTTGCTGATAGGCTTTCAGTTTTTAATGTGTTTAAAGAAAATATTTATTATTAGTTTTATGCCTCTACCAGTAGTTTCCTTGATTTTTTGACTGTTGTGTGATGGTTTTACATCTAACTTGGAAATTTTATGCTCCTTTTTTTTTTCCTATTTTCCTCATATAGATGTCTTTTTTTTTTTAAAGATTGTCTTTTTAATTCTACTGTCTCCTTTTCTGATCTTTCTTATGTCAGATTGTGTATCCTCTTTTATTTATAATGTACATATCTTTATTTATAATAATTTATTTATAAGCAGTATACACTTACTCTAAGTATCTAACACATTGGCTTTAAGCAGTCCACACCCACATAAAGTATTCAACTTTTTTTACTTCTGCTAAAAATTCTCTCAACACACTTAACATGCTTACTTATTTTTATAAACTCACCTTGTCTAAAGGCAGATATTACTGCAATGCATAAGTTCTTTTGCTACTCATTCTTACAAAGGTACTGAATTACACTAATATATACTATTGAAGCATGGTCCATGGTTTACATCTTCATGTAGGTTCTGCACGACGCTCAGGTTAAATCAATAACGTGTTCTTGTCTCCCTCCTTAACAATTCAGACTCCTTTGTTGACCCAGGTTTTAGCACTACTCATTCAATAAGTTAATTGAAGGAATTAGATTTGCTGTTAGTGTTTTCTGATCGTGAACATAAGTTCTATTTGTTTTATCTCACACAACATAGTTAATAAACAAATAGGTTTTTACTTGATTTTTTTTTTTGGATGGACTTTCCTCCCTAATATATTAATTAGAGCTGTTTTAGAATGGACCATTGTTCCTTTGAAATCAGCCTCGAGTCTCTAATAAATGTCCATTAAGTGATATATTGGGGGAGAGTAAAATTTAATACACTGTACTCCACTGACCTCATTCTGGGAAAAAGCCCATCCTGATGGCAGGTGATCCACTCCTGTGCCCTGAAGCATGAAATCTAGATGCATTCTTCTCTTAGACTTTTATAACAGCCCTTTTAAGACTCCAGTGACAGTATTTGGTGATAACTTTCTGTGTTAATAAATTTCAGCAGTTGATTCTGAAATATTTTTATTTCATATTTGTTTTACTGCTCCCATATAAACTGGACATTAGTTTAATTGATTGACAGCCTGATTACAGATATCTGAACCATCTTTATAGTCAATGGAGAGCTAATCAGTTTGGTCACTGAAACTCAGAGTGCAATTCAACTCACTCTGAAGTAGTCACCTTAAGTGAAATTTGGTAGTTTAAACAAGTCTGACTGTGAAAAGTTTTAGATTATGAATAAGAACTAGTTCATGCCAATGTAGTTTTGGATTCATCCCACCCACATTTTCTCTTTTTGATTGCTGGGTTGATGATAGTTTATTTACCTAAACACTTATACACGAACAGCTTAATTTTTTTCCTATTTTGGGAACAGTAACATAGAAAATAAGTTACTCTGTTATTGCTTTCCATGGTTCTTGCACCCTGCTTGCCTTGAGAAACCATGTATGTATACTTTTTTTTTTAATTTATTTTTAGTCTGCAAATGATTTTAAAGCGGATTGAAGAAGCTTAGGAAGCTGAGGTCTACCTGAGGAGATAGTGGAATCCCACTCTTATTTGAAGTATGAGGTCCATTAGGGCTTGAGTTGCAGCTACTGACATTTAGGACAGGTAAAAGCAGTAAAGGTACTTGATTGTAGAAATATATTACCTAAGGCAGGTTGTGGAATTTCTATCGTGCAAGGCTTTAGCAAAAGATTAGAGAAACGTTTGTATGGAGTACTTCAGCTATAAGCTTCTTTTTGGCAAGAAGATGGATTAAACAATTCTTCAGTATCTTTTCCAGTCTCAGTTTCTTTCAATCTCTATGGAAGATATAGCTTATTTATTCCCTAAGTGGAGGTTGCCAATTAATTTAGATATAGGAAACAAAATATAGAGGTTTTAGACTAAGAAGATCATTAAAAGGTGTAACAAGCTATAACTTTATGAGTGCGATTACACACAAAGCATATAAACAATGATTGATTGATGTTACTTCTGAATTTGGGCTTTGGATTATTGTTTTAAAATTTTAGCACTGACCACAAGAGAGCATAAGATTCTGTAATCAATAATAAAATTCTTTGTAAGAAAATAATAAAATGCTTTGTAAGAACAAGCACGCTTTGTCCATCAACAGTATTCATTGGCTTTTCCATGAGTAGCCAATATAACTCTTTGCCAAATCCATGATAAGCCAAATACTGCTGTCCTTACTATCATAGTTAAGAACCACATGGATTCTATGCCATAAATACTATGTACACCAAATGTACATAGTACATTCTTGTTAATATGAATAAAATCAGCTGGATATATGCTGTAGAATCTTACCCCGGTTCTTTTGAAAAAAACACTCAATCATTTACAAATGTCTAAATCTGAATTTGTGTACCTGAAAGTTAATAATGATTTTTCTTTGCAAGAGGGAGACAATCTGTAAAGTCACTCCACTGTACACAGCTGACGTAGAGTTACACCACCTAAGCATCTGCCTTCTGGTAATCCCTGCTATCAAAGTAAACCTGAAAGTTCAAGTCCCATTTTAGACAATAATGATCCTACTGGGAAAGAGAAATTCCAAAGGAATAAGGTTTTCTGGAGAGAACTTTGACTCTAACATTGAAAGATTTATTCCACATGTCAAGAATGAGAATATAAGTATGGAGGAAAAAAAAAAAAAGATTCTGCACTTCTTAATGTTACTTCACTACTAGCACTCTGGCTCTAAACCATTACATAATTAATAGCATATGCATTGATATATGTGTTGACATCATTCAGCTATAGTGGTCAACATGCACCAAGGTTAGGTTATTCTTTTCTGTAGATGGTAAAACTATGGATATTGCTGTAATATATACAAGCAAAATGATGTCTCTTAAAGATATCCTCAATATTATCACTGTGTCAATAAAAACAGTAAAAGAAGTATCTGAGAGGAATAGTAATAGCTTCTGTTACTGTTGCCAAGTATGAACTCAGAAAAAAAAATGTGAATCTAATATGAAATGCACATTAAGAGCCATACCAGCAATAATATGCAATTTTAAAAAACAGGTTCCCCTACTCCTTCACTTACTCTTTTAAAGTCTTCCCATTGCCAATCAGTATTACTTTGGTTTTATTTAGATTGAAATTCAGCTAATTTATGCCATCTATGTAATTTTATCACATTTTTGAAGCACTGTAAAGCACAGAAATTTATATATATATAGATGAGTTTAATGAAAAACAGATGAAAACTTCATATTTTTATAATTATTAATATTTCCAGCAGAATAGCTTTTTAATTTTTTTTTATTTTCCCTTTCTGTTTTCATAGGCCTGTCTGTCTGTCTATCTGCCTTTCATAGGTCTATCTGCCCAGTCTCTGGGAAGGTGCTTGTATGAGCATGGTATCAATAAGTTTAAGAAGGCAAGTGAGACACTGGAAATCTGCAAAGCTGCACATACAAGTATACACAGGGCTGGGAAACAACTGCAGGAGAAGGGACCAAAGAAAAAGAAGAATCTCTCTGTCATTTCTGCAACACTCCACTGTCACTCAAGTAACTGCATAGATGATGGTATCAGTGGTTGTTGACAGATGTAGAAATTTTAGCTGAGACTCTCCACTTTCTCTTCAAGAATGACACTATGAACTGTAGGTTATGGTTCACTTTTCATCGCTAAGGTATCTTGATGCTCCTGCTGTACAAGAGGAATAGATACTCTTAGCTCACATGGAAGTAGTCTCTCTTGTCTATTTTGTGGCTTCTCTTCCAAAATACATGCCAGTTACCACTAAAAAAAAAAAAAGCTTTCTCCTTATTCTTTAAAGCTTGATTTTATATAGATTTAAGAATGACTATTCAAAACTCTTAATTTTGCCTCCATGGAAGTTCACAGAATCAACTACTGTTTTCTGTTATCTTCGTGAATTAATTTCCTCCTCTGAACTATGCAGGTGATGTGTTTGGCTTCCAAGTGTATTTGTGTTGTAAGGAATTCTCTTAGCAGCCATCCCTTACTCAGTGGTGAATTTCTGGAACCCAATGCAAATTTTTGCAGTGAAAGATCAGTCATAGAGAAATGGTGGCTTTGAACATCTTTACCCTGAGAAATTTCATTTTATCTTAGCTCGTCACAAGCCCTTCTGAGGTGAAAATATAGCAAAATAAATGCCTGAACAAAACCAGAGAGGAGTCACCTAATTCTTTTTGAGAGAGTTCTCAATCTTCCTGTCAGCCTAATCTTCTGAGAGGAATTCTTTCACCTAGAATAATTATAATCAATAATCTTATATGCTAGTGATATAACTTCTGCACCATTGTTTACCTGTCTGCCTTTGGGATTGGAACCATATTGCGCTTAGACTGCTGAAATTTTGTAAAATGTCATTATTTGACAGTTTAGCCATCTGCCCTCATCCAGATGCTACCATTCTCGTTGCCTGATCTGTCACTGAACAAATGCAAAAAGCACAGCAGTTTCTGGAACCTATTTGCTGTGAAGCAGTGTGTGCTAGTGTTTGCTTGCTCAGCCTTTTCCTCCAAAATGTTGTGCATATTCATTCCTCTTCTGAATATTTTGTCTAAAATGCTATTGGGATCATTTTCTTTTCTTTTAATTCATGTGAGAGTTAGTGATTTTTGAGCCAATAATTCCAGTTTTTCTGTAGAAATGCTGTTGTTCTGTCTCCCTCAGAAGAATACTACCCTTTGGATCCTGTTGCAAACTGTGAGAAAATATCGGTGGTTACTGTACAAAAGATCAAGAAAAGATTTAGAGAACATGAGTACTTTCTGCAGTTTTTCAGAGCTTTTCTTCTTTCTTAAACATCCTTAGTTTTTATCTAGTCATGAGAACATCAGCAGTTCCCTCTAGAAATTTTTTCACTTAAGTGGGATGCTAGGTCATGCCTTTGAAATGTTTTGGGTTTGCACCTTTTTCTTCCATATATTTTGTGGTTTTTCATAATTTCTTTTCCAGAAAAAAAAAAATAAATCTGTACATAAGCATTTTGTATAAAAAAATTACAAACAATTTTTTAAAAATAAGGTCACCTAGGTATTTGATTAGCCTTCTTAAAGAAAAAGAAATCCTTTTGAGATGGATGAAGTATGCAGCTTTGGATGTAACAAAAGCCTTTCAACAGAGAGAAAAACATAGTTGTACAGGGGATATAGGAACTTATTTCCTCTGTTCAGACTCAGAGTCTCTTAATACACAGCAGCAGTCTGCAGGCTATGTGGAGGGTCACAGAGGCTATGAATAGAGGGTATATTTAGGATTTAGGCTTATATGTCAATAAGTAATTGCCTTAGAGATGTGGCTTGCAGGCAAAAGGAAACACCTAACCATCTTAGGAAAAAATATCCTACTATTTTAATCATGAACATAGAAGAAGGAATAAATCTCATTTTCATGTACTGTACTTAACTGGTGTTATTATTCACCAATGGGGAGAGGTTTGAATTGTTGAAGATGCTGATGGGATCATCTCTATGCCTAGATACTTTAGTATTTCTCAGCACTGTAGTGCACAAGTGCCTCCTAAATATTCAGAAATAAAAATAATAGCATGTGTTTTTTTTCTGCCACCTAAGATTTTAAAAGAGACAATTTGGTTATTGTAAAAGCAAGAGCTGTATCTGTCTACGTAGATGCCACTGATGCATGAAAAAACTATTGTATCCTCTCCTCCAGAAATCAGTGAATTTTTTTTTACTTCCCGTGAAAAAAACCCCAATAGATATACAGAAAAATGAGGAACTGCTGGCTGAGGCAAGAGAAGGTTTGCAGTACATTTTACCAGTTGCAAAATTAATTGAGAAATACAGAGGGTATAAGTTCACATGGTAAATATTAGTCAGTGGACATTCTGGTGCTTATCCCAGCAATAGAAGAAGATAATAAAAGTCTGTATTAGAGGAAGATATAACTAGATGAAGAGGTACACTGAATATGTCCTTTCACTAAATAAAAATAGTTTACATTATATCAACAAAGCTGAAGACATAAATTCGCATCAATGAGGCTTTTCCTTAGGCATCTTCTCTTTGGCTGACAGGCCCAGCAAATGGCTGACACCTAAGGTTTCTGTAAGCTCTCTGTTGACCCTCTACCTCTCTATCCATGGGCAGCAGCTTTACCTGGCTACTTTCTTCCTCAGCAACGTTTTGCTTCCATTGACTTGTCTCCAGCATAAAGAACTGAAGGTCCAAAGGCACTTCTTAAGTTATGTGTTCTGCACCGAGTTACTTGTTTGGCTATGATGGCTCTTGGGTCGAAATACTTTTCCATATAGCACCTTTTTACCTCAGTAGGTGAAGTAGTTGTTCTGAAGAGCTGACTGCATGACTCACATAACAGGTAGCAAAGATGCAGCAGAAAGACAGGAGTAGGCAGAAGCTGAAGATACTGCTGAGCAGCATTGTATGTGACAGTACTGATGTCTTTGCTTTGTTGCAGAGTGAATAGCAGGCTCCATAAGCCTCATTGATTAAAAGGATTCTGAGATACTTGTGAGAAAAAATGAAGCCGGGAGGCAGCACAGAGGAGGAGGAAAAAGAGGTGTAACTGTCTAGCTGTGCAAAAATAACTTTGGTGTATGGATAAAGTTTAATGTTAAAAAGTCCTGTTAAAAACTTTCACTGCAGCACATTTTCATGACGCTGACAAGCAAGAGCAGCTCATTAATTATGAGCACCCATGCTAGACAGAGTTTATATTTCATGCTCCCCCTTTTTGAGCAATGCTCCTGCTTTGTGACAAAGCATCCTATTGCCAGCTCTAAATATTTCTTCAAACTTTAGGTCAGGAAACCTCCCTGGTGTGTTTTCATCTTTTCTCTCCACACCTTCCATCACTTACCATCCTTTCCTTCACTGTTTCCTACTCATAGCATTGCCAGGGCCATCAGCAGGCTTCCCACAGTCATCTGTGGTTTTGTTCTTCTCACTCACTTTTTTATTTATTTACTTCATTTTATCTCCTTCATCTGATGGGCTTTTTTTCTGTACTGTGACCTCTTTGCCTATCCCCTCATATCTTCAACCTCTTTCCTACCTTGTAATGAAGGGGTTTCAATTTTTATTAGGACTTGGTTGTCTCTGTCCTCAGGTGACCTTCAGTTCCCAGCTATTCACATAAGAGTTACCATTGATTCTAGGCTGTCCCTTGGAGCTGCAGATTTTTGAGGTCATAGCTTTGCAATTTCTCAGCTGAAGTATCCCCGTCTCTAAGGCTTCAATTTGTTTCTATTGAACAAAACATTAGATTGGGGATCTGGGGTGAAGTGAACAGATATTGGATTAATATCACAAACCAACAGTTTCTAACCCTTTAGGGAAAACAGCCATAGTAGCCCAAACTCACTTTTAAATCTGATTGATAATAAAGTGGTGGCTCCATTTAATGAAGAATTCAATGTGTAATGAGGGCATGGTTCTACAAATAGCACTAAGGAGGTACAGAGCTCAATGGATTAAGTCAGCTATATCTTTCCTTGTGTACAGTGGGGAATATATGCCCTCCTAGAGCAAGCTAGTTTTATTGAAGAATAGGGGAAAGTTTTATTAACTTTTTCTTTATTTTATAAAGTGCCTTTCTCCAGGTGAAAGAAACCTTCTTCTTTGTTGTGGAGTATTAAATAAATGAGTAGAAATACACAGATTAAATTGGGTGCAAGAAATTAAAATGTGTTGTTTTGCAAGAAATTAAGATGTATGGAGCAACTTTCCATCTCCAGTGCCTGCTCTTGGTATAGAATATGATGATATTTACAGGGGGGATAAAACCCCATTTTTTTCCTCACTTTCCACATTTTCAACTTTGATAAAGACTAGTACACCAGCCATCAGGTTTTTTTCCTTTAAGACAGTTGCAACAGCCCTGATGGGGGTCCATCACACAGTTAACAATAGCTAGAACCTCTGATGAGTTCTGGGCAAACTTCTTTTTTCTCCTGGCAAATTCCTCTTCCCTGCATTATGAAGGATAGTGTCAACCTAATACAGCATCTCTACATTTTTTCAGGCAGAGGTGCTTCTCTTAGGTGTTTTCTACTCAATTTATGCTCCCTTTATGCTACCTGAATGATGAGAAAAAGTAAATCTGTTGAACTAAGAAAAACCTGAGAGTTGCTGGTTTTGACTACTGGATGTGGTAGGGATTTCCTGCACAAGCTTGGGATTTTTCAGACTAGTTTCTAGAGTCACTCTATGCTGTGGCATTTAGCACAATATTAATCTTGCAAATGATGATTTTACAGCCAAAGATTTGTTTGAAAGCTGACATTTTTTTGTCTCTGGTCTTTGCAGATTTCCTTAAACAGCATGATTATCTCCTGTTGTAATGGGAGGTCATACTGCACAACAGTTAAACTCCTATCCACAAATTGCTGTGCCTTGGCAAATGCAATTTACCTTCTTTGAGAGGTGAAAATTGCCTTCTATATCATCTAGGGTTGGGCTAAACTGTTCAAACTTGCAACAAAGCAACCTGTTTCCTTCTTGGCATTTATAAGATGGACTTTAGCTGTCTGTCCCTACTTTTGGACAACTATATTGCCAGTGTGAAAAATAGCACATTAATATTTTTTAGTGTCTTTTCAACCAGTCACTATGGTCCATCTAATTACATTTTTCTGTCCTTAGCTGGGAAGGGGGGGAGGACCCCAGTATATCCTGGCATTTGGCAATCTGTCTACTGTTCGGTACATGCCAGTTCAATTGCTGTTTCCTCTTACTTTTCTGAATAAACTCCTTTTAGTCAAGTCGTTCTTGAACACATTGTAGCTAGCCCTAGGTGCCAATTTTAAGCCCTAATGACTACTTTAAGAAGACTGATACATGAAAGGATGTTCTAAGTCACTACAGAAATGTACTAGTAAATTAAGGAGTCATGAAACATGCCTAGTTGGAATGGTGAATTGGACAGAAAACATTTTATTCTGTGTTTTAGGTCAGGGCTCTTCTGATTTGAAGGGATGATGGGTGAGAGAATAATAATAATAAAAAAAGTATTTTGCCTTTCTTGAAGCACTTAGGGAAAAAATGTAGGCTTGCCTTTTAACACTTGCAAAATGAAAGCATTACACCTGACTCAAACCTCACAGAGCTGGCATTTGTAGTTTACCTGGCTGTTGATGTTTTCTTTTTGCTGATAATTTTCTCGTCTTTGCAAAAAGTTAGTGAACACCATGCTCTTATGTTTATGTATTACAGCTCTGTTTTTGCTCACCTGTGAGAAGACCTTTCATTTAGTGATGTAATTTTCAGTGTGTGCTGAGTGACTACATACTGAGAAACAGTAGAAAGGCGTGCCATAGCCTTTTGGCAATGCTTTCCTAATAAAACACTCTGAATTTTCTTGGTAGAGGTTTATGTTTGGGTTGGGTTTGTTTTTTTTGTCTCATTTTGTTATTGTTTCTCATTGAGCTACAATTCTGTTCCCTCCTAAATCACAAAGAAAGTGGTCCCTGTAAAAGGAAACAAATGACCTCGAATATTTTTTAGCAATTCCAGAAAGACATGTTGGATACATAGGTATGGTATTCAAAAGCATGAACGCAGAATCAAATTTTAAACTTAATATATCAGATCTCTGAAAACAAACATTCATCTGTTTTCTCACAGGAGAAAGCAAATAACTTATTATTCAGTACGTGGATGTTGAAAAAAGATGTGCAAATTTTATCAGTGAGAGAAGTATCTTCTTTTTCTTTGTCCCAGAAATGCTCATGTGTGAGATGTCCATTTCCAGTAGCAGAAAAATACTTGTGGGCATAAACAAACTTATCGACATGTAGGCCCTTTGTTATAGTTGGTACTGCTCAGTTGAGTCAGTGGTTTTAAGCAATCCACTGGTGCCTGCATATGTGCATAATCCAATGGTGGCAGACATATGTGCCTTAAATCCATTTTAAGGCCATAAGGCAAAAACCTCCCACAAAGGAGGGGTAAATATTAGATGCATTAGGGGCCAATACTAGATATTAGCCTGCCCTGAAATCTGTCCTACTTCATCAAGGCCAGCTAACTCAAGGGAACAGACAGCAACCCCCTCACAGACTGACCTTCCCACCTGCTTCTAAGAGCAACAAACTTTCCAGGCCTGGGAAGACAAACAAAACCTTGTGTGTCCCTACTCTTTTGTATTATTTTTGTGGTATTTAATATATCAGTTTAAGCAAAGTGCTACAGAGCCACAACAGAAGAGAAGTACTGTCTTTTTTTTTAGGGTTAGCTTTGTAGGTTATGCAAATCTATGTGCATTGATTGACACCCAGGGTCTCAAAGACCTCAAAGGCTGTAGTATCCCTTCTGATAGAAGGTCACAGAGAAGAGATCTTTAATGCAGTTTTAAAATTGCCTGAAGTCCAGAGGCATCTTTGATTTTCCACCGTGCTGAATTTGATGTGGCTACTGCACTAATTGCTCTGATCCTCTGTGAAAGGTAACGCTCACGTACCCATGTCGATGGTTCTGGATCATTAGCTGACATTGACACTTATAGCCTTAGGATATTACTAAAATTAGAGACCTTTAACACTAGCTCAGTTCTTTTTTTCTCTTGAGGACACTGGGATATTTACTCAGTAAGTCCCTGCTGGGAGGTTCCTGTGATCTTTGCCCCCTTCCTCTCTCCAATGGCTGCTCTATCCGCAGTCTATGATTGGCATATACCTTTCTGCCTCTTTTATTTTGGGTCTTTATTAATGCTTACACATTTAGTTGGGCCTGTTTCAAGCTGCTTCGCTATCAAATGGAATTCTGGGAACCCTCAGTTCTTTGAAGACCTACACATTTGCTTTGTAGGCATTCTTTTTATCCCTAATTTGGGAGATGCAAAAAGTATTCTAAGATGTATTTTGGGCTCACCTGCCTGCTCATCACTTGTCAGGTTACATTGCCATAGGGATAGGTGGAAGCTGCTGTGCAGGCTGTGCCTGTGGCATGCATGCATGTCCCAAAGCACAAGGTGAACTAGGGGTATCCCTCTTTAGAGTCCCATTCAAAACATGAGGATGTTCCAGCTGGTGGATAGGAGATGTAAATGGTAGACTTCAGCTCATATTGCCCAAAGGTGATGGCCTGTACAGCAGCCAGTACAATCAATGCTTACAGTAAGGGATGAATTATGGAAATATTTAAGATATTTAAGAAAAAAATGCTGAGAAATTGCCTTGATGAAAGTTTCATCTGTAACAATGTTTACACATAAATTAAATTTTAGGTATTATTCCATGGAAAAAAATATGAAATAAAATAGTTTTCGGTTTTAACTTAAATAATGTTTCTGTCTTTATTTGGTCCAGATTTTAAATTATTAAAGGAGGCTGCTTGGAGCCCTTTGGAGTGCTTTATTTTCGTTTGTTTCTTTGGGGTTTATATTTATTTGTCTGGGTTTTGTTTGTTTGTTTTAGTTCAGAAACATTGAAATTTCGTTTGTTTGTTAACCCTGAGAAAATCAAAGTAGTAGTCTGAGAAATAGAAATACAGAAGAAAATATCCCTTGCAGATCTTGCTTCACTTCTATTACTTGAATCCAAAATTAGGCAGTTATTGAATCTATAGGTCCTCTGTCATAATGACAACAGAGAAACCTTTTCCATCACTTACATTTCACCAAGAGGTTGCAACATTTTCTTTCACATATGGATGAACCACACATGAGTTTCTGACTGTACGAGTAGATTATTGTAGAGTACTCTTCTTTATGGCAAGTTATTATAACAATTTGCAGTAACAATTTGCTATAATGCTATTGTAGCATAACAGGGACAGTGCAGAGGTGTGTAACTCTCACTGTGTAGAACTGTTTGTCCATCGAGCAGCAAGAAGGTCTGATAGAGGTATTACCAAGAGATTGTTTCCAAAATACCTGTTAAGGGAATTGTGGCTAAGGATGTGTAGAGACAGAAATACCTGATACCTGTCAGAGTTGCTAAAAATATTCTTGTTATTGTCAGGTTGCAAAATGGTTTAATTCCCCATGAAAGTCTGGGTGACATGTTTTCTACCCAGGTGAATAAAGTGACAAATACTACCAGGGTTAGTAATAAATGAATTTGCCTTTCGGACAGTAATCTTTCATGCTAGCTCACATACTAGTGCTTAAGGCAAACTATTTAAGATACACTTCACCTAGTGTGAGTCTGGCAACATAGGAGTGAAAAAAATGGATCAAAAGCATTTATTTTTGACATATGTCTCTTTCCCTCATCTAGAAGCCATTTAACAGGCTATGTTATCAGGAATCAGAGCAATTTTATGCAATAGATCAGGTTTCTAAAGAATAATTAATCCATACAAAGATAAAATAGTATATGTGTATATATAGTATATGTATATGTATGATTTCCAGAAGAGATTTTTGAAACTTTTATATGTGTGTGTCTGTGTTTGCCTGTTTCTGTGTGTTTGTCTGGCATGGCTTTATATTGGAATATAGATATATTTGATATATTGGTTTAATATAAATGGCTTTACATATATGCTTTAATAACTCCTGAAACTGATTGGTTTTTGTAATTCACTGAGCTTAACAGACAAGCCAAAGCTAGGTTTTGTTATAATAAAACCGTCATGGTTTAAAATCTAGAAGACATCTGCCTGGGGTCCTGAGGTAGAAGAAATTGCTGCATCTCCAATGGAGTCTGCAGCAAATTCTGTTGGCTAAAGTTATGGTCTGAAGTATTTAAAATTAAGACAATTTTCTGAAATATCATGATGGAACTTTTATTTATTTAATTTTGTTAAGTCATTGTGTCAATCACTGGTAAATGGAATAGGTTACTCTCAAGAGGCTGTAGAGTAACCTGTTGTCTGTGAGAAACATTGGTGGTCTCAATTTAGTTTGAAAAGGAGAAGTGACTGAGCAACAGTTACACCAACAGAACAAGAAATTTGGAAGCATGTAGCTGTCAAAGAGAAAAGTAATGATTGTTTTTTGTGTAATACTTAAGTACTTAAAGATATAATGAAAACTTGATGAGATTTCCAAAGCCTAAAGCAAATTTGAAAATCCCACTGGGTTATGAAATTACAGTATCTGATATCCTGATTTGTGTGGGTAGGTCAGATGAATTATGAATTACACTGAACGTTTTTGCAACCAGGGCTTTTATTTTAATGTAGTATCTTGACTCTAGCTCATCCCCAATGAAGGGAGAACCTTAGAAATTATCACTAAACAGAGTATTTTGTGTCTCTTGATACTAATAAAAGAAAGTAATATGAGCAGGGAAAAAAAACCACCCCAGTATCTTATTCCAAATTATTTCCCATTATTTCTTTAACAGTCTTTGTAGTCTTCATTTACTGGCTTGATTCTTTATTTCCATTCTCTTTTATCTTCCCCCTTTGTTTTATTTTGGGTTCTTCTCCATTGTTCATTCATGCAGTCAGATCTTCCACATACTCTTGTTTCTTCAAGTGCCTGTTTTGCTTAGAAAGCTCTTACTCTACCCCACTGCTTTCCTGAAATAAACTCAATTATTCCCTACTAGATGATGCCACTACTAGTCCTGAGATGGAGAAAATCATCGATACAATATATGCTTACCATGTTATGGCTTGTATAGCTGATGTTATGGGTGTGAGAATTCATCCTTTCCCGAGAGAGAGAGGGGAGAAAGAGACCAAGAAAGAAATTTCATTTTCCTAATAAGCAATCATTAAGAAATAATTTTAAAACTCTGACAATAATTTCCCAATGGCTGGTTGTGTGGAAAAAAATCCAAGCAAGAAATTGTGTTTCAGATGGAATACCAAGTAATTCTATATGACAACGTGAATCAAGCACTTGGGGTGCTAGGAGAGTACAAATTAAAGCTCACTCAGCGATTATGCTGTCTATCTCGATCAAAAAGGTCTAGAGATTTTTAAAGAAAATTACTAATTTTCTTTTTTGTTCACTCCCTGCTGGCTGTTTACAGAAGGCAGGTACCTAATTTCCTATGCTTCTAATTGTCTAAAATCGACAAAGTGAATGTTTCCTTCTGCTCCCTTTACTCTTCACCTGATTTTGCTACGATCATGATAAAAAATTAATTAATTAGAATCACAGTCTTTGGATAATTGCACATGGCATTTCATATACAAAATAAATTGTGTTGTGAATTTTATCGTATACTATTAAGCACTTCTATTTTAGGTGTGCATTGTGCAGAACAGAATCTACAGAACTGCATTTCAAGAAATATTTTCCCTTTAGGAAGGTGTATATCTACTGCAGCAAAGAGAAAATATGTATACTTTCCAATACACTGTTTTATCCATCTTGTATATTTCATAAACGTTAAAGTTACTGATTGCTCATTCTGTTCCTTTATATTGCTTTATTTTAAAAGAAAGAAATTGGTAAAGTGACAGGCTTAAGGTACTGCAGGACTGCAAAATGATATCTGTAGGACATGGTCCACTACTTTGAAATTATCTTGAGTTAGACTATTGCCTATGAGTAGAGAACCAAATAACACACTGACTCAGTGAGAAATGCAATGCACACTCTTAGATCTTGCTTCACAGGAAATGATAGAAATGATTATAAAGCAGATTTTCTCCTAGTCCTAGTAGAATCTCAGAAACTTTTATTACAGGGAATTCTGACTTTATAGGAATCCATCCAACTCCAATGCATTATGTTTCTGAGTTCCTATGATTGCTTTTATGAGACTGTTAAATATGAAATAACAAAATAGTGTGCAGCCATATTTATAATGAATAACACTGGCAAAGCAGTCATGACCAGCTGCTGTTTTAGAAAAGTTATTTTTGCTGTATTTATAATTTTTTTTCTTCCCTTTTTGCCCGTTGAACTGCCTGTAAGCAACAGAGTGGAAAATAACTCTCTGATAGCTTAGATTCAGAAAAAGAATCTGTAAGGCTTCTATAAAGTATAAGAACTTGCAAGCAATGTTACTTTAAAAAAATGCTCTAGACTCCTGGAAGATGATGAAATTCCTGGATTTGTTTGCGAGATACTAAACTTTCTGAGAGACTATCTTTTTCATTTAGAAGCTTGGCTTGCTCTCTGTGTATGAAGCATACTGAAATTAGACAAACATATCACTGTTCCTACCTTAGAATGGAATCTGTTTCTTTAGTGAAGTCACTATGCTTGCAGCAGCAATCTTCCTTCATACATTTCCTGCATGATAAAATGGTTTGTTCTGATCTGTTGTTCTTCAATTTCCATTTATATCTGTCATTCTATAATCTATGTAAGAAAATTCTCTGGCAGAATTCTTTGTGGTATTTAAAGATTTTACACTTGTCAGTTTTAATCTTTTCCATCTCTTCTATTTCATGGAACAAGGGGGAAGGTAATTTTTTTATTCTCATTTCTTTCCTTCTAATCAAAGGATTTGTAAACTTGCAGCCTCACAGTGTTCAAACTGAAGCTTTTCTTGGTAAAGGTTACAACTAATTTCACTCACAGATGCCTGTCTTTGCTGTCAATAACTTTGACACAGAACCTTGGCTGGTTAGGAAAATTATTTAGTTTGCTTATAAAGCAAAGAACAGTATTTCTCAAAGTTTTTTAAGAAAAAATGCCAAACTTTTCTGAAGCTAGTTCATTAAATCATATAGAAAAGAATTTTGACAGTGTCTGCCTCCAAAAATACCTTTTTGTCCATATTGTGTGAGTTACTGTTAAATGTAAACAGCAGTTTTATCTAGTTGTCTGTAGTTGTCTGGGATGTAAATTTCTAGGAAGCAATTTATCCCAACAGTTTTAACACAGTCAGGTGAATGTCTTTCTGGAATTACTCCTGTCCTTTATGTGGACTGGTGAGGAAGAGAGGCTAATCCAGGACCTAGCTTTTCAGTTATATAAACCAAGTGGAAATTACTCCTACTCAATATGTTTCATGGTTAGAGAGGGAAGAAGAAAGAATCATCTGGAGGAATTTTGTCACCTAAATAATTCTGCTGAAGGTATCATTGTACCTATGGTCCATGATCATCACAGTTTTTTTCCATGAACAAGAAATGAAATGAGAAAGGTTATTCAATATGAATAAAACAGTTGCACAAAGGGCACTTGTGTACTAATAAAAAGAGGTCTTATTCTAAATGTATAAATCTTTTTTCATTTATCCAAGACACTGATAACAAAAGAGATTTGCAGGTAAGTAAAAATGATGTCATTTACACCCACATTAAATCTCCCTCATACTTCCACAGCAATGTAAAGGCTCTTAGTGCAAATGAGAACTAGGCTCCAAAGAGCTTTTCATCTAATGATCGTGAAGTGATTCATACTGCAATGCTACCACTGCCATTAACAGTGAGAAGTCAGAAGGAACTGTGGGAGCAAAAAAGTTTTGCAAATCAGGCTATAAGGATTGAGTAGTGGGCACCTGAGAACTGAGGTGAGTGCTTAGATATCAGTGATGATACAGAATTAGCAGCCCTCATTTCTACCTACTCCTGAGTGCCAGACAGCCCAACTACTGACAAAAGGCATCAGAAGAATCCGTCCTAATAAATAAGACAGACCCGAAAGCATCATAACCTCTGCAATTTTTCTTAAAACATCCAAATCCTTGAAAGGTTATATTTTACACATGGGATTTGAAGCACTATCATCCAGAGTAATTTCTTACATGCCAAGTTGATGAAAGATTATGTTGCATTAAGTGTTTGATCTGGAGCTTTCCCTACCAGGAAGTTTGGAGTTTGATAGACAGACGGAGCAGAGAAAGATAAAATGTGGAGGCTACATAAGGGAAGAGGATGGGACAGAGGCAAAGGCATGAGACAGAACTCAAATGCTTACCAAATATGGTATAGACTGAATCTCTTACTAATAGGTGCTGCTGTGCTGGGAGCACATAGAGCATGTTTATTCACTATGGTATTTTACCATATGTTGGTAAAATATTGTATTTTACCATGTTATGGTTTGGTTTTGTTATGTATTTAATTTAAAGCATCTTAATTGGACTTTTGAGCTCTTTGCTATGAGTACACCAGAAGTATATAATGCTTATAGAAGCATAGAAGTATACATAGAAAAGTTTCTTTAGCATGTTTTGCCAAAAAAACCCCAAAAAGCACAACAGAAAGTGGGAGTTAGCCCTCATATTTTGCAGAGTTCTTCTCAAAACCAGACTTGAATTACCCCTATGCAGAGATGGATTAGTGTAAACAGGGTTTATGGAATTGTTTTTGAGAACACATTAGATATATTGCACATGCAATAAGCCTAATGCATAAGAACATAAAGTCTGGTATATAAAACAAATTCAAGTCAGTGATTAACTGCTCAGACACTTTATTTCTTTAAATCCATTAACAGATGATGAATTGCATGGCAAAATGTGGCCCACAATAAATATGACTGCCACAAATAAACTGAATATAATCAATAGTATTCCAAGGGCCAACAGATTGACTTAACTTGGCTAGGCATTATAAAGGAGCTGTGATTAGTTTTTTTCAGTAAAATTGAAATACTGAGTTATTTTATGATTCCTACTCCAATAAGAAGAGGTTGGTTCTGTTCAAATTTCAGTGGGATTCTTTTGGAATTATATATGACATCCGAATTAATACTGGAGGAGTTCATCACGATTAATGTCATTACAACAAATGCTAAAGGGATTAATAAGGATTTCCTACTTGTTGCAAAGTGTAGAAGCCCTAGGGGCTTTGCCATCGAAGAACACTGGGGTGGCCTCATCTTGTCAGATCTTTTGGATTAGAGACATTAAATAAAAACATTTGTAAACTGCTACAAGATTTATATTCCTCCTTTCAGTTATAAATGACATTGCTAACTCTACTGCACTTCTGGGGCCCATTTAATTTAGCAGTTGCTTCAGAAAGCACTTCATAAAAAACATTTATTGAATTAATTGTGATATTTCTAATGCACTATGCATTTATAAGCTCGTCACCACCTGTAAACTCTTCTCCCAGTTGCCTTGTAGAGTGAAAACTGGAACATTTTATGTATCATTAAAATGAAAATTTCAGTAGTCCTAATGCTCTGGTCTCGTCATGTAGCACTCTGCAGACATGTCAAGAGTGAAGTTTGCTTACATTTGATTTGTGCCTTCCTTATAAGTGGGGACCAAATATCCAAGACCCAAATCTCTCACACTTAATACTGCCTGGTTTTGACATTGCAGCTATTTGAGATAAAGGCTACTGAATTATAAAACTCATTGAGAGAAATTATACACAGCTAAGCTTTGTAAGTAGTTACAACCCTTATTTCAGCAAGGTTCAAAGTGACATCCTCATGGTATAAGCAACTGTTTAGGAAATACCTAAACCGGAGAGAAAAAAATGCCCTTAGAGTTTGATGAGCTTTCTGAGAGAAAATTTTTGAAGAGAATAATGTACTCGTTCATGTCTGTACATCAGGAAGAGGAGACATCGCGTGACACTTTTAATCCTATGTGGTTTGGGAGGACTCCTTTGGAAAAGTACAGCCTTTTTCTGGCAGTCTCCTCTATACGGTTGTGAATGCAAGATGTCTCCAAGGGATCCTTTTAGTAAGTAAAGATGATTCCTGAGTCTTTCCAGTGTACTGTCAGGCAGAAATGAGTACCAGGTGTTTCAATCTCAGACTGAGTCTCATCCTAGATGCCTTTTGTTTGGTATATAGTTTGTTTAAACGCCCTTTGGTACATGAACAGGTAAGTACCTCCAGAGGACAGTAAGTGTTACAGATGTTAAAGATCAGTGGAATAAGTAACTCTTTAAACAGTTTTCTCTTTGTCACTGATGGCAGAGGAAAGCCAGAGGACTTTCTTAGGCTATAGACTTAGAGGTGGCATTCAGCTTCCTAAAGATATGTAACTACTGGCAACTGAAATGCCCTAGGATACTGAGACATGCACAAGTCAGTCAAGATATTATAGGACTTTTAGTTTTCCATACATCTGCAACTGAATCTCATCCTTAAATTTTAGATACCTGCATCACAATGGCATGAATCTTACCTTATCATAATATAAATTATATACAAAAGATTATTATCACTATAAATCAAAACCATTTGAAACAATTATCTTATTACAAGCCTTTATTTATGTTCTGCTTCAGGCAGTGGTACAAAGAAAGAACTTATTATACCTAAGAAAATTTCCCAAGTCCAGTTTTTAATCACGAGTAACCTATTTAAGAGTTTTGAAATAGTGTTATTCCATTAAAAAAGTTGGTATTTGGTATGAATATAAAGATTTTATGGGAGAAATTTCTTAAAATGATGGGCAAATATGAACACCCAACCATATGAAAACTGTATGGGTCAAGATATGGTCTTTTGAACTGTTCTGCACTACCAGGAAAAAGGATTCAATTAATATTTCTGAATGAAGCTTTCCTGTACTTCATTTCTGTATTTGTGTTGCTCTAGGCCTGACTACTCCAAGGTTTGCCTCAAGTTTTACAATTCTAAGTTAAAGTTATGTTTCTAAGTAAAAGACATTGGTGTCACTTTTATCGTGTAGAAACAGCAGCTTGTTGTAGTATCCTATCGATCCTAAGGTGATATTATGGTTTGTATAGCAACTCCACACAGGACAGATGTAAATGGTAAATCTAGTGGCCTGAACTGTTCATTCTTCCCGGGAAACTACACTTGAGATGACACAATAAATCCCTTCACAGCCTCAGGAGCCAAGAAATGAGAGTTATGATATATGAAGAACAAATATGGCCTTTACAGCATTGTAAACGCACCATAAATTATATGGCTTTTAGTATGAGGTTGTATAAGGCTATAAACAGTATTTTAGTCTACAGGTGTGAATGATGCCTGACATTTTGTTACCTCACTATTTGTGTGTAAATAAAATAACTTGCAAGCAAAATCAGATTTTAAACCCTGATGGATTCTACACAGCACAGAAGTTTTTGCACAGGGTTCAACTTCAAGATAAAGACACATGCAACAAAGCAACCCATCTTAATCTTGGACTGATCAGTGCAAGGATTGGCATAGCGTATGAGTTACAGGAAGAGCAGGAAATCTACATCAAATCCCACATTTGGGTAAAATAAGCAGCAATTCTTGGAAATTGGTAGAAAGATTTTTGGAACCAAGCCACAGAAGCACAGGATCAATTCAGTTTTCAGGGGATAATGGGAAGTACTAGTTGATTTAGTGTCCTCTATAGTGGGAATACAACCTTAAGAGCTGGTAGCTGGTTTGGACTTCAAGAGACCGGATTCTCTGGAGTTGAACAGTGGGCAGTGCCTCTGCCTGTGGATACCATAGAAAGGAATAGCATGAACAGGCAGGAATACAGTCAGTGGCACGGGAGGTTATAAAATGTGTGATTCAGATGCCACAAAAGATTATTTAACCCTGGTTGTGGGAATTTGCAATAAATATCAGCTTGCTTTAATATTTGGAGTCAGCATGTTGACACATTACAGCACTTATTTTCTGTTATATGAGCGTTATTCCATCACCAACAAACAGAAATGCCACATTAAATATTTGCATAGAGCCTTTTTTTCCAGAATTGCAAATATGTTACTGCAACTACTATGCATCCAAGGACAATACTTTCATTCAGAATTTCTTCCTCATGTTGCAACAGCAGTTTTATCTTCTTTTTTTTTTTCTTCTTTTTTTTTTTTTTTTTAAATTCTAAATTACCTTTGCTCTTTGAATCTATGACCTCTGCTTCTTGGAGGGAAAAAACAGACTGGAGTGATCCAACAGCCACTACTGGTTGTTGCCACGGGCAGTATGCAGTAGTGTGAACAGTGTAGTAGTGTGTTACTGGCATAATACTGATTTGGGTGACACCCACCCACACTTGTGGTTGCACAAGCAGAGCCTAGAGAAAAAACTGACATTCATGAACTGAAGTATGAGGGAGGGTACCTTGCAGGGTATAAAGAATAAATACAATAATATTAATAACATGAATATAAATAATAAATAAAATAATATTAATAATAATGAGTAAAATGTAACTCTTCTGTGATTGTTAAAGAAAAGTTTGTTGATAAGAAGAAGTGGAAAAAGAAAGTACATGGTCTGCAAATATGTGTTCCTAAATTAGTGAACAATTTCATTTTAGTGGATGAGCATCTTTCCAGCACAAATGTAGTCTTTGGAAGATAACTTAGAGTGACTTGATATTTTGAGTCTCCTGAAAAGGATGCTGGGTGTTTCTCTAGAGGTTTATTTGGTTGCTCAGTCCCAAAACAAAGAGGTAGCACAACAGCAGCACAAATGTTAATTCTATTCAGTGTTCAGCGATTTTGAGCAATGAATACACTCACATCATTGGAGCAAGTTTTGTTCATGGACATAGGTCATAAAACACTTATTGAGCTATTAGCACTTGCTCCAAGTTCAGATTAGTTCAAGAAGATGGATATTGCACTGTGGCACTTTAGTGTCCTGAAACACCATTGAGAACACAAGCAAATGAGGAGGAAGAATAGCAGAAGAGAAGATGGTGAATGGCCATAACACTCAGGTCGGAGAGAGGAACAGAAAAGGAACTGAAGCAGAAAATTAAATGGTCTGATACTGACTTTGAATAATAGCTGTGGGTCACCCTGAATCTTACTGTACTGGAAATGCACACATATTAAAAACCCCCAGCTGTGATCAATTTTGTTAAGGTGCAAGGCATTTCCTCTGTCTGTCTCTTACTCTCCCTTTCCTTACATAAATAAATATCCATAGGTTAGTAAGGAAGATCTAACCACTTAAAAGACTATTCCATAGTAAAATTTCCTTTTACATCTTTTGGAAAATTTGGGTATTTCCTTCTCCTTTCATTAACTTCTTCTGAAAAGTTTGTCCTCCTGTGAGTCCCTCACTCATCAGAATCTAATTAGTATTGCCTTCCATTCAGGTTTGGCTGCCTGGGTCTAGCTATCAGAGGTGGCCTCATGGGAAATCAGACTTGCCGAGATATTTGTTAACGCCGCCAGTTACCTCTCTAGTGGGAGGCACTTTTTTCTGCTTTCATTAACTCTTTTTCTCTTTTCCTGCTGACCACTCTTTCAAACCCACAATCATTGTATTCCCGCAGTGAGCTGAGGCAGCAAAACACCCAAGCCATGGATTTTAAATTGTAAAAATTATAGCTGGAAGAGATCAATTAGGTTATCCTACTAGCATTGCAGGATTATATCCCACACTATAGTTTCCTACTGCTTTATTCAGCCTAATTTCAAAAGCCTCCAGGGATGGTGCTTCTATACTTCCTCTAGAAGACTTTTCAACAGTTTAATATAGCTTACTGTCAATAGGATGATTTATTGTTTTCTTTTTCATCTACATATTCCTCTGCATAATGCACGTCCATGACTCTTGATTTACATTCTTTTGAAAATATTTGAAATCAAATATTCTTCCTTGATGGTGTCTTGACTATATATGGGATTTGTCATTTGGCATAAGTAATAAATAGACAACTGCTATGGAACACATAAAATTTTTAGCCTTTTTCTGTTCTCTCACACATATACCTGTTGAAAGGATACTAAGAAATTTTACTTCTAAAGGGTTTCCTACTTAAACAACTCAGCAAAGAAAATGTAAGGATTCTTAAATCTAGACAACCACATCTGAAAAAAAAAAAAGAATAGACTATTTCTGGATAAAATGACCTTTCCTAGATAAAAGAAACTCACTGTATTCATCAGTTTCTTTCTGTGTCTTTTTCCTTACCATTCATTATTAACATCTGGTCTGCTGTGTCCCTCATCTGTCCTTGACAAAGTCATCACTTATGTTTCCTTGGCCAACCTATAAGTCTTTTCCACCCTCTTTCTTTTCCACCACCCGCTGTCAGTGACAGTGATTTCCAATCTAGAGTATCGTTCACATCTGCTTCACCAGGCTGGTATCTGAGGTCTTTTCTTACAGCTCAGCTATTGCTAGTAAATGCACCTTCTCCCTTCCCATATTTCACTACTGCTCCTCCTACTCCATATCTAATTCCCTCCATGAACACTTGTATTTCACAGTTCTCTTGTGAACTTTCAATTCTTCTCCGTATCACCAGCCCCTTTCTTTTTTATTTTTTTTTTCATTTCCTGTTCTCTGATGTGTTGGTTAATGCTTTGTTTTTTTCTCACATAACAAACTTGAACTATTCTGTTCTGTTTTCATTTTCACTAGCAAAGACCCATGTCCCAACAATCTTCTCTTAATTTCTTCAGGTATAGCTTTTCCAGGCTCCTAGAGCTCTTTTCATTTTTTTCCCAAGGCTTCTACATTATCTATAAAACTTGTCTTAAAAAACATTTCTTATGTACATGTATTAAACTCCTTGTTGTGCTGCTCCCAAGCCTTGCCCTTGAGGACCTGCCCAAAGCCCATCATGTACTTCCATATTTTATTTGAATTTCCTCACCGGAAGGACTGTCTTCACTTCTACGCTTGCTTTGTCACTGTGCACATCTGGAAAATGGAAACATTTTAAGAAACAGTTAATTCCCCTTTGTTTAAGCAGGGTTTTGCTTAATTTTTTCCCAAGCTTACAAAACAGAAAGGATGAATAGAAGGACCTGAAAAGAGATTATTAAGGATAACAATTGGGCCAGTAGAAGGTATTCAGAAAAATCCTTTCAATTTAAGAAAACATTTGGGTAAAGTAAAATAAGAAAATGCTTCCTTTTTGCAAAATTTGTAGAAAATGTACAGTATCTGCTGCAAAAAATTAATTGCTAGTATTTTGCATGTTTACAACAAAAAAGGAAAGGTTTTTGATACCTGTTTCGAAGTCAAGGCTCTAAAAAGGATGTGGGTATATCAAAAGCAAAAGCAGGCCTCAACTTGGTAAATCAAGCAAACCACATATTCTGCCAGAGTTTGACTGAAACACCTTTAAAAATTCCATTAAATCGGGACTTCATTTTTTTTTTCATATAAAATGCTATCATTTTTACATTTGTCTCAAAAGACTAAACCAGTCAAACCAAGCAAAGAAATTAAAAGAAAACTTTGTCAGTTGTTCTTATCTTTTCTAGGCAACAATGTTTGCCTTGAAAATACTTTTCTTCATAGAAAGAAATGGTTTTAATCAAGAACACTTTCAGCTATGTGTAAACCAGATATCTATCCAAAGGAATCAGAAAGTACTTTGTACTGAATTTAATGTCATGCTAACATTGCTATAGTATATGTTACTTAAATATTATTCTCAGAAATGTTATCTTTCAATTTTAATTTTTTTATTCCAATGGGACAGATAATGAGCTGGAAAGAGTGCAAATGGACAATGGCTTCAGAGACAGGCATGCTTTGTCATTTGCCACTACCAAAATACATCAGTAATATGGTATCATGAGGGGGAACTGCTGAAAGACTAAGAATTTTACAGGAACATTTAAGCATGATACTGAAGTGAGATTTGGAGCAAGAATTTGCCCCTCAAGAAAACTAATGCTGACTTTGTTAGTTGCTGTGAAACAAGGAAAAGTAGATAGGGAGCCATCATTTATCTTCTTTTTGCCCCAGGGACTCCTTCCACTAACCTGCCCGACTTATAAAATTTCCAGCTTGCTTGGTAAAATTACAGGCTTGCGAACATTTCACTGGGTGAAGGAGTAGGACAGTAGCAGCTTCTTTCCATTCTCCTCCCTGACCTGTGGCAGCCACAGAGGCTGCTGTTTTCTGATTCTCTCCTGCTCCTTCTCAGAGCAAGGACAGGTCCTCACAGGTGAGAAGGGAACAGGAAAGAGATGGTGGAAGTGAAAGAATAGGAGAGGAAAAGAGAAAGGGACAGAGGAGGAGTTAAATATCAGCAGTTTTTCAAAGGCAGACGTGACAGTTAGGCATCTAACCACCCTCCTCCTCCTGTTTTTCAACAGCTCAGTCACGAATGCAGAACCTAATAGAGTCTTTGAACTAATTCAGTTTATGTAATTTAACATGGCTCATTGACTTGTGCCTGTGGGATTTCAGAGTGGTCTCTCATCCAAGTGTTAAACAGGCCCTTGAGTACTTAACTTCAAGACAAGATCAGGTACATTCAGGTGGTATGACTGAATCTACCACGTCTTTTTCCTTTAAAAATCAGTTCTGAGAAGGCTAAATAATCATGGTATCCTGAGGACAGAGGCTTTTCATTGACAGGATAAAGAGAGTACTTCCAAGAGCTCTGAAAAAGATTGTGCTTCATAGTTGATTGGTTAAGTGTTAACATATCTTAGAGAAATAGTTGATTAAATGTTATTTTCCTTAAATCATGAAAATGTGAACATGAGGAAGCAAAAGAAAATTAAATATCTGAGGCCATAACAAGAATACATCAGAATTCAAGACATCTTCACCTTTGCTGCTGATGCTTTGGCTCAGGTCATACTAGGCTAATTAGGTTTTTTTCTAATTTCAGTGCTGTAGAATTACTTGAGTTCATTTTTGTCTTGTTAGAGTGCATGAAGCATAGTGATAAATGACCATATTTTAATCAGATATATGAGATTAGGATATTTTGGTCCTGATGTATGATAGAGTGTGACAGCCTTACAGGTGCTGAATACCTTCAAGCACAACAGAAGTCATATGAGGTATGAAATATAATTATACATTATTATTATTATTATATTAATTCTGGGTTCCTCTGAACTCCCCAGCAGTACACATTAGCTATGATGAAATAAAATTTTCTTTTTGTCCAATATATTTGTGACACTTGAAAATTTTAAAGGCACAAATAGCAGACAAGCTTGCAATTTATCCCAACTGATCTGCCTCTCCTTAATAATTTTGCGCTATCGTGTGTGCCATCAGTGGTGAACACAATAATTAAGTTCCATAACAAGCAGAAGGGCCTACTTCTTCCTGCCTTCTGTGCTAGGATAATTCATTGTATGGCAGCTGGATAGAGGAGTGTAATTTTCAAAGACACCCTCTAAAGTTATCTTCTTTCACCAGCACACTAAAAACATTATGCAAATAAATAACTTCAGTGCTGCTTGACTCTTTGCATTATTATATATATGAAATTAATGATCAAACCGGAGGACCTTTTTCCAGTAGCAGAGGTGCCTCAATCAAGGTCAAAATGCTTGAAAAGAGGAGGCAAATTAAAGCATAGAGAAGGCAACCGTGTCTTTGCTTTTATCGATAGTGAGGACACTTGGTAGCCAGCCAAACGATTCAGTTTCAGTGTCAGTATTTTTCAGCTTGTATAAAGCAATTTGTTGAAGGCATTAAGCTTCCTTTATTCAGTTGTAATGGGCAATTCATTGACTGCTGGCCTTTTTGAAAGTTGCTGCAGACCAATTAGAAAATAATCCCTGCATCCCATAAAAGGCTGAGATGGTGTAATCAGAACTGGAAGTCTGCATCATATTGTCTCTGTACAGTTTGGATTGGACACTACTGGATTGGACTCCATTTGTTGTTTTTGTTGTTACAACATTATTCTTTGTAAAATACAGTTTGAAGGTTAAATTTCTTTCATTCTTTCCCTTCCCTTTTCCTTTTTATTTTTAACTTTTTTGCTTTTTCCTCTTTGCCTTTTCCTTCCCTTTTCCCCTCCTCTCCTACCCCCATTTTTTTTTAGACTGTAGACATTATCTTTCAGTTATTAACTCAATCAGGCTTTTCTCATTTTTCCAGCAAAAGCTCAGAAGGAATCTATTCTCACAAGGTATTAACACCAGCAGGATGAAATGAACACCACCAGGATGAAATGAACTCGGTATCTCCTGTGCCAATAGATATTTATTCTTCCAGAGTTTTTGTTTAACTCTCACGCTGGAACCTTTAGTATTAATTGCATGAGCTTCTGAACATCTAGATAAAATGTTTCTCATGGTCTTTGATAGAACTAACATCTTCTTTTACCTTTGCTCATTATTTGTTTAGTATGTTCATTAATCAGCATTCATTATTTACATTCACTGTATGAGGCTGCTGTTTGTAGTTTCCTTTCAACAGAACATCCTCTCAATTTGAGGGTTTTTACTTTTGAGGCTTTATCTACCAGCCTTAAGCTAGCATAGAGTTATGGAAACTGTTACTCAGTTTCACTTGTAATATAATCTCATTTCCTATTATACACTTAGAATATTTTCAGCATTTCAACAATGACTATTATGCTAAAGTGCTATTTTTTGCAATATGTTAGCATTGTCTCTTTAAAAGGAAAACTTTTTTCTTTTCCCTGAAGAAATTTTGTCCATTACTCAACCATTTATAAGTGTACCTAGAGATACTCTATAGAAGACTGGCAGGATTTGTATTTTTTGAGAATATTTCTATTTTTTGGAGGAGGCCTAGGTGAGCTGCTATTGATATGAATCATTGCTATGTTCATAATATTAGAATCCATATTTAATGGATGTTGCCAAGGCTGGAGAAAGGATAAGGCCAAAGGAAGGGGTTCTCTTGTGAAGGGGCTTGAAAGGAGAGTCCGCTGTTGAAGATGCGGGGCAGATTGTTCCGGCAGGTAGGGATGGAAAGCACTGAGGGTTATCAGTATCAAATTGCAAAATCAATATCCTCTTACACCGGCTTCATGGGAATGACACCAAATGGTTCTTGATTTCTTAGCATCGTTTAAATATCACTCAGTTGAAATGCCATGGGAGGCACATGATAGATGCAGACTGTACTGAACAGAGGCAGGGCTTGTGTTTGGTTACCTTGGCGACAGCAATAGAGCTATCCTTCTGAAAGTGAGGGGGAAAGACAAAAAGAGGTGGGAGACCTGAAGAAAGGAAAGGTTGGATAGGGCTACTCGAGTCCATCTATGCACACCTGGACACAAAAAAGCAGATATTGTCAACTTCTTTGCTTTGCCAAATTCATATGGCACCTACCGGGGGTGATATGCAGCGCTAAAGATTGGGGGGAAGAACTAACAGTCCTTCACCTCTGTACACACAAACACTACCCCCTTTAACATTCCAGAAACAGCATTAGTAACCCTGTATTTCTTAGGATTTTACTGGCTGTGTCCCAGTTCTGCCACCTGCAGAAGGCTCAATCAGCCTTTTCGAGGCATTGAGCATGATAAAATTGAGTTTTACCATTTAATCAATGCTTTGATAAGTCTTTAGTGACTTCCGATGCTGTGTGTTTCCTTTAAGAGACTAAATACAGAATAGAAGACTGATTTTTAGTGTTAAGTCAGGAGGAAAACTAGGATGAACACAATGAGGGAGCTGGAACAGAGAATAAGCAAAAGGTGAAGATCATCAATGGAATGCTGAGACAGGTTTGTTGAGAAGCCTATAATTCTAATCAAGGCACATGAGCCAATTTTTTTTTATGATGGTTTGTTAATTATGTTTTGTAAGTGCCTAGCTAACTCCTGGCATCTGATCTGAAGGAATGATGAGCACTCTGTGCAAGCATGATACCAACAGGGGCTATGTGCAGAGCTTATAAAATGTGAAGCGACGTTAAATTCTGGGGAAAAAAATATTCCTCATTGACTTAAACTGGCTGCTTCAAATATATGGATACTGTGGACTTCTATCTCTCCAAGCCTTAGCATCTCAGATACAAATGGAGAAATGTTTCAAAACGGTACTGTGAAAATGAATGCATGATAGAGATGAGTTACACAGAAAAGCCCATGAGGAAATTAATAATTTTGTCTTCTGAGCAGTGTTATAATTGTGTGCAATAAATAAGGCCTTGAGCTGCACAGTGAAGAATAAGGGGAAAACAAAATACTGAACTGCTGCTCATTAAATGAGCACTGTCTCTTCTGTGTGCTGAATGAAGCGGAGATCCTCTGGGACAAAAAGAATGTGACTATGTAATTAAAAAATATATCATTAGGTGTTCACACGAGGGAGCCAGATTAAGGCAATTAGAATTCTGACATTTTCTAATTTTGAGTGCTTTTTATGCAGATTGTTTCACAGGCCTTGGAAACTAAAATTTTAGGCTTGTTTATCTTACCATACATTCTCCACATAAATTTCTGTTCTCTTTCACCAATTTCAGCCAAACACACCCAAAATTTTCAAAGGACACTAAAGGAGGTATTCGATTTGAATAGTAGGTATCTAGAGACAGCAGGTGTCTAAATTCCTGTTACAGTCAATGGAGACCTGTTCTCAATTCACTTACCTGCATAACTGCCCAGTGCCATTTGATATAAACATATATTTGCTGCATGGTTTCCTCCTGCCACTGCAGAAGAGTATCATAGTCCTATGTCCAATTTGCCTACCCCACATGGTGACCAAATGCGCCTCAAATAGTGGTGGACACCTGACCACAGAATCATGCTCCGAGACAATACAGTTGATGAAGCCCAGGGAGGGGACTGATTTCCCCCAGGTGTGAAGCTGAATCCTTCTCTAGGCTCAGCTGATTGGATTGACAAGATCTCCATTGACTAAAATTGGAGCTGAGAGATATAATGTTCCCTTAGACACTTAAATGTGGATATCTAAATTTAGATTTTTTTTTTTTTATGAAACTGAATCCTGTGTTAAGTACTTTGAAAAAAATGTTCTTTTAATATACCTCTCTGTGGGAATCACAGGGTGAACTCAACCATTGTTCATTATATCTCAGCAAATCCCTTACCAGTTAGCATACATACATTAGCTGATCATTTGGGGTACACAGAGCTCCTGATTAGTTGTAGTAAATGTTCTCTCTTGTTCAGACAGAAGACAAAAGCATAGGTAGTGTATGCTTTTAGCCCAGGAAAGGAGTTCTGAGGAGCATGTCAGACAACAGAAGATATTGTCTGGTGATATGAGAAAGTTCTGGAAGTAATGCAATCAGGGTGTTACACTGAGGGAAGGACAAGGAGAACTCAGTTAAGTTTGACTGCTCACCACGCAGTGTGTTTACACCACCCATTTCCCATCTGTTTCTCTTCTATATTTTATCTGGCACTCAGTTTCTCACCATGTCCTGCCTAACTTCTCCCACACACTTTATAAGGCTGTCTTTCTGTGGATTTTCTTGCTTGTCATTGTCACTGTCCCTTTTTCCTTCCCAACCCACCACTGTCTTTAGGCCTCCCTGTGGGTCTACTCTATTCTTTGATGGTAGAAACTTTTGAGTGAATGGAGTGGTGTTTCAGGTGATGCAGCAATTAATCAATGGTGGAATATGGTTAATGTAAACTTTCCACATCAACCTAATCTGCTTCTCTCACCCTAAACCAAGGCTTCAGCTCATCCAGCCCTTGAGCCTGGTTCAGAATCAAAATTATACTACCATGGATAATTCCCTTTGAGAGGAAATTCAAACACTTGATTCTGTTTTTCAGTTGATCAGTCCCTTTCAAGTTTACATTACACTCCTGCTTGGACTGTCAATGAATTTCTAACAGCAGCAGCAGTAGTCATTTTACATAGCATATCCCACTGTGGGCTGTGTATGAAATTTATGCCTTTAATTTTTGTATATAAAGCCTCACTATTGTGGCTGTAGGCATTTTATAAACCTCGGAATGAATAACAAAGATATTCACAGCCCACGCCCCCACATTCCATTATAGATATGCTACAATCAGCTGGGAGTCATGGCATTTATCAACTGCTGAAGGATAATGCAGTTTATCACTTTTTAATGAATTATTTTCTGTACTGCTCATTTCCAGAACAGATAAATACTGTCAAGGACATCCTGTATCAGGAGGGAGTTATGCTGAATTTTCTTCTAGTTTAATGATATTTAGCTAGATCCTTCCCCATAGGTTGTGTGATTTGTTTATGCTGTAAGATGGTACAGAAGTTGACACCAAAAGATTTGATATGAAGCATAGGTCAGGTATCTTATTCTTACACCCAGCATAGAACACATGGTCAAAAAAACTGTGTAAAGGGCTTCAGTTCCCTGGAGTAGATGAAGAGAGATGTAGAGTACAGCACCATCTCCTAGTTGGTCATCTGTTGAAGAAGAGCATATCTAGTTTGACTTGACAGCTTGAAGAGATTTCTGCTGCATTTTATGGTTGTTTAAAAAATATATCTCTACACAGTGCCTTGCCCTTGGTAAAATGAGTTATTATGACAAAATTTAATTTAGCTGGAATTAATCTGATAAACTCTCAGAAGAACATTATTAACATTTGAAATCTAGAACCTTTTCAGATGTATCAGCGCTGGCATATCTACAGAAGATGTGATGAATAGGTACTCCAGCTTAATATCTAGATGTTATTTAATACATCACACCTAGTTTATTTATATAGCTGTTGGCAATACGTCAGAATTTACATCAGAACGTAAGGAATGCTTTTAAATACCTTTTTCAGTGATGCCATTCTGTCTGGCTTTTATTTTTTTTGTTATTTTATAAGTATGCATTGAAAGCATTTTTTAATGTTTTCTGTTTTTATTTATAGATATTGTACACTTGACAATATCTATATTTTTTGTCTTTTGACAAAAGATCTTTTGTCCACAAAAGACTTTGACTTTTGGTGTCCTATGTACTCTATTGCATATTCTGAACGTCTATCACTATTCATGCTATTACTGGTTACAGGCAGCTTACTTAATGTATGATTCTTTTCATCATTACATACATCTCTTTCTTTTATTTACTTGAAAAGTTTGATTTCAGCCTCAATTCAGTAATTTTATTACTCTGCACTTATAAATATAGAGCACTGAAGCCATTAAGATTTCCAAACAGTTACTGAACAGATGGCAAGATCACCTCTAAGTATAAAATCTTTTTAAAATATAGTTGGTTCAATTTTTTTCCTGTGTTTTAAATTAAATATATATACAAAAATAAACACTTTCCTATCTAATATATTTTTTTCCTGCTAATAGATTAAAATTTGCTGGTGGTACTTATTTAAAAATAATACAAACTACTAAATGCACCAAAACTGGAAACTTAATACTGAAAAATGCTATCATTAATATAAAAATTTAAAGGCAAGATCTTACAAATAAGTATATACTTGTGGTTTCTCTTTGCACATTGCCTTGCATATTCAGGTCTTACTGAAGTTATACATTTTCAGACAAGCATGAATAGGATAATATTTAGATTTAATTAAGAGTTATGTAGGAAGATGAGTGAAAAGAGTTTGTGATTTGCAAATAAAATGCTTAGCATGAATCTATACAATTTGTGGAAAAAATTGCAGTGAAGCTTTATAGAAGAGTTGGAGACAATTGAAAGTTTGCAAGTTTTGAATATCTAAGTCTCTTATTTTGGTACTCATGCAGTGTCAAATGGTGTCTTCTTTTATTTTGCAAGGTCAAAAGTATTCTAAAATAATTGATAAATTAATCTTTTCATCTGCTTTAGTTTAAATACACCTGGCTTCTTTTAAAAATAAGCGTCTTTTTCTTTTTGAGGAAAATGAAAAATCACATTTGATGACGATCTTAGAAAACATACTTCAGCCTAAAGCGATTTTTTGCTTTCCAGTTATCAACTCTTTTACCAGAGGGTATATGATGGAGACTCAAAACACAACTATAGTGATATTTGTATGGATAGCAACACTGTAACAAGGCTCCCATGGCTGCAAATTATATCCTTTTAAGAGTACTTCAGGATTTGAGAAATATTTAAGTAATCACAGTTTCAGAGTTATCATCTGATAATGCCCGGGAATTGGTGACCCAAGGGACTAATTCCAAACATTTCTAGAAAATGACATTGCTCATGTCAGTGTGGAAGTGTCTTGGTGAATATAAACTGTAATATAAAAGCATTTGCAAGCAATTTGGCCATCTGCTGTTTCCTGTCGATATTGTTTAAGAATAAGCTCGTAGCTTCACAAAAACAAGTCAGTGTGCCAGCACCTGAGGTAAAAGTCTTTGAGACCCCAAGAGGATATAGTCTTCTTTTCCCCCCCCCCGCCTCTCCTCTCTTGTAACTGCACATTGTCTCATGATGATAATAGAGAAGGACTGGAGCTTAAACCTACATATGGAAGTTGCTCTTCCCAACTCCCAACCTTCCTTGAACAAAGAATTAGAAAATTGTCCCTCTTGTAACCCTCCGTTAGCTCTGCTTGCTGCTCAGATGGAAGAGGGATACCCCAGAGGTTGCCTAAGGCAGGGAAAGAGGCATATTTGAAGGACGATTAAAGTAAGTCTTCTATGTTACCAGCATGGAGTGTTTTATTGTCACTATGCATTTCATTGCTGTGTCTGCTTTGCATCTTTGCACTTGGTTTTGCAAGGCTGATAGGTCCAGCCACGTGCATCCCCCTGGAATGGGAAAAGCTTAGTCTGCATGAAAAGCAGCTTCAAGATATTGCCTCCCTTGGCCCGTGCTCTTCTCTGAACTTTCATGACTGCAAAATTTTTTTGAGGTTGTGAACAGTTAAAAGCAAATTAGGGAAATCTTTTTTTTCCACTTCTCCAGACGGTTCACTAGATAAAAATCTGGTAATATTTTCATTTTCTGGAAAAGTCTTCAGTCACTTCCCTCCTCCTTTTTTCACATTGGCTCTAAATGTTGCCAAAATGAAACATGAGCAAATTTAATATACAGAAGGTCTTGCAAACTTTATTCACACCATAGTTCTAATCAATTTATGTTTTTACATCTGATCCTTGTTCTTGCTTTTCAGGTTGACTTCGATATCTGTCTCTGTGCATTAACATGCCTGAATTCCTATCTCTCTCTATTCTTGGATTTATTTTTACTTTGAATCTCTTCCTAACTCAATAGTTATCATTAAAGTGTATTGATTTTCAGGGTGAAGCTCAGCATACTTGGTCACTGGCTGTGTTATTGAGTATCTTGCATCAGAGACCCTAAACATGGTGAAATAGCACACCGTGGCTCTTTTTTCTTTTTTCCTTGCCATATTTGGAAACTCATTCATGGCCCATTGGGAAAGGTTAGGACTATAATTAGACCTTTTTTCTCTAGACATTTCAGCAATAGGATGCATGAAGGTTAGTAACAGTTTCCTTTTAATTGATCCCTGGTGATTTTACTGTAAAGCTGTTAACTTGTGCACTGGGGGCCCACAACCCACTGGCTCCTTGTGCTGACATTTGCAGCAATGATTAGAATGTCATTGCTTTCCAATACTTCATTGTCATTCAGGGAGCACTTGAAATGCCTTTTGCCTCATAGTGCAATGGAACAGACACTGGCTGACTCTCAAACACACACACACACACACACACACAGGCCTTTGAAACGAGGTTTGTTTTGAACATCCACCTCAGTGTTGCCTTGCTTTTCCGCACAGAGTCGCTCTCTTGTCTAACAGGAACAAAGCTAATCTGCTCACTCTGCACATAATAGCAGACCCCAAGGGTAAAATGTCTCTCCGTATGGAAAACAGTGAAAACAAAGTAAATTGTAACTATTTGTGTGCTTGCAAGATCTAATCCACGTTCATCCACGTCAACTCTCTCAGGTCTTTGAACATGAAATAGTTCAGTTTCAACTCCCATCACGTCACTTATTAGAGATCAGTACTCAATATTTTAACAGGTCCCAAGACTGGTGTACTTAATGTGCTGGAGGGCTTAGGAAAAAGTTTAAAAAAAAAGGAAAATTCTGGTTGAAGAACTATACTCTGTGTCACTGAACTGTGGAGCTGTTACTGAAAATTTCTCCTTTCTATTCTTATTTTTCATTTGTTCTATCTGAATCCAGATTAAATTAAAAATATATATGTAATCTGAATTATATTTGGGGGTGGAGGGGAGTAGACTCACAGATTTCAATATGAGTAATAAACAGAAAAGCTTGTTTAACAGGATTGTCAGTATTTGGGTCAGACATTCTTGCTGTTCTCTTTCTATCCAAATAGAACAAAATGTGTGATTTCTGGTTTTGATGTTTGGGGTTTTTTTAAAAAAAATAATGCAAGACATAAAATAACATTGAGATAAAGTGCTTTCTGTAAAAGTTTTTATTAGAGTTTTTAAAACAGTGCTTGAACTAAATAAAATAACATACTTTCTTGGAAAGCATCAGGTATATACCTCACTCTCCATCTGAAATCTCCAATAGAAAAGGGGATTTCTTCTCAAACAAAAACCTGAAAGATTTCTTTAAAATATGAGGAGTACATTACTTTGATTAATAAATTGTTTTTATCGGATGATTTAAGACTTCCATTCCAATGCACTACCTAGGACAAATACTGTAAATACACCGTAGAGAAGCCTGTGTAGAAATGCACAGTTCAAGGTTAAGTTCATTTATTTGTTTTAATTTCAGTAAAACAGGGATGAGAGGGACATAGTTAATGTTCGATGTGTCTCTGAAAGGGCCAGGAGGGAAATAAACAGCACAATCATAATAAACAAGGAAGCAAATGAGACCTCCTACAGTGCCAGTTGACTGGCAGATGTGGTATTGAGTGACAGTGCAAGGGCAAAACTTGTGAGGGCTTCTACACCAATACTAGAATCCTAAGAATAAGTTGGAAAAACTAGAGTGCTTGGCATCAAATGACAATACCAATTTAAACATCTTGGGGACCTTGTGGAACTTTGTAGGTGACACTGGTGCTAACTTTCCAGGGATGACAGTGAGATGTACAGGCACAGTACATAAAGGATAATATAAAGTGTTACAGCATAAAATATTATGAAAAAATAGAAAAAAAAAAGTTGCTGAATGAAATCCTGTTCTCCAACAATAAAAATATAGTGCTGTTCTTGTACCATGGGGTGATAGCGATCAGGACATGTTAAATAAGATTAGAGAAGCTGCAGCATTAGCATAGGTGGTGATAGTCAGCGATTTCAACTACCTGCATATTGACTGGATCAATGTCTCATCGGGACAAGATACAGAGATTAAGTTGCTAAATGCAATAAATTACTGCTTCCTGAAACACCCTGATTCAGAGCCAACAAGAAAGGGTGCTGTTCTGTACCTTGAGGCACAGGACCCGTGTCAAGAAGCATAAATGGGAGAGCTGCTCTCTAGTAGACATCACAAAGGAATTTGGTTCAATGTAGTCATAGGAGAGAGTGGGTCAAATAAAACTGTCACACAAATATTGACATGATTCTTGAATATCCAAGACAGGAAACTACATAAAAATGAGGCAATCAATAAAAACGATGCAAAACAACATAACAACAGAAAGCAGTATTGTGAAAAGAAAGATGCAAACAATCTAGAAGCTGTTCAAAAATGGTAATAAAGCTAATAAAGCAATTGTGGATATTGGAGAATAAGAGGGATTTAGGCTATAGAAAGTGGCCAACGCTTTGTGCTCCCTTATAATAACATCTCCTGGTGTCACTGGTAAAGTAATAACTGGGCTTGTGGACCACAGTCTGATGCAGGAAGGCACCTAGTCCAGTTCCTACTGGTTGTCCGGATATGTCTGTCCCAGTCAATTAAACAGGACCAGGGTCTGGCAGCTGGGTCCTGGGACTAAAATAGCCATACTCTTTGGCTACTGGCTACTGGGGTTAGTGGGCTGGGGTTGTTCTCAGTAAAGAAGTGGTACGTGGCCAGCTTCTCCTGGGAAGCAGGAAGCTTTTTAGCTGTATGGATGTGAGCTCTGCCCTGTCAGCGGGATGAGCTGTTACATTTCATGTAACGTTATAGACACAGGCGCAGAGACCATATTGCAAAGGCAGACAATCATATCAGGAGAGGCATGACTCTTATAGACCTGCAGCACATATATCACAAAAGATGCATCAGTATATATACAACAGCGAGTGTACATATCTGCCAGATCACCCCACCTAACAAAAAAGTCATAAAAAGTAGCAAAGCTTGAAGCTTGAATTACTTTAAAAAAAGAGTAATGAAAAAACCATTATTGTCATTATTATATGATGAACTATGTGAAATCACTAGCTGCTTCATTAACAGGCTGGTTCTAGTAACTTTTGTTCACTTTTTCAGTTATTCACTGAATGAAGGAGTAATGGGGAAATATATTGCTAATTAAAAACCAGAACTTTTTTCTGTGCATAATGAGGCAAGCAATCCATTTTAAGGAATCCACTTAAGAATCAAAAGAAGACAAATAAAATTCCTTTCTTGCCGTCCATTGCTGAATCTGTTTTTTTCTGGAGACGTGACTGGATTTTGCCAGTACCATCTTTATTAAAAAAGCCTGTCTCTACAGTGTTTCTGCACTTTAAAATGTAAAAACACTTGTGAAAAAACCAAAGGAAAGTTAAATCATGTTGAGAATTTAATGTTCTTTTTCTAGATTAATTTTAAATATCTCATACAATCCAGTGCATCACTACTTCTTTTTCAACAATGTATTGATTTCCTAAAAATCTACCTAATACTTCAGGTGAAAAAATGTTTCACATTGGAAAAGTGTGCAAAGGATATTGTGACAACTAAAGCTATAATCAGTCATTCATTTAGTCTTTAATGGTCATTCATTTACTAGTTACAGATCAAGTGTTGCCTGGCTTTTTTTGGTGACATCTTTATTTCTCTTACACTGATTATCATTTATTTCTCCCTCTGTCCCTCCCTTCCTTCCTCCCTCCCTCCCTTCTTTCCTTCTTCCCTTCCTGACATGGATGCTGATCAATGCTTAGAAATACAGGTGGGGAAATTTTGGTCTGTCTCTGTGATGACATTGAGGTGGTCGGTCCAAACAGCTATAGTATGGATATTCTAAAACCTTACTGCTGCAGGGCCCCATTCTGGGGTGACCACAGACTACCATTCAGATCCTGACACAGCTCAAGATGGATGCCCTGGCTTCTGGCTGCTATAGAGGTGGCCACGCAGCTGGAACTGCTTTGGGAAGACCAAACTCTTTTCTTACACCCTATTGAGCAGTCAGTAGGTGGCAACACCTTTCCTTGGTTATCACCGTGGGCTGGTTTATAATCACAGTATGGTTGGCAGAAATATTATCACCCATTAACAATCCCCTGAGCTTCCCACAGCTCTTTTGCTTTCATGTTGAAGCCTCCATAGGTGTTTCCTAGCATGAGCAATTCTGATGTGATAAGCTGGAGCCAATGCACGAGCCTCTGGAGCCATCATAATGTATCATGCCAACAGGACTGCAATGCTTAGGTACTGCATTATTAAATTTTTGATGAAAATTATTTTTTTTGCACAGCAGGTGCTTTTCTAAATGAAATAATTCTGTTGGTTTAATTTTTTCCCCAAGATCCCTAAAGGCAAAATTGCACATTATTGACTAATGATGTGAAATGTTTCAGTTAAACTCCCCTCCAGATCCCCAATCCCACACACACAAAAAAAGTATCTCTTTTTTCTTGGTCAACACAAGAAGCACCTGGCCTTTATTTGATTGATTCCTGGTGTGCAAATTAGAAGAACGCAAGCTTATTTATCCTTTCAGATTTTAAGGTTTTAGTGGCAGTTAGATGAAAATGTACCTGGAGCTTTTCTGCGAAGTGAAAAGAATAATTTTGGAATTATATGCATTGAAAGAAAAATCACAAAATAATCTTCATGATAAGACACAGGATGTTACCATTAAACACTACTAATACAAAAAAAACCCCCAAACATTATCCCTACTGCTAATTCAAATGCTCAGATTAGAATAAACTGAGGCTCTCTTCCTTAGCAGGAAATAAATTCATCAAAGAATGTGTTATAAGGACAATAGGAACATTAGGGTGCCCTACTGTATTCTCCTTCCTTCAGAAGCTGGGTAATTGTTTTGCTGATCAGGCCAAAGAGTCCCAGCTTTTTTGATGATGATTGTCACCATGAGAAAGTATCATCTACCACATTTTCAGTATGTGAGAAATGAAAATTGACGTGAAGTTTTCATATGACAATTTTAGGTGAACCCATATCAGAGTTCAGAAAAAAAGGATTTGCAAAGGCAGTAACTAGTTCTTCTATTCCTGTCTGGTTCCACTGTGTAGCATATATAAGTGCAGGCACATATGCATATAATCAGTTTAGTTGCACTGTGTTTCCTGGCAGTATGGGTTAGCTACTGTCACTCAGATACACAAAGGGTAACTGGATGAAATAGAAGGGTTTACCAGACTAGCTGACTAAACAGTTCCTTCTGCATTTAATCTCTGTGGATCCCAGCTAGGTTAAGGACACATTTACATTTAGATACAAATTTCAGCTGCAAACAGATATGAACTGTTTCCATTTGTGTTAACAGAGATACTCAGAAGTGCAACACAGAGAAGCTAAAAATGACATGGTGTTGTGCTTGAGGGAGGAAGCCTTGCCAAGAGGCATCTATACTGCCTCAGATACAAGATGGTAAGTCCACAAAGGTAGATTCCATGCTGTACGCTGGTCTTTGCTACCTGGAGACCTCAACAGTTTATTCAGGGTTTATGATGTAGAGAGCCATCTAAGAAAAGGATCCTGCACCAGTTGTTGCCTTTGAAATTACTGTGGGATGCAGCTAATACTGACATGAAAAGGTTAGGAAAGATGTGATTATTTTTTTAAGGAAATACCTGAAAGAGCAATTCTCTGTGCAAGTGTTCTAAGGAAAAAGGATGGAAAGGTTACACATCTGAAACAACTGGGCAGACGTGGTGAAATGCTTTTGAGATCGCTGTTCATATGGTATTTTACCTCAAATATGTTCAGCTGTAATCTGGGATCAGAGGGTTGATGAGGTTCATATGAAAATCCCTAACTTCTAGCTTCCATTCCCAAGCACAACCAGATCAGTTCACCATGGCATTAGTAAACTTTTGTTCATTTGTATTCTTTCCATAGACTCTTGTCCTCGATTTGGAAGCATAATTCCTTGATTAGAAAAGTTTGCTCCTTGACTTCTGAAGTGCTGAACAGCACTAATGCTTGTTGTATTAAATTTCACATATAAAAGAAGGCCCTGGAGTTGTGAGGAATGAATAAGTGTACAGCTAGTCAGAACAATTATGTAGTGCTGGAGGCAATATTGGCCACTTGTTTGTATATATCTAGCTGGAGAGCCCTTATCAAAAACTACTTTACTGAATCTGAAAAGGTTAGGGGATTTTGGGGGGGTTATCTCACACAGCTTCTTCATATCGCCTTAGGTTGTTTAATTCACGTCCATAAAGGACAAGTAAGCTATGGAAGGAAAAGATTACAGTGCCCCTGCTAGTTCTAAACAGTGTGTATTTGATTTATTCAGCTCTCTTACTTTTATTTGAGCTGGAAATCTCATCCAAAGGCTGCTGACTCTCTCTGTATTCCAGATGTTGCCATATCAGCCTAAGTTGCATTTCTCATATCTCCCTTCTCCTATCTGTCAAGTTTATGAAAAATTAGAGCCTTCATACAATCAAAATGTCATCCTCCCCACCTTCCCAGGCAAGTCTGGCTTTTGATTATGAGGATGCAGTCATGTGTAAACCTCATATTGGACCTCATCAACAAGACTGCTTAAGAACTGTGGAATCTGTTGCATGATATTATTATATCAGGTTTTTATTTAAAAACTTATTGTGCTACAAAAGATTGATTTAATATTTTTTCTTTTAAATGAGATGGTGGACATGTTCTGGGAGGCTTGAATACTGAGGTAGGCAATGTTATGGTGGAGAGATTTTTGTCTGTGACTTAAAGGTCTGAATCTACCCTGGATCAGTTGTGATCAAGAGTTGTTAGTACCTGATGGTCTTTGATATTGATTCCCAATAATGAAATGGATTTTGAGTTGTCATTTTAATGGAAGAAGGAAGTTTAGCTGTGTTAGCTGACCTAAAATCTCGCTTCTTGTTGCTTAGTTCAGGAAGAATAGTAGCAACAGAAGGGAGGTAACTCCTTATATGTCCCTTATTTTCCTTAAGCACTAGGACAACAAGTTTATAGGTGTTGACAGGACATACACACTACATGCTACCTTCCAGCTACATCGTGTGAAACACTTGCCAAGACCTTATAGCAAACTAAGACCTGAAGTAAAAGACCAAAAGTCACAACAGAAAAGTACACAGTAAAAGAAGAGAGGAGGGATAGCACAGTGGTTTAATGTAACATTCACCAACAACCTGAGGAAGTGGATCTAGTCCCAGCTATAGAAAGAACAGCAACAGCAAGAGAAGTGAGAAAATAAAACGTATAGTCTCATAATGTGCAACTAATGGAATTCACTGGCATAAGTTACCATGGAAGCCAAGATTTGTAGCATCAACTGGACCAAATTTGACCTGCAAAATCATATTTCCAAATTTTTTGCTCTGTTTGTTTTTCATGATGCAAAAGGGATGAAAAGCAGCTGGACCTGGTTCCCTGGGTGGGGGGGTCTCCAATAGTGGAGAGTCTCACATATATCACAGATTCGGGTTCTGATAAAGAGGAGCTTGGTCAGAGGACTTGGAGACCTTGGAATTTTTAACCAAATCTATAAGCCTAAAAAATACCTATTGTGATGCTGGAACTTGGCTGAAATTTAGAAAAACACAGCTCTGAAAATAGAATACAATTATTTCTGATTAACTTTACTTGGAAAACTTAATGCAACAGAGAATATGTTCCTTGTATGGCAAACAATATCAATAATAAGATTGATAAGGATTTTTGGTTTTATTGTTTTCATGTTTCCTGGTTTAGTATAGCAATTTTGTACTTATCTATTGAAATTTAAAAATTAGGGACTCCCTCCCCTTTCACTTTTTATAAACTATAAAGGTGTGTATTTTGGGAGGTGGAATGGTAATGGCAAACTGTTTCAGTACAAAATGTCATGAAACTCTGGCTGCAACTAGAAAGTTGCATTTCTATCATTGGAAACTTACACCAATGCAATGTCCTGTGATTTGAATGTACCAAGTTCTAGGACCACAGTCCAAATTCTAAAGAATAAATCTTTATTTAAGAGTAAAAAAAGAGAAACTGTGTCACTTAATACAGCTTAACATTGCACACTAAGGAAATTGAAAACACTAACTGCATGTGGTTTTTCCATCAACACTAGTGTGATAAGAACAGGTTTGTGTCTCTTCTGACTTCTTGTTCCCTTTCACCTGTCTCCCCTTGCATTCCAGGTCAATCCATCTCTTATCATTTCAAAAACTTTCCTGGTTTTAGCTTTTCCATGGTATCCATTACTAGAATGTCTAACTGCTGACCTTCCAACCTGCACACTTTTAAAAAACATTTGACAAAAAGGCCAGTTCTTTAACCTCACCTTGTCTATTGGGTTATTTAAACCAGTTAGTCTTAATAGATATACAATACTCTTTCCAAAGCAGTAACTCAAATTCTTATGGCTTCATGCCCATTTCACCTCATTTTAATTTGAGCAGAGTCTATCAAATATTATATGAAATAAGGGCAGGATATTCCTTTCTTTGTATTTAAATATTTCACCATTTTATCCGAGTAATTTGAATATAGAGTCAGTGCCCTTTACACAATGAGTTCAAAGCACTGGCTGACTCTTACGACCTGGCTCTTCCAGCAATGAGGCATGTTTTGCTACAGTCTCTCCTGCTAGACCAGCTCACTTAACAGTGCTCTGAATATAACTGGAAGTGAGATGGCCTCTTTAAAGTTGTTTTTTGGCTAAGATAAAAGAAGGTGAGAAAGAATAATAAATAAATAAGAGCAAGTTAAAAAGAGGGGAGAGAAAGAAATGGCACAAGCTGCGGTAGCCTGTAGAGTAAGTAGCACTGCTGATAAGTGGGCTATTAGTACAGGGGCTGAGAAAAGAAGGAAGCAGAAAGTTGGAAACTGATTAGGAAACAACGGATAAAGGAAACAACAAAGCAATCCATGAACTATTAGTCTTTGTTTTGTTTTACTCTTTCTGCTGAAATAGGAATATAGAAATGTGAGTATCATGTAGGTACGTTATGATAAAAACCACTGTTCTGAAAAGTAACTTTTATTAGGGAGGTAACATCAGCAGCAACAACAGAATCAAACACAAAAAAGCCCCACAGACTTTTTTTCTATCTTTGCTTATGGATCTGCTGAAGTAGTAGCTGCAACATCAGACATCTCATTAACACTTTCTACAAAACAAGCTACAGCTGTGCTGTGTACCAGCATCTCAGCTGTGGAGAGTTATGGTGCACTCCTCACAACTACACAGTGGCTTATATTAACACCTGAGTCCTTACCCATAGATCACTTAGTGTGCAAACCTTACCACAACACTAGAAATCTCTTTTTCCATTCTTCTAGTCTAGAACCCTGTTAATTCTATCCAGGTGTGAAATTTCTTGCACAGATATAAATGAAAGTCCTACTGTTTGGATTGTTCTAATGAACTACAAACACAGACACCTTGCTGAGCAGGTGTTACTGCAGTTAACTTTAGTCTACTTCTGCAGATTAAAGTTACATGATGTGTCCTGGCCTGTCAACAGATTGAAGACCTAACTGTGAGGGTAAGTGGAATTCAAGAATATCTGTTCTGTTAAAAATGTCTGATTAATGAGTATTTGGGGTTTTTACGAAATGAAGAGACAAAGTAAATCAAGTGCTTATAAATGCAGACTTGAACAATAGCAGATAGAGGAAACAATAATAGAAGGTTTTTGATCATGGATTGATAAGCAACTGAAAAAATCACTCCAATATAACCTGATGATATTCAGCTAGAACTTTGTGTCTGATGAGAAAAAGGGGAAGCAAAAAAAAAAAATGAAACTGATGTGATATTATAAAATCATAGTACTATTTAGGCTGAAGAAGACCTTTAAGATCATCGAATAAAAGTGTTAATCAAATACTGCCAAGTCCACCACTAAACCATGTGCTTAAGTTCCACATCTACATGTCTTTTAAATATCTCAGGGATGGTGACTCAATCACTTCCCTGGGAAGCCTCTTCCAGGAGCATAATGTATCCCCAGGGGAAGGAGCACAGGGGTAGGCTCAAAATATTCCAGGGAAATATATGAAATAAATGGCTGTATTTATGTGGTTCCAATCATGGATGCTATAGACACTGCTTTATTTATTTTTTGAGTGATTTGTGCTCATCTATAGTTTATAGTCATTGTTTTCATCTAATACTAAACTGCAACCCCCTTATATCTGCAATGCTTAAGCTAGCAAATTACAGTGGTGTAACTGATTGTATGACATGGCAACTCTTGACCTTTAAATAGCAACCAATTTAAGAGTTCATTGTTTGAAAATAAATCAATGTGAATGCTGAAATGTAGAAGAAATGAGATTAAGCAATTCAATCAAAAGATGATAGTCTTTTTACTTTTTTTAGAAAAACTTTTTTTTTCCTTCTTTTTTCTCTTCTTTTTTTGTCTGAATCTATTCTGTTGACACTATTTGTTGACACCCTGGCTGTTGAAGCTCATTTTCCTATCTTAAGGAATATTAATTACTGAGAATGAGTATATAGAATTGCAGTTTCTATGAAATCTTTTAATCTGTACCATGGGAGTACATTCTATTTTAAATGCATGCATATAACATTCACTGATATTGAAAGGAGTTACTAGTGCTCACTGAGCGCAGAATATGTGACACAGTTGCTGAATAAGTTACTCATCGTGTCTTTCAAATGTATGAAATTTCATTAGAAGGTTCTTTAAAGGGAAGAGCTAAGAACACAGAAGAGAAGCTATTTTTTTTTTATTCAAAGGAATTTTGGCATTTATCTAGTGCAGATTCCTTATCTGTCCATACTAAATATATTACCACAGATGATATTTCAAAACAATGCAAAGTCACAAGCTACATATTTATATACTCCATGTAGACCTGTGGATGTTGTAGCACTTCTGAATTTTATGGATAATATAGGTTTTATAACCTAATGTGTAGGAAATTAATAATCACAATAGTCTGAAGAATGATGACTTCCCTGATAATAATGATAAACGAATTGAGGACTTGATGGATATACCTAGCCTAGTGGAGGTTAATGATGGTGCTCCCAAAAGATTTGATTTGGTAGTGATAAATTGAAGATGACCTCCAAAGATAAAGTACAGATCCCATTAACTTCACCAGAGCCTCCCCCCATAGATCAAAGGGTGCATTGGGTGCTTTCTTACCCCCAAAATAACAGATTGTTTTGTGTACTGTCCAGTGACATCCACTTCTGATGCAGTCGATTAATTCCTCCTCAGAGTAAACTACAAGGACAAATAACTGTTTTATGATGGTTAAGTCTCTAACAATGAAGATTAACTTTTAATGACAGGGCTTAACAGAAAACCTCTGAATACTTATATATAGATAGATATATCTATATAGATATAACTGACATGGACTTGGGGTAAGGTTGCAGTGTACTGCTGGGTTCATTAGAACAGCGATGCCCCTGTTCTAATAACAAAGTAATAACTTATGTAAAGGACTATATACAAAAAGAGAAGGATCATGTTGGCTGTCCCCAGCTGCATGACACCGTACAGCAAGACACCAGAGGCCACATGATTAACTGAAAGAAGAGACACAGAGAAGCAACACAGCTGCATTTATTTGCGGGGCTTTCTGCAGGAAGATGATGGAGAAAATTGATATGTTCCTGTCAAATTGCTCATTGTTCTAAAATGGTTTTTATATCCGAAGTGCCATTTTAAACACAGCAATTGGTGGCAGTTAATATTTATCACTACTTTGGGAAGAAAATATATAAAAAAAAGTGATGATTTTAAACCAATTTTTCAGGGCAGAATGTCCATGCTGCAAAAAGCAATAAGTCTTCTAGAGCACTCTGGTAATGTTCTGGAGAAATCAGAGATCTTACAGGCCCATAAGACTGAATGGCCCTTTTAACCTCATCCTCTCACTGTATATTGAACTAATCGTTGGGTAGGGAAGTGTGAGGAAGCCTGCATTATCTGTTTCCCTATTGGGATTGGTTTTCCGTTGCTGCAGCTGTCAGTATGACCTTTTTGTTGAATTAAATTAACTTAAAACCCCAGTTTTTCATACAGTATTTGCATGAATGCAGAGGTGATTTTTGCATATTACAATTTAACAGTTAATTTTTAACACAATTAATTTTAACAAAAGGTAGGGGAATAGGTCAGAACACAGAAAGGACAGGTCAAAGAATATTAAATAACTTAGATGTAGCCAAGTTGTCAGGATGTGATGAAATTAAGTAAGCCAGAACTGTCTTTGAACCATTAGTAATTATGTTCAAGAACTGTAGGAGGACAAGCAAAGTCCTATAAGACTGGAGAAGGGCAAACATGGTACTACTTTATGAAAAATAGGGGAAAAATAAGACAGAAATGAAAAAAAGTTGAGCTGTAGACAAAGCAGCCTAATTTTGGCACCTACAAAGATATGATAACACAGTTTTAAACAATCATTTTATGAAAGCCCAGAGAAGGCAGACCTGGTTTTGCTTAGAAAAAATGTTCTTAAACCCTACCACATTCATTCCTGAAGAGGGCAACTGTGAAACATAAGATAGAGACGTATGTAGTATATTAGCAAGATTTTTCACACAGTAAAAATATTCTAATACTGAAAGGTAAAAAAAATAGTTGAGGAGAAATGAGTAAGATAAGGTTACATTAATAGCTCATTACTGGAATAGGAGAGAATCTTATTGTAGGAGACTATTCCAATGTGATGGCATCCAGTATTTCTGTTTATCAACTAGGTCAGCAAAGTAGGGAATACGTTTCTTTGTGGATCACAAATAATTGCATTTCGATAAAAATTTTTAAAAGAAGGGACTTTTAAAGATGGAAATGAAATTGGAAAAGAGAAGCATCCAAGGTATATCAAAAGAAATTAACTGAAGACTACTTTGAGGTATTGCAGTTAAGAGCCATATCTCTATTGCAGAATTACAAAATTAACCTGCCTAAAATATACAGTGTAATGAAGCACTAAGGCAGTTGATGTTATGACCTTGTTGTATAAATAGGCAAACTTCCTGTAGGTATTTATTTACCAAAGTAAATAAAGTAGATAATACATGAGAGGCAACTTTTATATTACCTTTAATGTTTATTCAACCTATTCTATTTTATGTTTTATTTAGGGCAATACTTTTTAAAAAAAAATTGGTAAAACAGAAGCTATTAAAAAAAAATCAACACAAACCACACCCAAAACAAAACCATCAGAAATGAGCAGAGACTTAGAAAATGCAGTTTCTCTGAAATTGTTGGAAGAAAAGATTATGTCCTCCGTAGAGAGGAAAAAGATGGCTTCAAATATATTGAAAGTGATGATAAAACCAGCAGGGCCTGTTGCTGTGTGGAAGTAATCTCCCAAGCACTAGGTTTTATGCAGGAGGTAGAAATCCTTCTCAGGGGCAGATCTCAAAAACAGGCTGGAGGTGGGTGTGATCCTACTGCAGTCTAAGCTGAGGAACTACGTCGCTTCCTGAGCTTATCCTGTATTTTCTGTGACTGCATTTCACCCAGGCGTCTACTGCTGTGAACTGATACAAGATATTCTTGGAATGTGCTGTTCTATGCTATTTTTTCTTTCAGTTCAGTTACTGTTATAATTTACACACATCACATTTCTTTACATAAATTTTTGACTCTTCACAAACACATACCTAATTATCTCAAAACACTGTGTATCAGCAATATTTTCTGAGTTTTGTCCTCTATGGTATATAATTAATCTGAACTAAATAGTTTTTCATTCAGAAAGGCTATCCTGCTGCCACTGGAATTGACTGGGTTACTATTATCTATTGGTCCTTAATTAGGCAAGATATAATGGCCAGAATTATTCCTATAGCTCATTTGTCTCTTTATTTCCACTTCAGCAATTCAATATTTCATTAATTCTTTCAACAAATGAAAAATTGTACAAAGTAAACATTGGGTAGCTTTTTGTTAGCCTTCAGAATACCTGTTGCAGGGAAGTTTATAAGTAGTTGGGCTACATTAATTTTCTAAACATTGAGGACTTTTTTTTTTTTAATCAGTTGTGTAGATTTTAGGAGGAAACAATAAAGAACGCTGCTGATTCAGAGGAGAAAATTGTTGAACCAGTGTCCTCTGAAAATGATGCCAAAGCGGGAAATATTGTATTTTTAGTTGATTCTTATAACTGTGCATTAGAGACACTGAGTTTATTAAAGCAGGTGCTTATTGGAGAAGAAAAAATGTAGCTGCTAATCCCACACACTTTCATATCTCCAGATGCTGAAAAGAGTTTACATGGGTAACTGACATTACAGATTCTGTTAGACTGCTGTGTTTGTACAGGCAAAAACTGTAGTGATATAATAACCATTCATTTTTGTTGTGGTAACTATTTTATCTCATTTTTTGCTATCTCCTTTCTGTAAACAAGAAGTACAATCATAATCAAGCACTCTCCTTGGGAGCCTTGGGGACACAGATAACTGAAATTTACCTTCTTATAGAATAATTCTAGAAATCTAGACTTAGATTTTATGCTGTATGTTAGCTTTCAAACTAATAAAGGACTAAATATTTGCTTTTGCTTTTCATTAGCCCTGACATAACCCCATTGCAAATGATGCAAATGTTACCAAATGCCACTGAATGAATATGATAGAATGAACCCAGCAGTGTAAATTATATTCATTGCCATCTGAACTTTGTTTTCCATTTAAAAAAGGCTAAAATCTACTTTTCATAGATAAAAATACAATCAAACCTTGAATGTTGCAAACATTGTCAGTGTATAGTAAAGGGCAGGAAAGCTCAAATGGTAGTTGAGTTAAATCATTCCACTCTAAATGCTCAGTACCCCAAAATTTAAGATTACTACTCTGAACGTCATGATTAATCCTGTAATAAATAGATCATAGTTTAACCATCTAGAAAGAATGTTTTGGGAAAAAAAACCAGTGAAACCTTAAATCTACAACAACTCTCTTATGTGTGTGTTACTCTTATAGCTCCTCTGCAGAAGGAAAAATCCTAAATAAACCCACTAAAATATTTACAAGAAATGTATTTAGGGTATTGGAACATATAAGTTTTCAACAATCTTGAGTAACTATTTTATCTGTATCGCTGTGAAGTGGAACAAAAGATTTATATATGTTACATGTAGACACATTTACAAAGGTAAATGCTCTGTATTTCAGAGAAACCATTGCAGGCTGTATTGTTGACATAACATCATTGCTGTGTATGAAAGGGAAGAAGAGACAGTCTCCTCTCTACTCATTTGAGCTTATGGACAAGCTGCAATTTGGATAGAGTGAGAATAATACACCATATTTTTATGGGAAAAAAACCTTTTCCCATTCATATGGAATAAATGGCCAGCCTATTCTTGGGGGAATTGCAGTTCCTTATGGGTTATTTGATGCAGAGTGATAGAGAAAATTTAGCTCTATTAGCCAAAATATCTTCTGCAGTTTGGCACTTTTATGTTATTAGGTAACAACATAGGATTGTGCCTTTAAAATATCCTTGGCCTATAAGTGTCAGTCACATCCCCTATATGTTACATGCAATTTTGTATTTGCTTTACATCTTTCAAGGTTAAGAAATGCAGAATATTTCAGGAAGCCAAGTGGAAATGCCTTTTGTAGTCTGTAACACTTAGAAACAAATTTATCAATATAGCTTATTCTGCATGTCTGCAGAAATTTTTCCCCTTTCAAATACACATCTTCCATAGTCTACATTTTGATTTCTTTTTAGGTTAGACCCAGCAAATTCCTTCACAAAAGGCAACTCAAGGTCACAATCCTCCAAGGATATTTTTATCAAATCAATCCTTTATAAAGCTCGAAATATATAAAAACATTATTGAACAAATAAGAAGCAGCATCTCTTTTAACAATTACTTGGGTCCGTAATGAAATTTTGCAAACTTGTCTCCTTTAACTCACTGTAACAAATTCATGCCTGCCAGAAATGGAATTTGCCTTTATTTAATTTTGCTAATTTCTCTTGAACAAACGGGGGAAAGAGATGTGGTGGAAGGTGGATGGTTAGACAATGCAATATGCAAAGCCCAAAAAGTCGAGGCTAAAAATAAATAAAATGAAATCACCAAACAGATAAATAAGTTTTGCATTGGAAAATTTAAAAAAAACCAAAGAAACCAACCAAAAAAGAGCTATCAGCAGCTTAACTCCAAGCCCTAAGTGAGCAGCTCTTAAAAGCATGAACAGAGGCATACGTGATACATAAAAAGTACAGTATTCCAGAGACTTCAACATCAGATGTGTTTGTTTAATAGCAATTAAGACATGAAACAGACAGTGTTTTAGCCTCTTTAATGTTGCTTCCATCCTCATGTTGCTTTGTCTTAAGTTGGTTCCCTGGAGTAAATGACTCCAGCAAAGCTGACAGCTGGGTTTTTCTGGGTACATTCTCTTTCCTCATGGCCCGAGCAGCTTCCTGGTGCTCAGATCTGTCCATAATTAATCATAAAAAGGTGAAGTTCTCATCCATCTTATGCTTTCAATAACTCTGGAGTTAACATTTTATGGATGCAAGTGGGTTTATTCTGAACAGAATTTTAAGATTGAATTCTGAATAAGTAGGTTTGTTATATTTGACTCTGGCTTCCTATCTTCCTATTGGCATTGTTATTTAACTTGTAATATACTGTATTATTCTGCTTATTGACATGCTTTCCTGGCACTGCTGCTGACTTACTTTAATTTATACAGTGCCACTTTCAATGCTTTGCCTTTTGGTCTGATTTTAAGATCCCCGCACCACCTTCTCCCCCGACAAGAAAATCAATGTTTCATAACCTAAGCAAATGTCCAGACTAATTCTGGGTGGTAAATGCACATAATTAATACAGCTTCAGTGTACTTAAGACAAAGTGATTACACAGCCTGAACATATGTACACATAGCACCAGGCTAAACTTCAGCTATGTTACTCAATCACAGTGGGACTGTAAAAGAAGAGAAAACCCGTGACTGCAGAGCTTCCTGAGATGAAGATGAGGCCAGGTGTGTACTATGAAGGGTTCAATCTCTACTACCCTGATCAGTTTACATCTGAGAGCAGGTTACCATGGGTGACACAAGCTATTCCTTTCTCCAGTGAAGCCAAGAAGCATTACAAAGCACCCTACTCTCTAAAGCCTTCTGCGGCATCTAAGCAGGACGGACATCTCTGAGAACTTCATAATCCTTCAGCCTGCATCTTTCCCTAAACAGAGCCAGAATTTAGCCCTTAGCAAGAATATATTGACAGATGCTAAAGATCTTGATGTTCCTCTGCTTTCAGAAAGATGTGCTAGTCCTCAGGGGACATAATACAATTTTAGTTGAACAGAGAGGCATGTCTTGATTAGAGCTGAGCTAAGAGCTAAGCTTCATATTTATCACTTTGTCTAACTGATATATATAAGATTTTTTTCATGCTTCTTTATTCCTGATAACTTTAGGATTTTTCTCCAGAGCCATATTTCTAAGCCATCTTGCCCTTCTACCTGTTTCTCTATCTTCTGATATCTTATTTTCATGGATTGTGTATGCATTTGGAAGTCTTATCCTAAAAATAGTCTGCATGTTGCAGTGGAAATTCTTACTTTTTGTAAATTAATTTCTATTTGACATATTTGACAAACAGATTGCATCGTTTTATTAACTAACTCTCTGTAATTCCACTGCATATTTGAAAGATTAAATTAATTCAGTTGAAGCAGAGTCCCTTGAGCATTTCCCTTTATTTTGCAAGACTACAGGAAAGACCAGCCTTGACATCTTGTTAATCTATAAAACCCCCAGACACTTAACAGTTCCAAGAGCTGCCGATAGAGAAGTTATCTAACATGATCATTGAGACAGTAATATTTATTATCTTGGAAGACTTCAACAACAACAACATAGATGATGTTCCCATCTCCCTGCTGGAATTTTCACAAAGGCTTCCTTCAGTTTGACTTGCACATTAATATATAGCTGTATTTACTTGAATCCCTGGACTGGAAGCTGAATTCTGTTGCCTCCAGTTTCCTCTCACAGTATCAACAAAGTTGTTGGTCAGCAGAGAAGACCTCTGAGTAAGAGAGAAAAGCTTCCATGCGTGACAAGAGAGAAGCCATGGACCTTAATGTTATGAAAAAATAGGAAAGAACATTCAATTGATAGCATTAGGACTAAGACCATCTTTTGCTTATTTTTTATGCAGAAATTCCTCACAAATGTTAAAGAATCTGAAAGTAGCAGAGAATGTATATGGCTGAGCAACTGATGACCTTTGCTCATTAAAAGTAAGGCTTTTATGTCCATTCATTTCTTGTGATGTGGGATGGAGTCACTTGGATCGTCTGAGTATCTCAGGCAGCTTCATTAATTATGACTTCAGGCATCTGTCTCAATTATTTCAGACCAATATCTCTATTTGCAATAAAAAACAGGACACGAAAGAAAATAGAATGGCATTACACTTCAGATATTTTTAGTTGTATGTACATTTTAAAAAATCAAACAAATGTCCTAATGCTTAACCAAAACTTCATTAGTTTATATTTTTTTATCCTAACTTGAAATGTATCACAAAAACTTCCCACTGTAGATAGCAGTATTATTTAATTCCAGTTCTTGAAAAAACTCAGAAATGCTTAACAATTTTTCATGTTTAACTCCTGCTCATATGTTAAGGGACCATGAATCATAACACCCAGTCAAGGGGATTAATGGAAACACTGATGTAAAGCTGTGTAACTACTTTTCATTCAGAGCAGGTATTCCTGGTTACATCCCTTTTGGATGTGGACCACTGTCTAGAAAATATTCAAAATGCAGTGCACATTTCCTTATACCCAGGAATTTCTTAGCAGTTTGTCAATAATGCAATATTAATATGAAGTGATGACACTTGCACTGTGCAGTGCTATTATGCCTTCAAAATAATATTTACACAAAATTAAACTTTATTTAATTTTACAGGAAGGAATATTTTATAGATGTATGTGTTTGCATCTCTAGGCAAAGCACAATAGCAAACTTGTGTTACTGGAATAAGTTTAGATTGTTGTCTGATCAGGCTACAGAAAACTTCAGCTGAGAATATTGCACCTGTCAACTGCTTTTCATTTAGGGGAATTAATCAAGCTGGCTGTTCAGAGAGTTTTTGAGAATGTTCATTATTTCAGCTATTAATTTTTAAAAGCAGCAAATGTTGCAAGTCAACAGCATCCATAAAAATTGATTTATTGTGCAATTTACCCCATGCTACTGGAAGGAAAGAGAAGGATTTGTATATCTACTATTCCCCTCTCAATTTTCTAAGGCATTCACTGTATGTATTTTTTTTTTTTTAAGGAAAATTATTTGGTGAAAGTAATAGAATCCTTTTTGCATTGGTTTTTACACCGATGTGGATGGGTTTGATCACATGCAAGAACTGCAGAATTTAACAGTAAAGAGAATAAGAAACAAAAACATTTACATAGAGAAACATAGGAAATGTTACGTAGAGAAATGTAAGACTTCTGGTCACAGAAGTGCAATCTGAAATTGGTAAGGTCTCACTGTAAGACTCCGTTTGCATCAATATAGTTCTCTAGGCTTCTGTCCCAGTGAAATCTATTAAGCGCTGTTCTTTTATAATATGTATTTTGTGTATTTGCCTGTGGGTCCCATAAAGAGAAATTATACGTCATTTAGGCAAACTTAGCTAGAGGGAAGCTTCTGTTAAACACCTGCATTAATGAAGCTTCTTGCTGCAGACTCTAAGTGACCTGTTTGTGTTTGAAGGGAAACCTGTCTCACATTTAGAGATCTGGTCTTATCAGACACACTAATTCATAGCATCCGCAGTACCTTAAATAAGGTGTTTATGGTAAACAGGGTTTACCAAATGGTGTCACACAGTCACCTGGTACAAAAGTACATTTTGTGAGCAATTTCAGCCCCTAGTGTGTAACAACTTCTGTATAGCAGTGGCTAAAAGCCTGGTCCAGCTGTGATTTACGGGAGGTCAGTTAGGGCTGGGATTCAACCTCTGCTTCTCTAGGTGATAGAGTATAGCCTTGACTTGAGGCCTTTGTCATTTGCATGTCTATGGTAAATGTGACAGACAGTGAGGAGCCCTGCTTTTTTATACAAATGAGATTCACTGTGGGGACTCCTTCCCTGAACAGTAGATAGGACAGGAAAAGTCCATGCTCCTGTTACGCTGATTTGACTTGAAAGCATTGGACTTGACCCGCTCATGCAAGGGTCTAAAGGGGAAAAAAAAATACCTACCAAAAATTCCCAACTCCAACCGTTTCAATAGTTAATTCCGGAACAGATTTTCTAAGGGATTTAGAGGGAAATGCAGACTTGTAGTACAGCACAGACCTTTGAAAATGTTAATAATAATTCAAAAATCAGCCTGAAAATCTTGACCATCTGGGTAGAGGACATTACACAGTTTATGAAAATGACCAGTATTATTAGAGAAATGATACATCTTCTCAGTCCTTTAAGATTCTAAAATTGTGGATCTGAGGATCAAAGATCTACACCATCATGATGAGAAGGAAAGATCATATAACATTTTTATAGTGTTTGTCTGCTTGATAGCTTTGCTCAGGAAAATATTAACTTACTTTGGCCTTTCATATCTGAAATATAGTCCAGATTATGAAATGAATAACATTGCATTTGGTCTGACTGGAGAAATCCGGAGTGTGGGGACCACTATTTGTTTTACAAATCCTTTTTATATTACATATCTAAATATTCTAAAGACAAAAGAGATGAGAGATAGCTCACATATACTTTTTTTAAAAGAAAAGACAGTGTGGAATGATACTTTCTGAGCAGTTTTAAAGGAGAGAGCTACAAAGAAAGCAAAGCTTTTATGCACATGTTTCTCACGTAATATTTTTACTTCCCATTAACTTCTTATTAATAACAAAGTCCCTGAAAACTAGAGAGCTTAGGCTGTGTTACAAGACCTTTATAGAAGCATTTATATATCTTAGCTTCAGGCTTTCGTATAACCCTTGGGTGGGCATTCAATGACACCAGAACACACCTGTAGGGGGCTTGTGGATTAAGTAATAAGTGATGAGTCCCCTGTTGGGACATTGCTCTTATCATTATCATCTTGATCCTCAAAATATTCAAGCTGGTAATGATTTTATGTTGCCTACTGTGTAAGATTTCAGCTTCAGTGTAACATTTAATAAAGCATTATCTGTGGAGTTCAGTGGTGCCGTATCGATAAGAGTTGCCTTTAGTAGACTTTGTAAGGCTAAGCAGTGGTGACTGTTTAACACAAACATGGGAAATAATGAAATAAAAACAAGCTACATGATATGCAGAGATAAAATTTCACTTCAACTAATGGAGAAAAATCATAGCAAAAAAAATATTGTAGAAACAGAATGCAAACAAATAAAGCAATTGCAAAGAAGAAAGACAAATAGCAGAGCAAACTAAGAAATGAATAATAAATAATAAAACAATAACAAATAATGAGCAATAACAAACTAGACTTCAGAAGTAATCAAAGTGAGAAAGAAAGGAAAAGTGTATTATATGACAAGCAGATTAGTGCTGTGTGCTCTTGGGGATCAACAACTCAAATTCCTTTCATACGTAAAATGAGTTAGGGAATATTTTTGCCAAAGCTTTGCACATCACAATAAACACCTCACAGTTTGCTGCACTAATTGTTGGTCAAGAGAGACCTCAGAATTGCTAACCTGTGGATTAGCAGGCAAGTTCATGGAAGGAGTGTGATACACATAAGCTACTTTGTGCTTGTCTCAACATTTGCTCAAAAGTGAAAAGCTTGGTAAGCGTTCAAGGGAATCTCTCCATTAACTTCAATGGTATTTGGATCAGAAAGAAATACAAGAATGAACAAATGAAAACCATTTATTTACTTTCTGTGCTTGTTTATTTCCTTCTCTTTTCCCGTAAAAGTGATGCCTGTTTAAGATGGGTCAGAAAAAAGAAAGATGGAAGAGCTTTCCACTTGTAAATACAGTTTCTTTGAAATTGAAATGGTTTGTAGGGGTGTGCACATCCAATTTATACTTTATTTTGACAAAATCAAAACCCACATTTTGACATTCTTAGAACAAGATGTTTTAATTTCTCCTTTGAAATTACTAAGCTTCTATCATATTATTACGTGTATTATTATTTCACTGTATTTTGAAATAATTCCAAATCATATTGCAAGATTAATTTAATCAAAAGAAAATGTTTTGATTAAAATCAATTTCCAGTTATTCATTTCAGAATTTTCTTTTATCAAGCAATATCTCCCTCCCCTCTCTGGCTGAAATAAAGACAGATTTGAAAACTGGAATGCTCATCCTCAGTATGTAAGTACTCCTATTATTGTGCAGTCTTTAACAGCAGCATCATGAGAGAATAAATATTTTAGGAAAAACACCTGGAAAAACATTGTGTTTCTTCCACACTTTTTGACCTTGAGAATATGACAAGAGCACACAGAGAAAGGGCAATCTCAGAGGGAGATCGGCGGGGCATTGCTCTTGAGCTCTTGAGCAAGATGATGTCACTTTCCATCTGTAAAGAATTTGCACATTCCCCTGCTGAAGAACAGGAGAGAGAGAAAGAGAGAAATAGCATTTGACCAATCTGCCACTAACCCAGTGGTCAGGGCACTATTGACCACTGTCTCAATTCAGAGTTTTGATCTGTTCCGTATGTCTTCCCATGCCACCAGGAGAGCCAGAAACATCTCTCATCTGGAAGGAGAAGCTTCATGTGTGATCCAGGTCACAGGAATGGCCACTGCATTTGTATGTCACAGGTGATGGTCTCTGTGGTCCCTTTTGTCCTCTATTGATTTCAACAAACAAACCATCAGTTTCGGGTGCGACTAGTCACACTGAAAAATTCCTTCAGGCCTTCTCTACAAAATTCCACAGCTGTAGGTCCAAGCTATTTTGTACAGAGCAGCACCATGCCCACTTCATGCCTCACATTAGTACTCCTTCAATTATTGTTCTGAAGGAAAGGTTGTCTCAGAGAGAAAGCCCCTCCAATTGAGATTTTAGTACACCTTTTTTTTTTTTTTTTTTTCTCTTTGAAATGCTGTCTTGGCTTCATGAAACTTACTCTTTTAAGACATTGGATTTTAATGACATAAAAAAGTACTGAGCCAGCTGTCACCATATTACAAATGTGAGTTTGAGAGCAAAACCAATGAGAGTTTGAATCCACCAGGACCAGAGTTATTGCAGAAAAGGTCTAAGGTCCTCTTTCTACACTGCTGACTGTGGAGGCATTATCAGATTGCAGACAGACATTTTTAAAGCAGTGAGGAAGGCTATACTATTGAAATGTTCAAGTAAATTCTGTTTAGATGACCCTAACCAGCCCCAAAGAGAACCCCTTTCTTCCTTACTCTCCACCCTCATGCCCGCTGACAGGTTTTCTTTCTGACTTCAAATGTGGCAAACTGTTTGCAGCAGTGAATAAAGCAAACCAGGCAGGTAGGTAAGGGCATCTTGACAGTCCAGTGGAGCACTGCATCCACCTGTGTTAGCTGAAGAATAAAGTGCACCCCAGAAACAGCTCTCTTGGTGTCTGCCTGACCTGAATAGCAAAGTACAGATTGCTGGGCAGAGCCCAGTGCTGCCCGTTATCATCCCAATGCTGCTACCTGAGGTCCAAAGTTAAAACTATACTATATGGATTTGCCAACCAGATTAATGCTTCCTCAAGCGTCTTTGATCTATCCCGGAAAGCTCAAATGGCCAGGAGCAAGAAGGACAAAGGTTTTTCTTTGCATATATAGCCAAACCTCTAACTTCTCAACCACTGAACTTCTTTAGAGAAACACAAAAATATTTAGGTATTTTAGTGTTAGGTAATCTAACACTATCCTCTACTTTCTTTTGTTCTACAGAATTGGTTGAGAATGCATTGAGGTTAAATGTTGGTTATGCTAACAATTTTTGTGCTGACCCAGAATACTCAAAATCCAGGGCACATATAGATGTAACTCTTACAATTTCATTGCCTTAAGTCAAAGCTGAATTCAGCAGGGATCTCATTTTGTGATAACTAGCATCATTATAACATAAACTGAAGTTGAAATAAATGTTTTAGTATCTGGTATTAAAAATAACAGTTCATGCTGGCTTGGGGTTTAGGAGGTTAACTTGGCAACAGACATGTTTTGCAAATGATTAAAACATTAGAATCTTGTACCTGTCTTTCTTTCCTATTCAGCTGTATTATCTATTTTACTGTAGCTTATGTTTCATGCTGATACAACAGTGATGATCACAGATGCTAAGACTTTATTTTTTAAATGACTGTATATTGTATCACATTTCTGTATAATCTGATCTATGGCTGTTAAATTAGCCCTGGAGAAGTCTAAGTTGTTGGCAGAGGTAGCACATAAGCATCCTGAAACCATTGAGGAAAAGATAATTGAAATATATATTACAGCTAGAGCAGTAAATCAAGTCCAGTCTGGTTTATGCCATTCTCAAAGTAACCATTGAATGATAAAAGTCCCATTTATATCAGTGCAGTTCTAGGGGAAGAGAAGGTGCTCAGTTTAAACCAGGGTATAAGTCTCAAGCAACTCTACTGAGTTTAGGGGAGTTTCCTTGGATTCACAGCTGCAAGAGTGAGGGACGATTCGATTCTCATGGTATTTCTAACAGCAGGAGCAGTGCACAGAAAGTTGAAACAGCTCTGCCTCTTTTATTTTTAGAGGAAATTTCTTCAAGGCTGGGTAGGACTGAGAGCATGCACTACAATTTACCTTCTCCATAGGGTGTGGAGATACGCCCTCAACCCATCTGCTTGCATGCCCGCTCTTTGGTTTGTTTAAAGTTCACTTTGGGTCTGAGTGAATAGGAGAGTAAGCTGTCAGAGGGATGGAATGAGAGGATGTGTTCAATGTGAGTCACAAATTAACATGGAATTTAGGGGTAGAGTTGGACTTCAAGTTCTGCTCAAATCCTAACTCATGTTAAATATTTTTTAATTGTGTTTTGATTGTCATCTGCTTGACATTTTGAAAATATTTAACCTTTATTTTTTCTAAGTTGAATCAGATCAAAATTACACCAGGGATTTGAGAAACATTAAAAACGTGGGAAAGGAGAATCTGAAATGAATGTACTGCTTTACATTATTTTCCTCTTTTTTGTGTCTCTGTCTGCCTTAGAACGAACTCTGTGCCTTGTTCAATTAATGTCCTCGTGACAGCCCTCAGAAGTGAAAAGAGTTAAAAACTCACAGGGGAACTGTAATGGTAATGTGTCCTGAGAGATATTCATTTGGCCCCAGCTGTCCATTTTATTCTAAGTGCTAAATGCTTTAATATACATAGACTATCATTTACATAGCAAGTGGCTATGTGAGATGAATTATTTATTTTGTGACAAATACCTAATACCCAATGTACTGTCAAATACAAAGAAGTTCCTTATTTGACCCCCATGTGTAAATTTGCATTATAGAATTCATTATCTTTGCACATAAGTCACATTGAAGTTATGTGCAGATATCTGTCAGTGGAACTGCAGATTATTGCAGCTTTGATTTAATTGAACTATTCGCTGCTATGCCGTACTTGTATAGCAAGGGACCTGTTTGTTAAGCTTTGTGCCATAGAACTGCTCATATATGTAACAGCTGCACTTCTAATGTAAAAAAAAAAAGGTTGGTGAAATAGAAAAGCAAACTCAAATCGTGATGAAAATGTTATGAAAGTCAGTAATTTCTATGTCAGACACATCCCACTAGGATGCCTGGATGAATACAGTTCGGGATGTAAACCTCCCAAAATCAAGACAATAAAACCAGGTGTGTTTCCCCATGCAATAGGTGGCCTGATCTTATGCATCCAGCTTGAGTTTTACATTCCAAAAAAGTTAAAGAAGTCAGCTTGAATAAGAAATTATGTCTTATCATATGTATTATTCGTATGCCTCATAACCATAGTTTTGTTAATTCTCACAAAGTCTCACATGAATCTTAGATTCTCTCTCCTTAGGATCTAAATCTCAGAGTCACTATATTTTAACCATTTAGGTACCCATATTACTCTAATGACAGAGTTGTTAGACCTATCTCAGGGCAAATATTGTAGTGCTTACCTTAGTAATTGCTTGCCAATTTTGATGTTTGTTAACATGTCTTTATACGACAGTTATCATGATTGTCCTCAGTGTCTGGTGTATTTGAGATAAAGATATTGCTGAGTTCAGAAACATCACATCTTCCCTCTGGAATTGCATGGGTATACTTCAAAAGATTCTGGGGTATGTGCTCAACACACAAAATTAGGATTGATTTACATAATTTGGAACCATAGAACAATGTTAAAGATCTCACAGAAACAGTCCATCTTAGACTTTTTTGTATGTTTAGCCTTTTGGTTTGACATTTGACATAACTTGTGGAGAGAAAGAATAAATAAAACATTTCTGAAACTTAAAAGACCTTTTGCCTGAGATGAAGTCAGAACAGGAAGGTCAGGTCAATTTTTATTGAATCAGTCCAGTTTCCCATCCTTTCCTGAGATACAATTTCTGAAGCTGCTGCCTTTTAGGCTGGCTCATTTTAGCAGTTCTGCAGATGAGAGGGAGCTGAGAATACCCAAAAATTTTCATTCTGTAGGCTTAAAAGTTGGTAGAGTCACAGACTGAACTCAGCCAGAAAGAGTTTGTGCCTGCTAAGTGAACTGAAAATTAGTGTTGACCCTGAAAAAGCTCTTCTGTAGCTGAAGAATTTGTTTATCTGCACTTTGGCACACCTTGGATAATGAAAGCCTTTGAAGCACAATAGGCCAATTACAGGCCTGGTGTGAATGGGCCCAATGCCAGTGAAACCAGTCGAGTTGCGCCCACTCACACCAGGTTTGTATTTGGCATGTTGCCTTTGTCAATGGCAAAGCAATGTTTTCAACAAATTTCCTGGCAGAAGCTATGCTGCATGGAAAACACATTCATTTAATATGTTTATTTGCATAGCAGATCTGAGCTTCAGCAGAGTTTATTATTCATTATGCAAGCTCATTCTCTTCCCAGCCAGCAATGAGATGCACATCAGCAAGGGTAGTCAGAGACTTTAAGAATTGAAGAGACCTTCTTCTGGGTTTTTTTTGTTTTGTTTTTTTTTTATTGTCTACTCCTACTTCTTTCCCTGCAAAGAAACAACTTGAATGCTGGTCCAAATCCTTCAAAAATAAAAGTTCAGGAATAGATAAATATAAGATCCTGTTCAGACACCTGCCTGGCTTTCAGTAGCGCTGTGTGCTCTCTCTCTCCTGCTGATACAGTCTTTGATTCTAAAACAATCTGAAAGAAACAAACTTTTAATCAGGTATATTATTAATTTTGGCCACTATTAGTGATAAAGAAAATGTAACTCCCTTAACTTAAGGGACTGAAGAGAAAAAGAGGTATTTTTGGAAGTCAAGGGCTGGCTTCTTGAGGTGGACAGTCCTCAAATAAAACAAGCACTGCAGAATCCAACAAAATCTGCTTTTGGTGGTTACAACAGAGGTGGATTTGAACCCAAAATGACTAAACAAGAAGCAGCTTTAATACTAGGAGTGAGCCCCAAAGCCAACAAGATTAAAATTAGAGAAGCTCATAGATGCATCATGCTTCTGAACCATCCAGATAAAAGCAGTTCTCTGTATGTAGCGGACAAATTCAACAAAGCTAAAGATTTGCTGGAAGACCAAGTTAAAAAATGAGTGAGAAAATCAGAGGGTTGTGTTTGTCCACACAAATAATTATTTTTTTCACAAATGGCTTAAGACAAGTTCTAATGCTGGTCTTTGACTTAATATAAATGAAGGCTGGAACTGCCAATATGGAGAGGTACTTCCCTCCTCATATCGTAGTTGCTTTTTGGGGAACTAGGTGAAGGAATGAGGCTTTGAGTTTGGTTGGGATCAGAGGGTCCCTAGATGGGTCCCTTTCCTACTCCAACTACATTTTTTGGATCAGCTTGTGTGAAGAAAATTTGCTAAAAGTAGTTTATGAGTAGGGTGATACAAATAGGAGTTTCCAAGGAGAACTTTGAGGAAAGTGTGTTAACTGTGGGCTTAACATGCAGCTGAGCATGTTAGTACATGAAGTATAACCAGAAAGCCAGACTACTGATCAGAGCTGTCAGATGCTGTGCAGTCCCTCTAAGGGACACTCAAGTTAGTATAGAAACAATTGGATGTCTGGCAAGATAACTTGTGAGATCTCAGATGGCCCTAAAAGCCTCTATGTAGGCAACTGAGTTGAGTGATGGATTTTACTAAGCTCAAACACTCATTGTGAAGATAAAAGGGAGATGTTATCAGTAGATAAATGGGCAATTTTCTCATCAGATATTTTTTGTTGGGAGGTCCTGACTGCCTTGTGGTAGTTCATGAGACAGACAATTGGCTGTCAGTGATAGCTTTGACTGAAACATGTCATGAAAGCCAGGATATATCAGAATGGTGCAGGGGCAATCTGACTGTCTTTGTGATCCAAATAATATTCTTCTACTGTTTTGCAAGACCAGCGGAAGTAGGGAGAATAAGCAGCATCCTGAAGGACAGCAGAGGGACCAGGAAGAGAAACTGAAGCCAGTTTGATGTCCAGTAGTTATAATACAGCAGAGAACTCTCCATTACCCAACAGTTTGGAACAGAGTACCAGACAGCATCTTCTGCTTGCTTGCTTGCTTATTTTTAACATATACTACAGTTTGAAGAATGTGGCATAATATATTACAGAGACAACAAAGTTCAAAGAGCAAGTGAACTGAAGTAGAGAGGATGGATGAGACAGAAGAGTTACAAAGGAGCACAATAAGCTGATGAGTCTATCCCTGAGGTTAGGATATCTGAAGGTGATCTTCAATGTTCCTTCTCATCGAAGACCTACAGTGGAAACATCTGCTGCAATAGTGACTCTGCATCATGCGATGAGCTTCATGTCCTCTAAAATATAGGCTAAGCCTTAAAGCTGTGTTATAAATGCACATTGTTTATAGTTCTATTTGAATAAATGCAGGAACAAACATTCCTCTTTATTGACGAATTATTTAATTTATTTTTCTAAATGCTATTTCAGGGCAGTTATTGAGAACATGAATTTTATTTCCCCAAGCTGCATGTGCAGATTGTTAAACTCATGTTCATTCATATCCATCAAATTCACCAAAGGTCCAGGACTGCACAGGTAAGCTTCAAGTTATACTTTACCTGTTTTTACAGATGACCACTTTAGCACACAATGACAAATAACAACTGTCATCATGGAACTCAGGGGGAAAAGATTTTAAAATGTTTCCTAATGTTTCTTTAGGAAGAAAACAATGATTATGTGAACTCAAGGAACAGTAGCTTCTTGGTACTTTTTTTTGGCTTAGTTTTATTTTTTTTCCATGAGAGCTTTTCTGTCTATGGAACTACAAACAGTTCAGAAATATGTTAATCTTCTGGTGTATTTTAAATGTGTCTATTCGCTTTTTTGGGATGAATCTGCTGATAACTAGACATGATATTTGTAAGATTGGCAATTTGAATATTTATGATTGAAGGTATGCATTCAAACTGAAGGAACTCATGAATTCCATTCCTAAAGGAAAGCCTTATTTCGAGACCTATAACTAGATCCTCAGGTCTTTGGCAAAAGTGGGAGTTTTATAGGTTAATGATTTATTGAAGATCACATTAGATTACTCTTTTGTGTTAGCACATTTTGTTGCACCAGAGTTGGGGGTGGGGATTCTCAGCACAAGGTGGGGGTTGAAATGTGGCACTTACATGGACTTCTTATTGACTATAAATTTGAAGTCCCTTTCATGAGAAATCATTCTTTCCTTCATCTGGTCTTCAGTAATTCATTATGGAGCTTATTGCAGCATATTTATTTTGGGTGTTGGAGTGTTATTTAGAGGAAAATACAGTGTGGAATAGAATTGCCAGTTCTGCCAGTTGAGTCTGCCAGTTCCTGATTTGTCTGAGATGTGATCACTGTTTGGGAAAGTGTGCCGCTGCCTTTTGAATTGATTGCACAAGCTTGCTTTATTGTGCTTTAAAGCTTAGGTTGATGCTATGCAAGGATGTAGACAGATACTCTTTGATGTGAAGCGTTTAAATCAAAAGGGAAAATGAATAAATAATTAAACTGTCTGTGTAATTTTTTAAGTCCTAATCGTGACCTGAACTTTTTTTCTGCCTTCTCTGCCACTTCCCTGCCTCTGCTGGGGAGAGGAATGTTCACTATTGTCCAAAAATAGTTTATGATAGAGAAATAAAATATTATACTAGATAAACAACTATTTTATTTCTTTACTAATTTGCATTTTTTCCTAATATTTAAACAATTATCAAACATCTATCATGCTATGATAAGATTCTGATACCTGTCCGAGTGAACAACAGATGAGGGAATACGTATTTAGAAATATATGAGGTAGTATTTATACATTTGCATTCTTTTTATGTTAACTACACCAATTAAAAAATTGGGAATCTATGAAATTTAAAATTGGGCTTGTAAAAACACTTAGATACAATGTAATGATATTCACACTGCCAGCTGTACCAATGAAGTTATCTTACTTGTAATCCAATGTACTGAAATCAGCATTAAAACTTAGAAAATAAATGTTGTGGGACACAGGAAGTGAAGAGGTTGGAGAGAGATGGAAAGAAAGAAAGAAAGAGATTTGAACATCAGAACATACAGCAAACAGGAGTTTTGTACTTTATAACATGATGGAATTCTTTTTCTTTTCCTATTCTTTGAAATGTGATTTGCTAAATGTCTGTTGTCAGCTGGTTCTAGTTCTTATAGTATATTTTATCACTGTTCTTTTGGGAGGAATGTTGGATGCTGCAAAATAGTATTCATTTGGCTGCTTAGTTTTCAATTAAAGAGTGCAATATGAACTGCAGTAACACAGGCAGGGGGATGGTCTAGATGAACCAACCATGTTTTGATCAAAAATGTTTGCCTCTCTGAACATAGTGTATAAGCCAGATGCTGTGAATAAATGTTCTCTTTTTATGGCCAGTTAAATCAGCACTTTTACTTCTGTAAAAAATTACTGTAAAGGAAATTGTAGATATGGGAGACTTACTTTAGACAATATTTTTTGTGAATATATAACACAGATATATATAGGCATATTTAGTTTAACATTTTTACAAAGATGAAAACAAAAGAGTGTATTTTCTAAACAACTGAGTAGGAAGAGTACAAGGAATTTAAAAAAAATGCTTGGGGAACAAGGAATTATTTGCTGTAATCAATCCATCAGGCTTAAATTATGACTTTCTAAGGACTTATTAGTCAGAGCAAGACCTCCGTAAAAACCTCAAATAAATGTGTCAGTCATAAATTCCCAGAAAAGTTGACCGTACACTGTAAATGTTCCTCTTGCATGAAATTATTCTCTTTTTTTCCCCTAGCTAATTAAGTGAGTATAATGCACTGAATGAATATAATTATCTATAATTCTAAAAAACAAAATATAAAAATTGAAGTGAATACAGTTATGCCCAAACTTAGTGTGTTTACAAATTTTTTGTTGTCCTAATAACACACCAATGTCTGGCTACTGTGTTTTTGCAACATCGAGGTTTTCTCTGCTTCTCCCTCTAGCTGGCAGTGAACAGGCTGGGGATGCCCGAGAAGTTTGAGAGGGGACAGAGTCAGGAAAACTGACCTAGATCAATCAGTGGGATATTGCTTGCCATATAACATGCTCAACAGTAAAGCTGAGGGAGCAGTCTTTTCCAAGGCACTGGTTCCTCTGAGACAGGTTGGATATGGTTTGGCTGTGGGAGGTGGTAAAGGACTGCTTTTAAATTATTTATTTGCCTCTCTTTCCTTCACTTATTTAACTGTTTTTATCTTGAACCAAGAGTTTATTCTTGCTTTTACCTTTCTGGCTGTGTGGGCACTTAGCTGGTGGCTGGAGTCAACCTACCAAACAAGTGGATTCACATTCTTAGATAGACTTTTTTTAGCTGACTGGTGAAGCTCAATATTAAAAATAAATAATAAATTTTAAACATCTGTGATAAGCTGCCCTCTGAAAATTGCAGAGGAATTGAATGTATTTCAGCAGACTACAGTAAACCTTCATCTGCGGCACTGGCCTTATCTTGGAGTTTCACTGTGGCTTTACCTTGATTTACTATCTAAAATAACATTTTTTATTTACACATGGAAGCAAAAACAAATTAGGCATTTTACAACACAACACTAGAAAATCCAAACTTGTTGAGGCCATCACTAGCCTTGACTGTCTTAATTTTCTAACTTAATTGTATACTTTATATTGTTAATGTAGTACCTAGCATTATTTTAAATCCAGGTTGAATAACAGTCCCAAACAATTCCCAGGCACAGTTCAGGATTTAAATTGAAACAGATGTAATTTCCATCACAAAGTTTGCAGGCCCTATGTTTTACTGAATATGAAGATTTAATAGTATGGTGGTGAGCCATTCTGTTGTTGTGAATCTCAGTGCCAATACCAGTCTGGGAATGCTTAATATACTGGTTCACATATTGCCATGGAGTCTGTCACTTTTCTGTAAGATGAATTTAAATACTGAAATATTTGTAGGAACTATACTTAGTGCGAAAACTAACAGTTTATGATACAAGGCCTATTTAAATAGGTCAAGTATTCTTGACCTTTCAATTATCCTAACCACAGTAGGACTTAAATATAGGTCCCCTATATTAGAAGCAGGATGTAATCACTGAATTCTTTCAAAGAGCTTCTCCCTCTCTCTTTCTCTCTCCAATTTTTGATGAAAAATTGTCATACTTTTCCCCCTCGTATCAGTTGTAAATAAATTTGATTAATTCAGTTTTTCATAAACAGAACTTATTTTCTAGAAAACACATATCTATAACCTCCACTCTACTGATCAGGAACAATGAATTCTTTTTACTTAATATCCAAAGTTGACAATGTAGATAGCATGTAGCTATCAGTTTTCTGAGCTTTTTAGACACACTCTGGCCATGATTCACCCAAATTACTTTAGGCATTTTTCTTAGATGAAATGAAACACCTTTTAGAAGCTGTCTTTCCCCTCCGGTTATAGAGGTTGTTTAGATTCTTAGTTCATACATAGAATTCTACATTGTAGATGTCTAAAAAGCTAAGATGAAACCCCAGAACAGGTTTATTCAGCTTTTGCTATGTAATTTAAAGTAATTGTGTTGTGAAAACCTGATTATGTGAAACCCGGAAACCTGATTATACTAATGTAAATGCCAGTCAGCTAGATATAAGCAACTTCACAAGTTGTTATTTGGCTGAGAATTCATTGTTTAAAAAATATTCTGTGTTGACAGCAGGAAGTGCTGGACTCCTGTCTTCACAGAACAGGTTTAGTGAAGGTACCCTAAGAGGGAATTTTTTTCTGGACCTAAATATGTTACTTCTAGGGATAAGAAAATAGAAATTAAAAAGTATATCTTTCACAAAGTTTCTTACTCTAGTCAGTAAACGGGAATGTAACTCATTTCCAGCTATGCAAATGTTTTTTGTGATAAATATGAATGTCACACGGGATATAGACCATGACTGACTCATTTATCACTATAGGCACAAGGTCTGCAGAAAGTAACACCTTCAAATTACTAGCAGCAGAATTGGATTGGCACTAGCAAACTACCAATCTCCACTGAAAAGGCCTTGTAGACCATTATTGATCCTAGCAGTCCACAAAACTAGTTTGAAGGTATGATATGCAGATAAATATGATTGGTGCAGTTCTCCCAGGCAGAATGTAATCAGTAAGGAGGTGTCAGGGGAACTGGTCTATTAAAAGATGTTATTTTAATAAGTAGCTCAGCATAAAACTATTGAATTAGTGGCCTACTGTAGTATGAATTGGAACATTATACTACAGTGTCTCTACCAGCTTTAGAAAACTTAGTGTAAATACTGAGGCAACTTCTCCATAGATTGCAGCCTATAAGAAACCACTTTTTAAATGCCTGTTGCCAGCACTGAAGGTTTCACAAATTGCAGTATGTTCAGCTCAAATTATTCCAATCAATGGAGCATTTTTCTTATGCACTGTCAAGCTTCTACTTTAATTACAGTCCACATTGCATTTCTAGTGCGTTTTGCATGCTTATAAAATCAAACCCTTCCAATACTATCTACTTGTAATTTCATAAACATTCATCATCGCTTGCTTTGCTGTTGGCTATCCCCAAGGACTTTAAGACTTGTGCTGTTCAATGCGCCTGCCCAAACAGCTCAGTGGCACTGAAGTCTATTGACATTTCTTTTTGCTCTTATGCAGCCCTGCTCTGTAACATTTACTCTGTCAATTACATTTCTTTTGGTATTCATAGTCAATTCTATCTCTGTATGACTTTAATTGTATTTCACTAAATTAAAGAGGCATTACAAAGTTGTTACCCTTTGATTCTGTAGCTTTAATTTCATTTTTCTTTAATCTTTGCAGCATGCTTGATTACAATTAGCATAATAAAACAGTCACTGTGGAATTTAGTAACAATACTGGATATTCTGGGAAGTGAGTTGGCCCATTTAATCTTAGTAGTATGACAACAGTATGTGCACTAAGTAATAAAGTAGCCAAAATTCTACTCCATACTTCTATAGTATCTCTATACATGAATTAAAGTATTTTGAGATATTTGGGGGGGACTCTTCCCAATGTATGGTGGACTCCTTTTGAATGTTTTGTGCAGTCTTAAGATGTAAGAAATTTGTAAGATCTTAATTCTTTAAAATTTCCCTTCATTTTAGAAGCTGCAGTCACTGTTATTGGTAGTCATCATAAAATCAATTGCTATTTTAGCACTGTCTGAGAGAGATTCTTTCAAAACAATGATCTCTGCTTCCATTTCAGGTCTTAGAATTTGCTTCATTCTAGTGATCAAGACTTCCTAGCCTGTTGCTTGTGACACTTGCCCTGGAGAGACTATTAATCTTTATGTTTTTCCTGAAGGTGAGTTGAGCTTCTGTGTTAATTCCTTAAATCTTCTTCTTTTTATAGGGTGGTGTACTGTCCGTGCCCTGAGAACGCAGAGGAAAACTAGATAGGAAACAAGCTATTTCTTTTATCCAGTTTGTCTGCTTCAACAGTGGTGAGGCCAGCCATGTTAAGTGTCAGGATTCTAAGAATCTACATTTTTTATTTCTTAACCAAGAATGGTTGTTTGTAGTGGATTTAGCCTCAAGGTTTATATGAAAACCAAGAGGAAGGGAGAAGTCTATATAGTTATAAGTCCCTTTGTAGTACTCCAATCTTTATAGTATACAGTGCTTTTTACTTAAAATGCAGATGTTTATCAGGCCACATAAAATATATGTTTAAAAGTATCTTCTAGAAACAACAGACAACTAGAAGACATGCCAATAGTTACTCATGCAATCTTTTAAATAACAAAGAAAGTCAATATGGCTAGATAAAAAAACTATTAATGTCAAGTCATTGCAATTACTTAACGATTTCTGAAGCAAATAAAGGAGAAGTGGGAGGGAAGGATACAAAGCAAAAATGTGTGGAAGGATATAAAGAAAAGGAGAAGTATAAAAGAAAGTATAAAAGAAAACAGAGCGATCAGTCTACATATTCACCAAACCAGTGGCAGTCTGGCTATTTTCCCTATAAAGAATAAAAGTTCATTGTTACAATGGTATAAGCTTTTCTAAGTCACTGTAAAAGATTTCTCACTGAATTGTACTGCAAAACCTTCTAAAATACTTTTGAAGAAGCACAGCATAAAAGATCAATGTCTTTTTTTCCCTTTCCTTTTTTTTTCCTTTTGTTATTTATTTCATTATTCTTTATAATTTGTTTGAATTCAGGACTACTGGGCTATCTACCTCTCTCCTTTTCTTCTCCTTGTGGTCACCTTCTGTCGGCAACAGAACTTTCTTGGAAGAGAAAAGCCTTGGTGAGCTGAGGTCCTCTGATGCTATCTCCATGTCAGTCCTACCAGCCCATTTCCCTGGTCCTTCTGGGTGAGTCATTGCCAAGGACTGGTAAAACTGGCCAGTGGCAATGTGACATGGGCTGCAGGGTCAGCAGAGCTGCCAAGCTTCCCTGCACCAGGTTCACGCTAGGTAGAAAGCAGGGAGCTGCCAAGCAGAATGGAGTCTCTTTCACACGTGTAAGGTGGGGAGAGAGAAGATGTGAATGAGAGCTCCTCTTCTGAAGTATTTCAGTAAAACATGTCAGTTGTTTCCCCTCCTCTGTTAACACCAAAGATGATCTTAAACATGCTGCATTCCAGACATCATGTGCTTTCTATTTGTATTCATTGCAGATGTGCACTAAAACTACTGCAAATAATTTAGGTAATTGGCAAACCACAGGGGCACTTACCCTGTTCACTGGCCTATTTTAGGCTGGCTCATCATCACCATTCTAATTGATGACAGGTCTCTAGTTTTTCACTTGCCAGGCTGTAAGACAAGGAATACTAATAAAGTATTCTGGCAGTGGGAATGTTGTAACAGTTCCCAGCTTTTTGCAAGCAATGAGCTCGCCCCTGCTGCTAATGCACAAGTGATGTGGCAGGGAACTTTTTCAATAAAAGAACACTCTCTTTTCTCCATCCACTCAGCCCCTGCAATTACCTAATTCTAATACAACCATAGTGTTTCAAATGTAATCCTGTACCCTACAACATCTTGATATTAAAAAGTATATGCCATCAAAGTGGTTGACATCCTTATTGAAATAACAAACTTTTCTCCCTTATATAAAGAACATTTCAGGAACTAAAACTGGTTCCTTCCTCCTTGTTCCCTAGATGCTCAGCATTAGTATTTATTAATTGGGGAATATATGTATATGCTTCTCTGTGCTTTTTTTTTTCTGCACAGACTCAGCATAGAAGTCAATTCCTGGCCCAAAAAAGTACATTATCTGACTGGAGCATAAAAGTAGAGAGCACTATTGAGTCCAGAGTACAATAAACAAAGGCAGAGAAGGCAGAGACTGCAACAAACATAAATTAATTTTTTGGGCCCATAAATTACTAGTTCCTGTACTTGCATTTAGGGTCCTACCACCCTGAAGTGAAAATGAAGTAGAGTTTCTCTCCTCTGTGTGTAAGGCATAGGAAGCATTAAAGGCCTTAAGGTCTTAAACACCTGACCTTAAACACCAAGTTCTTAAACACTAAAAACCATCACTCCAAAGCCTGCTGACCAGAGCTAGTGCGAGTCAATACCAAACACTAAGCACATACAACACAAATGATTGCATGTCACCTCTTCTGGCCTGGCTCTTGGCTTTAGTTAACTCAAAGTCATCTCCTGAGAGAAGGCAATGGAAGTGGCTGGTGTCAAGCTTTTGTGTAACCGGAAAGTCCTTACTTGTGGCTCTGTTTTCTAGTTCAGCCCTTCCTGTTCCTCATGGGGATCATATCAACACATCTTCTGTGTTAATGTGCCTTTGTCACTACTCAGTGGAAGAGTCAAAGGAAATGAGATTGTTTAAGTACTGAAGTCCCTTACAAAATGGGACTTTAATGACTAATTCAAGATCAAATAATTAACCTGAGCCATTTTTCTTTAGTTGGTGTTTTATACACCGTCTATTCACAGTACCATTTTATCACTTATCTAGGTGATGATAATTTGGTACACATCTTAAGTCAGCATAAGCTGTTCTGCTAATGAAACAAGAAATCCTGCCTTCTATTTGTTCTTTTGTCTTTCTTTTTGCCAGTGAAAAGCCTGGAATGGCCATATGGTCCAGTTACAGAACTGATGCAGGCTCATATGCTTAAGAAAAAAATAGGACTCTGATATGTCATGATGTATGGGACTCAGGAAATTCACTCCGAACAAGAAAGGGGAATAAAAAGCTGGATAAAGGTTTCATCTAGAGAAGTGTGGAAACAAGGACCCAGGAAGGTATGTCATCTGGTCTATACGGTACGTAATCTGTCATCATAGTTGGTAAAATCTTTTGCTGTGCTTGGAAGAAGAGATTCATATGTTCCATTTCTTTCATCTTGAAAGAGGGTACTAATTTGTACTAAGGTGTTGAACGAGTAATTCTAAGACATGAGATACCGTGGGTTAGCCACAGTTCTTGAATCTCTTCATATGTTGAGAATACTGTCTTCATGGTTAGTCAAAGCCAAAATGTTTTCATCCCAAGTCAGCTAAAACTTCAGTAAAGACACAGAAATCTTTGACTGACTTGTTTATTCAAGAACATTAAAATAATTCTCAGCATTTTGATCCTTTCTTTTCTCATGTCAGTTGTCTCTAATACATGGATCAAATTCACCCTAACATAAGATATCTTACAAGTAAAACTGTACTGCTGAAACTAAAGATGTTTGTCAAAGCCATTTTCATAGTCAACAGAGAAATATAACAGTACAGCTGAGAAGATCTCTTAAAAGCTTCTATTTCTTCCTACTCACTATAGAGGGAATTAAAACAGCTACCTTCATATTGGTCATCTGTCATTAGATGAGATGAAGTCCACTTTCAGTGCCCTCATCTTAGGTACTTCCTTTGGACTTACTCAACCAAGATGGTGCATTAACTGCAAAGTGACACATGGTGTGTCTGCACTGCAGTGGCAGGGTGTGCTCTAAGTCCTTTTTCCCTGTTTTATCATAGAAGAAATTTTCAGGCAAAATAAAGTAGAGCAGAAAGAAAGACCCTATACTATCTTTTAGACAGGAGGCTATTCATTGGAAATCTCACCTCTTTTCCTGTTGAATTCAATGTTGCTCTGATATTTTAACCATCTTGGGTGGTGGTTGGGGTTGAATGATTCACTTGTGGTATTTCTTTCATCCCACCACAGAAGATCAGCAACTGGTATAAGTTAAGGCCATTACCTTGCTTGCAGGATAATGAGACAGATGACAAATTTTATAAAACAAGAATTGGGTTCCTGGGCAGAAACATACTTCTAAGTCTGATTTAGAAAAATATGACAAAATAACTCTGCCCTCCCTGTACTTTTCCTTCTGTGCCTGATGTTTCACAGTGCTGAATTTAGCACTATGTTTCAGTACCACAGTCCAAAGACCACCCACGTGATAAAGAAATCCTCCGAACCATTCGTCCCTGAGCCTGTCAGCGATAATTGGTGCAGGAAAAGGAAAGGAGTAAGTGTTCGTTGTACTTCGCACTTTTCTAAATCAGGTCTGAAAGGAGAAAAGCGTAAGTGAAAGGGGAGAACATAGAAGGGAATGTTATTTTATTCATTAAAAATAAATGTCTGGAGTTTAAACATGTCGACAGGCTAAAGCTCTGTTCTGTGAGGCAGTGAGTGCCCTTGAATCCCTTTGAAGTTAGTGGTAGGTGAGGTAACTCAGCACTCCACAGGACTGAGCCCTGAGGTAAGTCATGAAGATATGCCCATGGGTTTTGTGATGAACTCTACTTCTATTTTGCTCTTTCTGTTTCTCAAATCTAGGTCTATCTAGATGCGTGTGCTTAATTCATTTGAACATGTTACATGGACACTAGAAGATTTAGTGTGCAGTTCAGCAGTGTCCTTCAGTTTCAGTGAATAAAAGGAAATGGCTCATTTCTTGGAGATGTGCTCTTTTTATTCCCGTGGAGATCAAAGGAGGCAATACTTGCCCAATCTAAGTTTTTTGTTATGTACTACATTCTTTCCACACAATCCTGAATTTGGCAGACAACACCTGGACATAAAAGGAAGGTGGAATAAGATCCGAGAGGGATTTAATAACCTGGTTATTTTTGAAAATATGAGGGAACTACAGGTACACTTCCCAAATTATGCTTTGCAGCAGTTCCTACACAGCATGATAAGGAACTTCAGAATTGCTTTATCAATTGCCTCTGCTTCTTAACTTTATGCTGTTTTATATAAATAAGCTGCAAAATCTAGATCTCTCTCTGCATCCTGGTCCACTGTTTGACCACCCTCATTGTGCTTTCTTTTCCCTATATCAAACGTCCATTGCTTTTCATCCTTTCACTTTGAACTGATGGAAAGAGTTTGGCTCTATCTTCCCTATCTCCTCCTATTAGGTAATGGTGAAGTAAGACAATACACATAGTAACAACAGATAGGGGTGTTTCACAGAGGCTGTGCAACCTCATTGGTGTACAAATTTTGCTCTGTTTGAACCCTGAAGTGTATCAGGAGAGTGGTGAGGCACTGGAACAGCTCACCCAGAGAAATTGTAGATGTCCCACCCCTGGAAGTGTTCAAGGCCAGGCTGGATGGGGCTTTGAGCAACCTGGTCCTGTGTGAGGTGTCCCTGTCCATGGCAGGTGTGGTGGAGCTCAATGATCCCATTTGACTTTAATGAGCTTTAATGTCCCATTTGACTCTCACCATTCTATGATTCTATGAGTACTTGAGGAGAAAATGAAAAATCCTTCCAGGACCAGGATCATCACGATATTTCCCATCTGAAGGTGAGACTCCACACCTTCTCTGCTGAGCAATGTGGCCGGATGTTTATGTCTGTGGGGCTGTTGGATTTACAGTAGATGTCGCAGTTGTGCTTGGTCCTTTCAGAAGATTGGATGATGAATCTCTAGCTAAGTGCAAACAGCTGTGTATACCGCTTCTGCATAGACAAATTACATATCTATGTGCTTGGATAAACATGTAAACATATATATTATAGACACGTTGTGTATTTGTAGTTTTATACATAGTGCAGACAATGATCAGATCATACACAATTAGGTCATATAAGCTGTTATATGTTACATTTACTTATAGTAAATGTTTAATTTTTGCTTTGGTTTTTAAGCAGCAGAATTAGTGACTGAGTGCCTTTGATTTCAGTATTGATGAACACAGAGAGAAACAATTTGTTTTTCTTATGTGAACTCATCACAAGCATCTAGAAGACTGGATAAAAGTACTTGAAGGATTCCTATGTTGCATGTGGAAATGATTGTCTAGTGCTAATCTGAAACTTGTATACATTTTATATTTAACCCCTTATCAAACAATCAGAAATCCCGTAGTTTCTTTAGTATCAAAACTCAAGCCTCCTTTTAATGGAACGGATTTCTCCAGTTCCCACTGAAATCAAAAGAAATAGAGACCACTCGTATTACAGTGAGCCCTTTGATGGTGATACTGGGGAGAATAGCATAATGTTTTTCAGAGAGATTTCAAAGGTTAAATATATGCATTTCCACAGCTTGCTACTGTATTTACTCTAAAAGTGGATAATTTTGCTAGATTGATTTCCCTTCTGAATAATATAATGTGGAGTTTAAAAACAAATAAAAAACCCCCCAAAACCAAAACACCAACAAACCTCTTTAATAAGGTCTAGACCAATAGGCATTGAAATCAGTAATAAAATTCCTACTGAGTTAAATAGAAACAGGTCAAAGTGCTGGGCAATCAGAATTCTTCACCATAAAATAGGCAACCCCTCCTTTGCCTCCTTTCCCACTTTCTCTGTGTTTTTCTATCAGCTCTGTAATCAAGTGATGGAGAGAAGGAAATGTTCACCCTGATGGTAATAGAACACTTGGCTGGAGTGAGCTGGTTTGCAACATTTGTGAAAACAGTTTGAAAGTGTAATTTTGAATAAGTCAATAAGATTGAACACTAAAAGAAAATCTACTTGACCATGCAAATCTAAGAAAGATATTAAAAAGGAATGAAAATTTAGAGTCTAATAGAATTGACTGAAAAAGGTACCATATCTAAAATTGTATAAAAATTATGATCCTTCCCTGGATGTGTTCAAGGCTACTTTGGATGGGGCTTTGAGCAACCTGGTCTAATAGAAGGTGTCCCTGCCCATGGCAGGGGGGTTGGAGCTCAATGGTTTCATCCAACTCTAACCATTTTATGATTCTACCAACACATTTTAAATTTTTATTAAAAAACCCCACATTTTTGAGTAAAATATATAATTTTCACTTTAAAATTTAAGTTCATCTGCAAACATCAGCTGAGAAATATTATCAGCATAATACCAGACCATCTATTCCTTTGTCATGTGGGGTTTTCCTCAACCTAATCTTCAATCCAGGCTCCCTAATGAAAGTCTATTATGTGGATATTGCACTGAGGGGCAATTGTTGTGCTCAGTTAGTGAGTGGCAAAGTGAAATGAAAAGAAAATCCTGAAAAGGAAACCGTGGCAAAAAACTGTGGTTTCTGACTGTTTCATCTCAAATATTTTTACAAGCTTAAATCTTGGTATATTAGCACCTCAGTAATTAGCTTCCAAAGGAACAAAGAAAAGAATTAAGGAACAAATTATTATTGATAGATAGGTAGGTAGGTAGATAGATAGATAGATTCTCTGTTTTACCCTGGGTGAGAAATATAATGAACCTTTAATGACAAGTCTGCAGCTTTTTGTTACATCATGGACTGTTGCTCTTGAGATCAGCCAAGGTATGACTTGGGGTTTACTTTGGATATTTTAAAATTATTATTATTATTTATTTTGTTAGAGAATTTTGTATCAGGGACAGCTCGTCTTCCCAGGGTATGATTGTTAAAGATCACCTTTCTGGCACCTGCTCAGCTGTCTGTCACAGAGCAGGTCTGCTCCAAAATTCAGAGGGGAGTCATGGACTCATGCAGGTATTCTGCCTGTTACACAAGATAAACTGATGGCAGCTACAGCTGTGATGGCCAAGCATTCCCAAGAGTCAATGTGGTGCCACGAAGTAGTTACACTGGGAAGCGCATTTTAAAATGTTACAACAATTTTTTGTGGGGGAGTTTTGCATGGTAAAGACTGTGAAACAGGTTCACACAAAAGAATAATGTGTTTTAAGGGAGATGAATAAACAAGCTAATTTATTTTAACATGCAAAGTTTTGAATGTGTCTGAATGTAACCTTTGTCATGAATTTTTCTGTTCTCAGTAGAGTGCCTGTCATATCTGTATCTTTATCCACAACAAATATTTTAATTGCTATATCCATACTGTATACTATGAAGAGAGAATATTTTGTGGCTTTAGGTAAAGATAAATCTAATTATCAGAAATAAATTCAAAACATGTTATTATGTCATGGAAAAAGACAGATTTCGTAATTTAATGAATTAGGAAATAGTCATAAAACTCTTTCATGCTAACAGAGGCAGATAGACAGAGATTGTACATCTAATGCTGAATGAGCTCCTAAGAGTTTGCTCTGTCCTTTGCTCCATAATTATGTTTAATAATCTTAGCCCTCCTATGGAAACGTTAACATTTTGAATTGTATGCTGGAATGTGATGCACTGATCTTTTGATCACTGGGTCCTTTTTACTCTGTCATTGTATCCAGGCTATACTTCTTCTCTGATTCTATTCCTTCCAATCTAGATGAATCACTTTTTGAAGACTTATGTATCCATTTTTCAGAAGGGTACACATTTGACGGAGGAAAATTTTGCAAGTTTGCACAATGAGTCAGTAAAAAAAGTAGTCTTAGGCAATTATTGTACAAATACTTCTAAATTAAGATATATTTTTCCCATATTAATTGGCTGTTTCCAGCCTAAAAGAATGACTATAATTGCTCTGGCCAGCAGATGGAGAAACGAAAAGGGAATCACACTTTAGATATCTTCTCTCCTTCTGAAGAGCTTGATTGGCTCTATCTGAAGCTTACATAATTAAAAAAATATTGTAGCAATAATCATATATCTCCTAACACAAGATATGGTGAGATGTCAAGACTAAAGAAAGGCCCTTAGAAAAAACAAACTACCCAGAAATTCCTTTTTATTTCCAGGCAATCACTGGAGAATTATACTAGGTGGTACTTTCTGACAACAAGGATATAAGCACCAGACAGATGATTATTCAAATACAACACAAAACCAAATAAAATTGTGGTGAAACTTTCTTATCGTAATTCTGCCAGCTCAACTGTTCAGGCTCAACTGTCTCCTTCAAGGGACAAAGGAGCATGAAGGTACTCACAGAATCCTTGAAGATCTCCTATATGCACTTATGGGAACCCTCCCCTTCCCTCTTGCTACTAACCAAAATGACCCAGAAGTTACTGAAAACCATAAGGTCTGTTCTTCCAAAATAAATAGAGTGGGAATATGTAGAATATATAGTAGAATATGGATGCTCAGTCTTCAGAACCAACTCATTAGCTCTAGAATTCCTCTGGATTGTGTTGCACTAATAGCTAATGTAGACATTGCTTACCACTATGTGTGTATATATATATTTGTGTGTTCACTGAGTCTATCCCTTTGGATGGTGCCAAACAACTTCAATAAAGAGATAATTATAAAGTGAAGTGAGCAGATCATCATGGGAATAAATTGGGAACGACTCAACACAATAAACCAAATGAGATTTTTGCAGTTAAGATTCTTTAACAAGTCCATTATCCTACTCTTAAGAGGTTCATAGAAAAGCAGCTTGAAGGCTATCAGTCTTTCAGAAAGAAAAAAACCACAAGAGAGAAGACAAGCAGTTCTGATTCTTATCCAGTATCAATTCTTTTACTTCACTGCTAGAGGAAGCTCATTTTACTGCAGTAATTGCTGTGTCAATGATGAGGGATAAGCATTAAGAGGGAGCTGGACACAGCATGGTTTTGACTGTTGAAGTGGAACAGAAAACAGTACAGGATTGGTGAAACCATACAGTAGAGTAGGGGAAAGGGGCCCTTCCGCTGGAGAAGAATGATATATAATTTTATAAGGCATGTTCCCTCATGATCACCAGAAAATAGTTTTCTGGCAGAAGATGCAACTTGGACAGCACCTGGGCTCTTAATGGATTGTAGGAATTTGAACTTGAGGTTAAGTGCCAAAAGAGATGAAAATATTCCTCTGCTATAAGGCATTTTACACAAGATTAAACATTAACAAATGTAGAAGAAAATTAACTTAAAACCTAAGGGAGTTTAGGCAAGACATATATCAGATTCCTTAAGAAGACAATGGAACTATTTCCAGGAATCCAGGAGGATCCAGATCAAAACTAACTAAACATGCACTAAGCATAAACACTACTAAACTAAAGACACGTACTAAACTAAACTTGTACTAAATATAACCAAAAGTACAGAAGCAAATTTAGGGAATCCTTACTTTTAACCCATAAAAGTTATAATAGCTTCATATTAACGTGACAAGCAATATATCCAAACAAGCTTATTCTGTAAGACCTGTGTGAATAAGAAATTATTCTATAATTTATTATTCATGAAGAACAGTAAATTATTCTAATCACATTTGTGGCATTATGAATATTCTAAAAAGTGGTGCTGCAGGCAAATGAATGTCCATGGAAAGTGTGATCATTCATTCCAATCTTTTTTTAATAAACTTTATTCAAATTAAGGGAAAAAAATTAATTACAAGGAAGAAAGTATCTAACAACTATTTTTGTGAAATGACCATTTACTTTAAAAGGGCCTCAGAAACCTCTTCAGAACAAAATCCCATTCCAGCATTAAATCTTTAGATCAGATCCAGAGATAGCAACACCTGTCTTTAAAGTCCAGTAGCAATTAATATAAACTTTTGAGCTCTCCACTTTGCATAATCATGGGGATAGTTTTGTTTTGAATACAGAATACTCCAGTAAAAGATAGTGAACCTGAAAACTTTATTTTTTATTTAATGAATGAAAAGATAGACCAGCAGCTTGACTAAGTGGAGCTACATGAAGCTTCATCTTCTGGATGCTAACAAACTAGTTTTAATCTGAATTAGTATTTTGGGTATTTTATAAAACTTCAATGTGTTGAAGAATTTGTGTCTCAGATTTTTTAAAAGCATTCAAATATTATTTGATACTGAATGGATGTTTTAAAACCCACAGCTTTTATGGAATTTAACAATTGTTATTACTCCTTTTCTTCCAGGTTACAGAAAACAGATCCTGTACTGAATATCATTGCCTCCAGAGAAGAGAGAGGACCACTAGAAAGCTCTTCGAGGGCTTTTCTATTGCCATTCTAAAATACTGACAGGTACTAAAATTGGGGGAATGGGCTACAAAAACTCTAGAAAACTTATTTTCCTATATTCTATAACTGTGTGTTCCTATACTATTGTTAAGACTGGCAGTCCAAAATATTAGGTATAAATGGAGAATCCTAGCAGCTTTCTAAGAAAGGTAAAAAATTTGCCATTTTTATTTTATGAGGTTTAGTGACATCCTGAGCTTATGCATCCTTTTATAAGTATTTTTCTTTTTACACTTTCAGTTTTGTATCCTCTTTACTATGTCCTTACAAAGTTCTGAGTTCCAATTACAATACATACCTTAAAGGACAGCTTCTTGATGCTATTTTACTGTGAGAATAACTGTCTGTACAGAGGAGAAATGCTTAGCCTGCACTAAGCTCTGTACTGTCTTGATTAAACTGCTACTATACCAGACCAGCTATTTTAAAAATAGCTGAGACATGTAAGTTTGTGCCTGAAGTATAGACCCAGTCTTTGAGTGGTCAATTAACATGGATTTAATTATAATCAAAACATGCTAAGCCTCAGCAAAAAAAAAAAAAAAAAAAAGAAAAAGAAAAAGAATATCAACACAACATCTTATAAGTAGGATTTTCATGAAGGACACAAAGCCATAATGAGAATGATTTATGTCAACAACATATACATTTAGTTCTTCAGTAAGATGATTTAGCACATCCTGAATTGAATGTCTAATACAGGCAACGTTGTCTAAGAACGGTGCTTACGTGATTACGTTGAGCTAGAGGGCTATTCTGTAGGGGACCAAGCTTAGGTGGGACAAATGCCTCTCAATGGTTATTGGAGATGGGAAAGTCAGCAGCATCTTTTTTCTTTTCCTGGGAAAATGAAATGCTGTGGGGAAGCCAGCAGAAAAATGACACAAAATAATGAAAGGTAGAGCTACAGTGAGACTTTGTTTTATTCAAAGAACTTGGGCCAATGTTGTTTAAGAAGGTAACCACTGCATTTTTTTAGTATTGATTTACTTCTGTCATGTTTTTCTTAGATCTATATCTCTATCCTATGCATACAGCGAAAAGAGTAAGACTCAGGGTCAGGGCATGGATTATGCAGCCTGTGAGGAACCTACTGATACCCTTTTTGCATGGCAAGACACGGCCACCTGTATTTAGCAGAGACGAGGCTCCACAGCAACATATTTCTTCTCCCTGATGACCCGGGAGTCCAGGAGTGGGGAATTCCCATCGTCTTTTTCCATCTTTAACGTACTTTCTGACATAGAGTATGGCAGGGGGGGATACAGTGGTTTGGGTGCAGACTGAGGTTTGTTTTTCTCTTTGGGGAAGCTGGGAGATGGAGAGATAATCTGTGACCCACTAAGTCACAATTTCCATTTCAGGTTGATATTGAGGCAGCGGAATTGCTCTGTAACCTGGGCTAGGCTGAAAACAGCTGTAATGGATGCCCTCCGGTATTTAGTTTCTGATTTCCCCCCACTCTTCCTTTCTTATTAAGAGGGCGATTAATTTCCCATTTCAGTGAAAGGAAAGACTCGTGCAGACGGCATGGAAGCTGGATCATGCTGCAACACGGTTAATGTTACAGGATAGCACAGTGCTGCCAGCAGAACTAATCCCAGCAGTGGCATATCAAATCACCCCATTTCCATTTAGCTTTCGTCAGTATCAATACACAGGCAGATATGGATTTGGTCAATGGAAGCATTTGCCTTTGAAGTTCTTTTTTTGTTCTTTTTTCATTTTTTTCATTTATTTTATTCCTCTACATCATTCATTCAGCACTAATAGGAATTTTCTTTTCAGGAATGAATTCCATTCAGTTGCTGAGCATGTATCAGCTACACTGCTGATCAGCAGTGTGATAGGGAAATTTTAGGTTTTCTCTTCTGCATAAACCTTGTCTCTTTTTCTGCTTTGTGTGGCTGCTCACTTTTGACATGTAGCAACTTAGTTGCTGCAATTGTTCCAGAGATTGCTTTGATATTTGCTCTTTTGTTGTGTTAATAGAAGCACTAGTCTCTCTTACTTTGACCTTGCATTATTTTGTCAAGGCTTTCAAACTCCGCATTCTGCTGTATAGGCAGTCCTAATTTTCGTAAAGCTTTAATTACAGATTAGCCCTTCCTGCAGCACTGAAAATGGACGTGTTTAAGCTCTTTTATGACACTTGCGAGAGAGAAGGGTAACATTATTTTTTTTTTTTTTTCTGGTCATGTAATTGGTCATTATTGGATTTAGTTTGCCCTTGTGTTTCAGTCATGCATTTTGGAAGAAGGTCAGCTATTTATTTTTTTTCCCTATGTTTGGTCCTGCTACTTCTGTGCTGATTTTGTGGTTAGGCACCACTAGATGTGGCTCAGTCAGAACCTGTAGCTTTTCTCTTTGTTTCCATAGCATAATAATCTCTTTTGACACATAGCGCATTTTTCTTTCACTGAAGTGTTTTCTGCCAGCAATATAATTGCAGATGCTACTCAATATTCTGAATATGCTTTTTCCCATGTATGAAAACTTAAAACCTGGAATGGGAAATATTCAGACACCACTGAATGAGTTTGGAAGTGATGTTTCAAAGGAGAACATGAACAGATGAGAATTTGAACATTTATGAAGTATCATTTTTAGGGCTCCTTTTGTGTCAAAGTTACTTTTCTCAATAATCACATTACGGTCTCAGTCATCTAGCATTTCTCAGCTCTTAACCACAATCTCTGACTGAATTTTGTGAAGTGTTTCAGGGATGCTTTATAGTTGTATCTTATATAGCAGGATCTTGCCCTCTTCCTTGAATGCTTTCTCTTTAAATATCTCCCTACTCTTGTTAATACAATTTTGGATGGGGTGGGGAAGGTTCCTTACAGTATAATGATTTTGTCTCAGTTTAAGGTTGAAGATGGGAGACAGATTGAATTATATTACTGATCCAGGCTTTTCTCTTCTCAACTTTCTGTTAGCATTATGTATTAGGAGCAGATATTCTTATTGTTTATATAAGAGTACAATTATTTTTGAATTATGCTAGATTACTGATCTTGTAGCAAGGTGTTTCAAAATCTAAATATGTTATACAAGAAGATAATTCTGTTAATCAGATATGAATGGATTTGGGCGGACTGTTCAGTGGATACGGAATTGGCTGGATGGTTGCATCCAGAGGGTGGTAGTCAATGGCTTGAAGTACAGATGGAGAGCAGTGACAGGTGGTATCCCTCAGGAGTCCGTGCTGGGACCGGTACTGTTTAACATTTTTGTCAAGGACACAGACGGAGAGATTGAGAGTACCATCATCAAGTTTACGGATGACACCAAGCTGTGTGGTGTTGTCAATACACCAGAGGGACAGGATATCATTCAGAGGGACCTGGACAGGATGGAGAGGTGGGCCCAGGTGAACCTCATGAGCTTCCACAAAAGCAAGTGTAGGGTTCTGCCGTAACAGTCCTTGGTATCAATACAGACCAGGGGATGAGGTATTAGGAAGCAGCCCTGAGGAAAGAGACTTGGGGGTGCTGATGGACGAGAAGCTGGNNTGGGCTGCATCAAAAGAAGTGTTGCCAGCAGGTCTAGAGAAGTGATTCTGACACTTTGCTCTGCTCTGGTGAGACCTCACCTGGAGCACTGTGTGCAGCTCTGGAGAAGGACATGGACCTGATGGAGCGGGTCCAGAGGAGGGCCATAAAAATGCTCAGGCAGTTGGAGCACCTCTGCTCCAAGGACAGGCTGAGGGAGCTGGGGTTGTTCATCCTGGAGAAGAGGAGGCTCCGGGGAGACCTAATAGCAGCCTTCTAGTACCTGAGGGGGCTACAGGAAGGCTGGGGAGAGTCTGTTTACAAAGGCACAAATGTACCTGTCTCAGTCAGATATACTGTGTGTCAGGTTTTATGCATCAACAAATGAGTACAAAATATTCCTTTCTGGGATTGTAAGAGCTCCTTTGGTGAAATCATGTAGTATACTTACAATTTAAAATGTAACTGGTTGTTTTGTTTGATTGTTTGTTTTCTTAAAGAAAACCATTTATTTTGTAAGAGATTAGCAGTAAACCACATTGCACTTTCCCTTCACTTTTCTTTATTTCTATCAGTATTTCTAATCTAAATGCATTTGTCTGTTTTTAAAAACAGCAAGCAAAAATCATGCTAATAAGGATACTAATATCTATTTTTTGAAAAAGAAAGAAAAAGTTTTTTTTTTAAAACAGCATTCAGTAACATTTGTAGCGGTCCTACTCAAATATAAAAAAGCTAATAAGGGCTTCTTTTGTTATGGAAACATTTATCTCATTTGCCTTTCTTATGATGAAAGCAATATCTTAAGATAGACTAAATTAAGCCAACAAAATAAAAGTAAAAAATTTTTGCCAGTGGACCTGAATCAGGGAACCCGTAGGAATGAAATGGCACAGCCATGTTTCTGCAGGTGTGAGTTATCTCTCAAGCAACAGTGTGAACTTGTTTGGATGCCTCAAGTTATCCTCACTAAAATAATTTTACTTTTGTAAAAATAATGTGTGACATCAGGTCTAAAATATAATGTGTGACATCAGGCTTGCTCTATAGCAGAGATTTTCCAGTATGTCACTTAATATGATTTTTCCTGTTACCACTTGCCAATATAGTAATATTGGTAAAAGCACTTGCATAGATATGATTGTATTAACACATATTCTTCCTCTGTGTGTATGGGGCTTACAAGAAAGGTGGGGACTGACTTTTTAATAGGACCTGTAGCAAGGTGAGTTTTAAACTAAAAGAAGCTAGATTCAGACTGGATATAAGGAAGAAATGTTTTATGATGAGGGGAGTGAAATTCTGGAACAGGTTGTCCAGAGACATGGTAGATGCCCCATCCCTGGACACACTTAAGGGCAGATTTGACAGGTCTTTGAGCAACTTGATCTAGTTGAAGATGTCCCTGCTCATTGTAGGGGGGTTGGACAAGATAACCTTCAAAGGTCCCTTCCAACTCCTGTCGTTCTGATTCTATGATCCTGATTCTATGATCCTGATTCTATGATCCTGATTCTATGATCATTTAGGAAATTATCAACCTGAGCTCTGATCATTCTAAAGTTCTTAGGAAAGTTGAGCTAGTTTTATTTCGTTATCCTTTTTGAAGTCATATAAAGGATTTTTTTAAAGACATTTCTTTTTCCTCTGGCACCCTGGTGAATATCATAAACTCTCATTACACTTTGAAAAATACATATGGTTAATACGAAAAAACAACTGTAAGGAATGTGCATAATTACAATGTAGATGAAAAAGCTTTTATTAAAACACAAATTAAATATTTTAATACAATTATATGATCCATGCTATCTAGAAAAAATTTGAGTGCTATTAGTGTTGATTTAGATATGTTCAGGTCTTCCTAAGCCTTGGGTGTTAAGCATACATTACAATATTGTATACATCTTCGAGAGAATAGTATTTTTTTTGGTACTTGCACCTCCTGGGAATGAAATGGTAAATTTGAGCCATGTTAGTGGTAGACACTGCAGGAAAAAAAGTATATTTAGGATATTTAAAGCATAATTTCTTTATGAATTAAACAGCTATAAATGTTTGAACATTCTCTGAGGATATATTTTTAAGATTTGTAAGCAACTAGTAGCATATACAGAAATAATATAGTGTCATGGATAAGACAACTGCCATTCCTCCATATAGATCATTCGGGCCCAATGAAATAGATATTATCTGCCATTAAATTGTTCTATTAAAGAGTTTCAAATGGGTTGAATTTGAATGCACTAAGACTGTTTTATCACATCATTGGGCACTACCAGCCATACATGTGAAGAGCACACAATGCTCAAAAACTCTTTTTGAATGCGAAGACATGTTCCTTCTCATTTTTTTTGACTTTATGGTTTTCTGTTTCACCAGCATGACATCAAATATAAAACTGTGGGGAATCAAAGGGATGGAAATTAAAAGAGGATTCAGATTTTTTTCTAGTCAGTTCTTTAAAAGCAGCTGCAATGTTTTTCTAGAGTAAATGTTTAAGGTGTTTCATGACTGAAACAGTTTAAATGTTTCAGTCATGTTTTCATGACTAAAAATCTGCTTTCTGTATGGAATTCATTACATACTCCTTGCAATTCTACTGTATGAAGTGAAACCTGGACTGTAGCTGAGAAATTCCAAATGCATTCATACATTTTCCATCAATTGGTTGAGGATACTGACAAACATAAGTGAAAAAGACCTTTAATAACCCACTGCAGTGCCCATATTGCAAACACACACAAAAATTCATTTTTTTTAAATACCAAAAGCATATTATGCTATGCTTTGCCCACTTGACCTGTTCATTCTGTTCCAGTTGCACAGAAAGAAAATATCCTGGATTCACCTGTGTCACTTACATGTCACAGTTTCCAAACATTAATCCCACTTAGGAACAAATCAGACTTTTATGTTATAGCTTGAAAAAAAGCACAGACAAGGCAAATTTCCAAATTTTCCTGGTCAGTAACTTAGCAGTGATTACGAGCTGTAAGACCTTTCCCCAAACCTGTGGTGTTGTCAGTAAGGACCTTATCACTTTTAAAAATGAATCGATACGTTCATCCTTAGCTCATACAGGGGAAATAATATTTATGGTGTTGGAATACGTTCAAACTAGGCTTCACACCTCTGTCTCTTGGTCTGAAGCACAGCCTGCAGGACTGGCTGCCATAACAAACCACTATCCCAAATAGGAGCAGGTTATTGGCCACTGTACACATAGCACCACTAGACATTTTCTGCTAGAATTATTCTTTAAAATCACACCAGCAGTGAGAAGTAATGGATTTTTTTTTTTTATCTCAGCTTGCTGTTTAAAACATGAAGGTGAGTTGAAACTGAAATATTGGACCTAGGTGTTAGAGACAAACCAAAAGGCTTCTCTGGGTTTCAATCTACTTGTTTTATCAGAATATTGATGTCCTCGTGACATGGGTCAGGCCAGTAGGACCTGTGCCTGGTAAAACTGAGAAAAACCTGCCAAAGCAGCACAGTGAAAGCTTTCAATGGGAAAACATTCAAAACATTTTCATATTTCCCCCTCCTCCCTGCCCTGCCCAGTACCCTACCATTTTTTTTTTGTGGTTTGTGGAGCTCTCTAGCTGTCTCCTCTGTCTGAGGAGAATTTGAAGAAAAAAGGCTCTTCACAGCCTCCTTGATAGGATGTTGAAGCTTTTCAAATGTAGGAAAAAAATGTTGTGGGAAGGAAAACCCAGCAAAGCTTGGTGAGCTTAGCTGGAGCTTTAAAGAGATTATACCTAAAGTTCACAGGCAGACTTAGAAAAAGTTGAACTTGACTGTTATCTTGAAAAGCTTTCGAAGGCAGGGATCATCAACACCACCACAGCTCTCATCTCTGGCAAACAATTTCAAGCAGCTTTAGGTAGCAGATAGTATAGCCTGGGGGCTCAAGAAAGATTTTTCAGGGCTGCTGTTTCTTGATAGGTTTCTGATTTGGAAGCAAAGTTTACCATTGCTACATCTAGAGAAACAAAAAGAGTAGTTAGATATTGAAGATGTGTAAGATGGTCTTTCTCTCAGTGTTGTCCTTATTATTTTCAGTTGGCAGCAAGAGTAAATCTGAGATGATTAGATATTTTTTTTTTAGAGTCAACTAACACATTAGGTGGTCCCTGTGGTTGGAATCAGCACCGTAGGAAACTTTCATCCCTCTATCAGTGATAGTATATTGTCTGCTCAGAAGGCAAGTCTTTATTGGCACCTCGCAGTGGTTTGGTGACTACATGAAACACACTCTTGGGTTCATTTCAGCTTGTTAAAAGAAAAAAAAATACAGCACCACCATAGCACCTTTGTTGACAACCTGATTATATATGTCAAGGACTGATTGAATAGGGTTCCTGAACTGATCTCTTAACATTGTTTTAGTATTTACTTTGTGGGTATAAGTGACTGGACAATATTCCCTTCCAGGGACTGGCAGACAGAAAGTGCTAATGTTACTTGCTAAACAAGCTTTTTTGAAGTCCCCTGTGCTTTGGAACATGAGAGATAAAGCTCATGGTCTTGATTCACAGAAAGAATGAATAATGTATAAAATAATTATGCCTGCCTAGTGCAATGGTATGCACTGTCACAAGCTGACAGTCCAGCGTTGTGGGGGACACAGCTGTCACTGATGGCAAACCTTTATGCACATTTATATGAGATTAAATTCTTCCAGGATAGCAGGCTATTACTAACATTAAAGGCGTATTTTTAATCAGTTAGACAAGTGATTGGCCAGAAGTGTTGATATACTTGAGGGTAGAAAGGCTCTACAGAAGGATCTAGACAGGCTGAATCAATGGTCTGATGCCAATGGGATGAGGTTCAACAAGGCCAAGTACCTGTCTGGGTCACAATAACCCCATGCAGCACTACAGACTTGGGGAAGAGAGGCTGTAAAGCTGCCCAGCAGAAAAGGGCCTTTGAGTGTTGGTTGACACCTGCCCGAATTTGAGCCAGCAATGTGCCCAGGTGTCCAAGAAAGCTAATAGCATTCCTGGCTTGTATCAGAAATAGTGTGATGAGCAGGACTAGGGAAGTGAAGTGATCATCTCCTTTACTCGGCACTGGTGAGGCCTCACCTCAAGTGCTGTGTCCAGTTTTGGTTCCCTCGCTACAGGAAAGAAATTTTGTTTCTGGAGTGTGTCCAGAGAAGGGCGATGAGGCTGGTGAGGGATCTTGAGCACAAGTCTTCTGAGGAGTAGCTGAGGGAACTGGGATTGTTTAGCCTGGAGAAAAGGAGGCTGAGGGGAGACTTTATTGCACTCTACAACTACCTGAAAGGAGTTCAGGTGAGGTGGTGGTTGTCAATCTCTTTTCCCAAGTGAGGTGGTGGTTGTCAATCTTTTTTCCCAAGTCACAGGCAATAGAACAAGAGGAAATGGCCTTAAGTTCAGCCATTTATTTCATATATTTTCCTGTAATATTTTGAGGCTACCCCTGTACTCCTTCCCCTGGGGATACATTATGCTCTTGGAAGAGGCTTCCCAGGGAAGTGATTGAGTCACCATCCTTGGAGGTATTTAAAAGATGTGCAGTTGTGACACTTAGGGATATGGTTTAGTGGTGGACTTGATAATGTTTGGTTTACAGTTGGACTTGATTATCTTAAAGGTCTTTTACAATGTAAATGATTCTATGATTCTGCAAGTCAAAGGTCAGCAATGAAGGTCAATTTGGTAGGTTTTTTTTGGTTTCTTTTCCCATGTTGCCTATAACAAAAGCAGTGCTTCAGCTGAGACTCCACAACTATGTGAGAATCAGTTGGAAGCTCATTTTCTTCAGTTTGATAATATGATTTGTTTAAGATATTCCACCAAATCAATAATTTCTTGGCTTAATGTGTATTCCATTGTGGTGGTCAGAAGTCCTAGTAGCCATTCTGAGGAGTGGGTTTGGTAGATGTATTGTCTGTATATTTTAAGAAATGGTCGTATAGTTTTTAGGAAATGGAGAAAGATATATAAACTCTAACAGCAAAGATTCTTGCAAAAAATTCCTCTGCAATCTGGTATACGACACTTTTCAGGATCTCATCTTCAGTACTCAGAGAAAAGACATGTTTATACTCAGGTTTTGCATTATTAACCTCTCTTAATCATTAGAATTTCAGCTCCAGCAAGTATGATAGGTATACACAATCTATTATAAGGAAGAATGTTGAAACAGTGAGTTTTCCATGCTTATCTTAGCATTTATATAGTTTATCATTAAAATCAATGCATAATCATAACTGGATATATGAGCAAGCTGTCAGGCATGGTGACAAATGCAAGGAGGCAAGTAATTTACCTGAGTCTGTACATTTGGCTAAGGAATAACAGGTTATGGTGGTAATCTTTCCAAATAATCATTTTCAGTTCATTTTTCAAGTGCAAATTTAAATAGAGGAAATGTCTTTGAAAATCCTGTACAAGGACAAAACATAAAAATATATAACTAATGAAATATCTCAGATTTCTCTGAAGTTGATAGGTACATCATAATGTAGCTGCTTGCACCTGTAGTTTTCTTATCTGTATTAAAGTATTTGAATGTCCATACTAACGTGTGATTCAGAGGTCTTTTAGCTAACTGGAAATAAAAACCATGAATCAGTAGTCTTTCCATGGCAATAAGAAGTCTAAGTTGCAGTACATTACATTTATAGAAAAAAGGCACAGATCCATTTCTTAGTATTTATCCAAGGTCTGACCCATATCCTGCAGGAGTTAATCATGGCTTAATCCTGTTGCTATTTCAGCCTCTGGAAAGTCCTCAGACACTGACCCTTTAGTGAGAGTCTTTTCACAAGGTGACAGCAAAAAGCTTCCAGATAAGGAGAGAAGCAGGATTTGAAGGACTGTAGTACTACAGAAACAAGATTTCAGATGTTTCCCACTGATATGGATAAGCAAGGCACTCTAGCACCTGCTTTGCAGATTCTTAAACAAGCTTCTATACCACATTTACTTTGGGGGAAATATTGCCTTGAATTACCATTACATAAATCTCAGACACTGGAGGTCAAGTTTATTTTCATTTTTGTTGGATATGAGCTTTCAGCTTGAAGGAATTTTTGGCATAGCCAGAAATGCACCAGAATTGGTTCAGCTCAGCTGTGCTAATTGTGTCCCCTCCCAACTTCTTCCCTACTTGATGGCACAGCAGAGTGGGGAAAAGCCTTGATGTTGTGCAAGCACTATTCTGCAACAGCCAAAACACCAGTGTATTATCGACACTGTTTTAGCCAGCAAAACTCAGCACCATATAGGCTTCTGCAAAGAAAGTTAACTCCATTTGAGCCAGTCCCAACACATTTACTTCCATAACACAGACACACTATCGACACTGACAATAGTAAAGACGATGAAATATTTGAAACAGGATAACTATGACAACATAGCAACAGGGACTGAAACTGACAAGTAGACATATGTACTAAAAACATAGCAACAGAAAGCATTTTGTCAGGATTATGCATCTATGGAAGGACTCAGTCTGTGACCCATTTAATTTGGAGTTTTAAAGCACATGATAAAAGGAGATAAACCCATTTTCCTTGCTAATATCTGAGAAACCAAGTGGCTAAGTGGTAAATACCCCTCAATATTTCAGTATTTGATTGAATTTTGTTTTTAAATAAGAATTTAAATGGAGTTTACTAGACACCAAACTCCTTCTTTGTGGCTAGTTTAGTCAATCACAGGAAATGCTGAAGGCAGAAATATTACTAGGCCAATTTGTCACATATTCTTTACTCCAGCCACAAGCAGTGCAATTATCGAAAGCACCTTTTTAGAGCTCCTACATCAACTCTAAGCTTTGAATTCAACCATTGTGGAACTATATGTGTATTATAATTATATGTGCATAGTGGGGAAAAAGGGTGAATTAATGTTTCTGAATGATGTTAGGAAATTGATAACTGTACTTGTTTTGTTGGCTGAGGGGAACATCTGGAAGGTATGGAAACTACCATAAAGATTACTTAATGAGTCAGTGCTTCAAGGCACACTATCTCCTCATGGATATTGGATGTCCTCTTCTCTAATTTAATGAGGTTTTCAAAAGCATGGTAAAAGCAATGTAGAAGTACTTGCCTTAGTTCCCTAGAGAGAGGGGAAGGGTCTTAATGCTTATGACATTTAATGCTTATGAAGATTTCAGCATGATTATGAAATGAATTGTGCCCAATGACATATTGAGTGGCAAAAACCACAGCGATGTGGTTCTTCAGAAAGTTACTTCCTCCAGATATCCGAATAACTGAATTTTCTCTCCCTTCCATGTTTTGGGCCTCAGGTTAGTAAGGGTAAAGTGCTCTCCTTAGCTTTCATAAAATTCCTAGATGTCTGTTGTAGTCAACAGTGAATGCTTTTATATGACGCAAATATGTTTATGTTAATCTGGCTTAATTACTAATTTATTTTCCCCAGGATATATTTTTATGATTAAATATATATATGGATAACCCAGGATGCAACCTTAAAAGAAAAGTCAAATGCATTTCTAAATGCATTAGAAGATCTATGTGTATCACTGGAGAGTCACTTATTGGGGTTAGACAATATATAAACTGATAGTATTAGCTGGTATTCTTTTCAGGAGTGGTGCTGAGCTTCATTACTTTCAGAGGAGTGAAGAGTAAATTATGCTTTAGCAGCCACAGTCTTCCCTAAAGGTTTTTGTTATATGCAGAAGATGCACTTTTAGTATAAGTTTGCAAACACTTCACCAAAACTCTACTGTTTCCAACTCAAGGTGTTTGTAGGACACAGAGTGAATCACTTGCTGGAATTTTCTTCATCTCTTGATTAGAGAGGGAGCCCAGATAGTTTAGACATTTTTTTCTTCCAGATGAATGAAACTGGCAAAAACAAATCCTTTCTCTAACATCTTCTGCTATAGTTTGAATGAGATCTTTCTTACATTGTCTTCATCTTTTTGCTTTCCAGATGGCAGTTCCTGTAGGAAGCTGCTGTTCTTGATTGGAGGCATGCTGAGAGGGTAGGAGCTTCTTATGTGCTTTTATAAAATGACTTTGAATTTGCAAGCTATATACCATGAAAAGCTACCTGTTTTTTCCCCTTATACTTTTTTTCATAAACAATTAAACTTTCTAAATGAGTGTTCTAAAGAACCCCTAGTAAGATTAGACAATGCTGGTCAAAAGACAAATTTAGATTATATCAGAGCCAAAGTAGTACATAAAGATGTATCATTTGGCAGAGTGAGACACCCTGGGGGTTGAGCACCCGTTAGCAATGTAGATGATTAAGGTTCTTCTTGATGCTGTACTGGCCCAGAGTGATTAAATAAGGGCTTGAAACTGATCCTGTGTTAGCTTAGCTACATTTCCCAGCCAACCAGCTGTGTGCAGATACACACTTGACTTTCTGCTTCTAGAAAGAAAATCAGTTCTCAGTTTGAGAACAAACTTGCTGACATATCTATTTTTTACCTCGCAACCCTTAAATGAGTGCATTTCATAACCAAATGCTGATTCTGCAACAGAACCGTCATCTTCAGGATGGTCATTTAGAAAGGTCACCTCAGAGCCTGCCTGTGTTTTCACATTACTGACTAAGGAGTATGACAAGGCTATTCCTTGAATAACTGGAGGTCCTGGGAAATTTCATAGTTAAATTTCTCCTCCTAAATCAGATAATAGTGTTTTAAATTTCTGGAATTTCTTGTAGTACAGCAATTCTGTAAATGATTAGGCTGCTAGAAATGCTGTGTTAAGAGGATTTTGCAAGCCTGGGTGCAGAAATACACAGCAGCTGGTTCAGTATGTCAGAAGGTTGTTCTCACTACACAGATTCTTGAGTCTTGTAGTAACTTCAGTAAAAATGACATGTATCAAAGACATTTGTGAAAGAAGGAAATGGACTATATTGCATTATCTCCTTTGGAGGGAATATTCAGTATCCAGGTAAGGTTAAGTATCAACTGTTCCGTTTGACAACTGCAGTGATAGATTAAAAAAAAACCCATAAAACCTTAAACTGATCTATAAGATATATTTTTAGCTATTAAATGAAACATTTTTGACAGTAATTTTTTGCTGTTGAGAACTCCTATTTAAAATTTCTTCAGAAAACAGGATCTACAAGCATTCAAAGGCCTCCTAAGATCTGCACATTCTTACTTTTGCATAATTTAGTGATCACAGTGATCACAGGCTTCTTTTCCCTGTGCGGTACATCTTGAGACTTATTGGATTTGGTCTTTTCCTCCCTTATCATGTGACCTCTTCTCAGCTGTTTCACCCTACATGAGCACATTTCTTCTATGCTAGAGTTCTCTTTTGCTTCTCTCTCAGAAATATTTCTGTGGCCTATAGATGTATCATCATTTGGCATATCATGTACCTAAACTGTTTTATCTGTGCACTGGATTGTAAAGTCCTTGATACAGAGACGCCTTTTACTTACATACAGCATCACCTGCATGCAGCACGCAGCTAATGCATACAAAATGCAGCTAAGTCTTTAAGAATGACTACTAATTTGTAAGCATTCAAACACAAAATAATAAGACTTCAGAAAGAGACAATGCTGAGCTTCACCGTTAAAATATATCAGCCTGAAAACTACTGGTGCTAATGTTGATGACAACAATAACTTGCTGGAGTTCTGACCATTGTGCTTATTCTGCACTAAGACAGGAGGGATTTTTGTCATAAGGAAATGAATCTCCAAGGACTTGGGTTTGCTGAAAGCTCAGAACCAAATCTCAGATCTCAGCAGAGTCCAGAGCTTAAACAACCTCTTTTATCCCCACTGGCGAGCCAAATATCATTGCAGTATATTATTAGGTTTACATTTCTCATCTAAAAATAGGATTGATACCTACATTCTCAGGCTTCTTACCTGTAGGCAATTTATCTTACATTGCAGTGGTTTTGCTCTAATCTAAAGTCCAAAGATTTAAAGAGCCAAAAGTGCTCACTTTTTATGCAGGGAGTGGGCTCTTCTGACATTTTCCTTGAGTCTGTGAAGAATAAGCAAAAGCAAAAGAAGATATTTTTGCAGCATGTATCAATCTTCTGGTAGTCTTTGATCTCTTTAAGGGTATTCATGGTCTAAATGACTACCACACTTTTATAGAAATAACTGAAACCTGGATTTGAAATAATTGACACCAAAGGGAGAACATATTAAAAGTAGTAATCTCTATCCACCACTTAATTTTTTTCCCAGTGCCAACATTAAAGGTAAACTAATCCTTATTTTTTTCTTGAAAACTAGTGATTTAGCCAAAGTAAAGACATTATATTATGAAAGCAGACATGTACACACTATTCACAAAGAAGACACCTAACAAAGACTTAAGAATCAAAAAATTGTCAATAAAAAAAAGTTGCCTTAAGCATTTTTTCTTTTTATTTGCTTAGAAGATTTTTCTTTCTTAGTTGAAAGTCCTAAGTGAAAATGAAAAAAACACAACCCAAACCAAAATCCTGTAAAACACCGTGTTCAAGTAAGGCCTCAGAAAGTCTGCAACTAACATGTTTTTACCTCTTATAAATTTGCCTTCTGCAAAACTAGCTGAGACTTTGTGACAGCATCATTTGTCCTTTACCGGCCTGGCATGAACTTTTGATTTATACAGCTAGTAAGGAAAAAAAATATTGAGGACCAGGCTCTACTGGTTTTTGTGAAGAGATTTTATAACAGAATAGGGCATGCTGGGATTTATTCTTGCAAGCTTTGTTAAATTTAATGGGATCACATCCTCCTGTTAAAAAAAAATAAAATAAAAGGCAGTGTGATGTCTTAAGTTAATCAGAATAGTATGGCATATAGTTCAGGACTGTAGATACTAAATGAGGCAGATCTCTACACATTCCCTGCTTAAGAACAATTTCTGAACAAGTTGGGGACCATAAGGCATCTTACAGAATCATAGAATCACAGTTAACCTAGAACAAGTTGCACAGGAACGCATCCAGGAATGTTTTTAATATCTCCAAAGAAGGAAACTCTACAGCCTCCCTGGACAGCCTGTTCCAGTGCTCTACCCTCAAAGTAAAGAAGTTTTTCCTCATGTTGAGATGGAACTCCCTGTGTTCCAGCTTATGCCTGTTGTCCTTTGTCCTGTCACCAGGTACCACTGAGAGGAGTCTGGTCCCATATTCTTGATGTTTAGATATTTATGACCATTGATGAGGTGCCCTCTCAGTATTCTCTTGTCCAGACTAAGCAGATCCATGTCTCTCAGTCTTTCCTCACAAGAGAGGTGCTCCATTCCCTTGATCACCTTTGTAGCGCTCTGCTGAACTCTCTCCAGTAGTTCCCAAGTCTTTCTTGAACTGGGAGTCCAGACCTGGACACAGTACTCCAGATGTGTCTCAGCAGGGCAGAGTAGGTGGGGAGGATGACTTCCTCAACCTGCTGGCCACGCTCTTTTTAATTCACCCCAGGAGACCATTGGCCTCAACTTGTTGTCCACCAGGACTTCCAGGTCTCTCTTCTCAGAGCTGCTTTCCAGAGCTCCTGTGGATTACTGGAACTGACAGAGGCACCCATGGTGGGTCTGAAGGTTTCCTGGCTGCTCTGTGAACTCCAGTGGTGGAACTTTTCCCTCATGGGCTCATCCTTTTCATAAGATGATCACAAAACTGTCTAGAAAGGAATGGCATGACAAAGCATCGAGATACATCAATGGTATGTCAGAATTCCTTTTAAAATGAATACTGATATCATCAGTGCTCATCTCCAAAGAGAATTTCTTCATAGGTATGTCAGGGGGTATTGAGGTGCTAGGCAAATTATTTTTAGCTTTTCCCCTTTTTGTGCTCATCCATACTTACTTGAAATCATGATCATTTAGGTGGCAGAGAGCTGCTGTGTAAGAACAGAAATTCAAAGCCTTTTACCTAAAACTAATGACAGAGAATTGAAAATGGGATAGAATGTAATTAAATCACATCCAATTTAGAAAGTAATATGCATGCCTTTATTCACAGCTAATGCCTAAATTTCACTTCTCTAAAAGAAAAGTAGTAGACCCTAATATTAGCACTTGACATAGAAGCTTGTAATTCAGTTGGGATCTTGCTTCCATTTTTATAGGATATTCTTTATCCTCATTATGCCTTGGCCACTGCAGCCAAGAGCGAGAACAGCCTGTTAACGATGCCACAAAAGAAGTGGTTGGCCCAGTCCTCTTGGGAAGGTGTTCTGGGTTAAGCCAGGTTCATCCAATCAGGCATTGCATTGTTTTTTAATTCATGTATGTCCCATTCACTGATTAAAAAAAATATAAATTTGCAATTAAAAGGAGTATCAGAGGTAAAAATGAATATCCAAGTAACACTTGTTGGAATGGGGGGCACCAGAAACCATTGTCTTCTGATTGCCATTGCTCTATTACAAAACATTTGAGGTTCATAAACATCCACAGATTCACACATTGAGTCTTTTTGTCACTGATGCAAAAAATGTTAAAGCTGTCTTAGTAGTCAGAGATGTGATACTGGGCTCGTTGTCACTGTACTGAGACACTAACAGCACAGAAGAAAAAGGAATAAAGTTCAAGGCAAGTTTGAGACATCTCCAAAGAAAAAAGTGATTATAACTTCTCCTTGTTCACAGGGTCAGTTGTTCGTTAAGGCAGTCTCTGAGGGTGACATTACATTATTATACCAATTTGTCACCTAAATTAAAGCCATTTAGCCTGTTATTTAGTGTGCTGCTGCAGAACTGATGTGTTTTATTTTATTTTTAATGTGTTTTTTTACAGATGGGAAAAAGAAAACTCTATATGGAGGTAAAAATCACATCAGAACTCTCTGAAGATGTTGCTTATGATAGAAACTGTCTATGGCAAGAGGAACAATAACCTGACCAGATCAAAGTGCTCTCCTTTGTTACATATATCTTACTTGCTGGTTAAAAACACAGCAGTAGAGAGGTATCTCTTTACACAGCCATCTTATTTTCTTTACATGTGTTCTGTTTTCCTGATAATGTGCTTTCCCTAAAACAGGTATAACCACATTTGTGCATCCACGGGAAAAACTTCATCTGTCATGACATCTTCTTAATTATGAAATGACTACTACTATTTTATAATAGCTGCTACAGTTTATAAATTTGCTTTGTACTTCTGCTTGTTTTGTTTAAAATGTTTGACCAATCCACTGGACATAAGGAACAATATTAACAAGATAGATGACCACATGGAAAGTAGCTATTGGAGAAAGGGAAGAGTTTTGTAAAATGCTGTAAGATGAAATCTTCTCAGCTCTCCAAATCTATAAATAAGTTTTATACATACTATATACTCCAAAAATTTACTTGCCTGAAATACTATACATTCCTAAAATTTCTCCCTATTTCTATATCTAGCTTTGATTCTGAAAGTTGATGACCACCTAAAAACCATATTCTTTTTCATATTTTTAGTCCCCCTTTTAGTTTTGTTTCATGATAAAGTATCATTTTTCATTTCTTCTCTTTGGTTTTCCTTCAATCTCCTTGTTTTTGATTGCTTTTCTAAATTGCACTTCAGTTCTTGACTCTCACTAATACTCTTTTTTTTTTTTTTTTTTTTTTATTTCCAAAGAAGCATATTGATATGTCAGAGAATAATAACACTGGCTTATTCTTATAAAAATCTTCACGTCTGCTTTTACTCAAGGCAATTGCCATGTGGTCACAGTCTTATATCTGAAGATTCTGAGCAAGTCATTTGCTTCCAGTTGGACTCTGATATCTTACTCTCAAGCCTGTCAGCTCCATTTGGCATATTCAATCCTGCATGAGACTAAACACTTAATATTTAGCAGTTTTGTCAAAACACACATACACAAACAGGCATATGATGGAGTCCTCTTTTCTGTGGGCAATGTAAGTGTGATTATGTCACAGGGTGCCAGGCTCTAGGGGGTCATTACCAGCAAGAGTGTTAGGCTGAGCTTTTAGTGATGGGATCATACACAGAAAGTTTGTACCTGACAGTTGGTGGAGTGAGCTTGCATTAGTTATGAAGGCTCATTATTCTGCACTTTCAAAGAATTATCTGGTGTCTGGAAAATCCTGAACTACTTCACTGTGTTTACCATTCAGTGTAATCTCATTTTCCCGCTGCTGAAACTGACACTGAGGAGTATGGGAAGATCTCAGGTTGAAATTCAGCCCTAAATGTTCCTTATTTGTGTCTATTCAAATACTATTTTGGAGTTATTTTCCGAAATGACCCATCAGCATTTCACTGAGGTGTTGTCTCTGGATTGTTTAAGAAGTCTTTCTAGTGCAGAATGATAGGAAATAATGTTAACCTTGACAGAAGAACTCAGCAGAGAACATCTTGGCACCCTGTCACCTTTTTATTGCTTTGTAATGATAACTTACTGATTTTGTGCAGTTCAAGTGAAAAGATCAGCAAAAAATAGCAGCAGCAACTCGCAGCAACTAGATTCGCATCTATCCCTTGGAGTTCATCCATATACAGCCTGTGTTTCTTTTTGCAGGGAGTTTCACCTCATGAAGCAATTGCTTTTCAAGAGAGACTTGTGCTGGTAGAGAAAGCACCTGGCTCTTCACTGTATCCATTAATTTAATTTTTAGCTGGAAGAACATAGAATTTTTGTACTTTTTTCATGTTTTCTCATCAGCTCATCTCCTACAATATGGCTGTCAGAAATATGTTTTCCTTAGAAATTTCCTTTTGATTTGAATTAATCTGGGAAATCAGAGTTCAAAATTAAATTACTCTAATTTGTTCATCTAGGTGCTTAATGTAATTATATTGTGACAGATATAAACAAATTAATACTTCTAAATTGTGCAAAAAAGAAAGAAATAGATGTATTTAAATTCTTTCAGGTTGTCACAATGTGATGATCTGTAATCTGTTAGTCTTTCGGCCTAAAGGCCCTTTGAAATGGTCAATGTTTCCTTCTGTTCACATTAAGAAAACAAACAGGACAAAAAGCATTTATGAACCAGTGTTTAGAGAGATATTTATTCCAAACTGCAAATTTTATATATAAAGTATTTGAGGAATAATATATTGTCCTAGAATACATATTCTGAAAATCTTATGGTAAAAGGGTACTACTAAATTTGCGAAGGCAAACTCTTCAACATTAAGGAAAACTGGTTGCCTCTGCAACTTTAATAAAGATGTTAATCTCCTGTTGCTGTAATTGAAGCCATCATATACCACTTTTTTCCACAGGACTCCTTCCTTATCTGATGCTCATAGTACCATGCATTAGTCGGTGGCCTTTGCTCAGACTTTGTCTGCGGAAAGATGAGGACTTGTTCTTAAGGTAATCATCAATATGCTATCTTAGGACTTTCCAGACAGCTGCAAATCCACTTTCATATGTCCTTGCAAGACCATGGAATAGTATTTATCTATGTTTTAAATAAAAATAATTCAGGCACTGAAAAGTAAAATAAAAAAATATTCCTTAATCATGTATGAGATGATGGAGTAAGTGATAGTAGTGAGAAGGGGATAGGTTGTCATTCTTTAGTTGCTCACATTGTTTGGCAAAGTCATAAGAAATTGAACCCCAGATCCTATGTTGGAAAAATATTACCCAGTCATATTTCATTAACTGCTAATATGTCAAAGAACAACCAACAACAATCATCATAGTTTTCTTGTCAGACTTTGTAACATGCAAACAAGACTCATTTTTCAAATTGGACCTTTGGAATGAATTGTACAAAGTATGCTAATATCCTGCAGATGTTAATAGACTTAACCAGATGAAATATGCATCTAATACTTAAAGGATTTGTTATAAACAGTGAAAAAAGTTTTGACAGCTCATGGAAATGGTGTTGCGCTAAAGTTAATCAAGGTTCACTTAGTCTAGAGTGCTGAACAAATATGTGAAAAAATTGGGCATAATTAAAATGTACAAATTAAGTTATGCTGATTTCCAAGGGTGCAAAAAACCGCCTATGTTACTTTATATAATTTTATTTCTTTTGCCTCTAAGGCTGTTAAAAGAGCAGCAGAAAGTAAAGATCATGTCACTGAATTGGGAACCTTGAAAGTGAGTTCTGTTCACAGCTTTGCAAGTGATTTGCTTTCTGACCTCTTCGTTATCTTTTCTTTTGTGATGTGACAGTTAAGGGGGGTTGTTTTTTATTTATTTATTTCTATTTTTTTCGAGGGAGGGGAAGAGAATTATACTTTGATAAATATTTGGCACATGCATAAGCAAAATGGGAAACTATACAGAAAAACAGACAATAATAAGGAAATAAAAGTCAGATTTAAACCTCATCATTTTAATAATCCCTCTGACAAAACCAAGAAATATTTGATTTCATGCATTTTTAATATTCCATTTCTAATTTTCTGAAATCTCCAAGCTCCTATTTAAACTATGACTAATACAGATAGAAACGTGTCTATAGTACTTGCAATCATTAAATTTTATCATTAACAGATTAAGATACTTTGGTATAAATTTCTGACAGTATTAAAGATGTGACAGTCTTGGTCAAATTGCACCCTAGCTGCCTTTAAACACAGCAAAAAAAATAATGCTAGCCTCAGTCCTCAAAGCAGGGGCTGTTGTTATTGGTCATGCTGACCCTGGCTCATCATGTCCTTTTTGACTTGGACCTATAGGTAGCTCATTAGCTCTTCTGGTGCCTACCCCACTTTAGGAACTAAATCTTACCCAAAGCCTCTGAAAAGCTGAGCTCAAAACCTGGAATTTAACTGAGCAGTGGCAGCAGACATATGTCATCAGTCTCTACTGATGGTTTAGTGGTGGACTCAACAGTTCTAGGTTTACGGTTGGATTCAATCATCTTAAAGGTCTTTTCTAAGACCTTTACGATTCTATGATAAACCTAATTTTAAACATAACCTGTAACTCCAGTAGGTCCTCTGTCTCTATATTGTTTTCCTGGTATGGTGAGATTAAATCTAATTTCTAAAAGTTCTTCCAGATAATGTCCCTTTTAAATTTAGTTAGCAAACTGAAAACCATGCACTTCACTACTAGTATTAGTTTAGTGGCTTTTCCTGGTCTGAACTCTACACTGCAGCTGAACATTAAACCCTGCCTGTTCTTCGTAGGGTTGACTCTGCAAAGCCAAGCCTAGCCTAATGGAATCCAAAACAACAGCAAAAAAACCCAATAAAAAAACCAATAACATGTTGGTTATATCAGCCCTTGCTATATTTAACTATTGTCCCCAAATCCCTAACTATTCTCCTACTTTACTCTGAATCATCTGCCTTTCTTTGCCCTATCCCTAACTCTAGCTCATAGTCTTAGGAGCTTTGAGTTTATCTAGTCTGTTGAGCCAGTTCTGACCTCATCTTTGAACTCAGAATTGACCCTTGCTGTCTCTAGAAATAATTTGTTTCCTTGCAGGCTCAAAAAACCTTTGTTGTCATAGTAAAAGAAGGACAACTGACTAGGATAGTATGTTTTTTTCTGGAATCTGCTGTTTTTTCTGAAAGATATTTAAGGTATAAACATCCAGGTAGATCTTCAGTAAGAGGTGCCATAAGAAATCTTATGTGTTACAGTGTCCACTATTGTAACAATCAGCATTTAGACATCTATTATTCAACTCAAGGACTACAAAAGGACTTAGTACATGCAATACAATGTTGGTTCTTTAAACCTCTGTTCATTGAAATGAAGGTACCTAAGGGCACACATGCCTAAGGGAGTGTGTGTTGGGCAGCAAGCATTGGCAGCTAAACGTTGGTGATAAAGGTTTAGCTGGTTTCTTATCTCTCCTGTGAATATGGAAAATACTTGTTAACTATTGTAGAGGTCAATGACACTGAGGAGTATGGGAAGATCTCAGGTTGAAATTCAGCCCTAAATGTTCCTTATTTGTGTCTATTCAAATACTATTTTGGAGTTATTTTCCGAAATGACCCATCAGCATTTCACTGAGGTGTTGTCTCTGGATTGTTTAAGAAGTCTTTCTAGTGCAGAATGCATGGACTTATGGTACTCATTCTGAACTAGGACCTCACCTTCCCTTCCAACAAAGAACTGTTGTGACATTGAAGGACAGCTTAATCGTTTTCTTTTATTGTATTTTCAATCATTGCAGGCATTTGGCCTTAGCTGACTTCTTGAACTGATTGCTCAGACATTTCAGGAGTATGACTCTCTTCCTAGAGATAGTTTCTTTGTAATTGAGCTCTAGTCTGCATGCTTTGCCTTCCCTCTTGGTACATTTTCTAGCTCAAGGATTTTGTCTTGTCTGTACATAACACAAAAGAGGCTAGGGCAAAAGTAAGCAGCTCCATGCATGAAAATCTCTGAAACGCTTGTCTCCTAACTGTTACACATATTGCTCTGCTGTGTTATCAGTACTAATCTCACTCAAATTGAAACATAACTATACGTATATAAAAGGTACATATGCATACACATATTTGTACACACATGCACATATTAAGATATTTTTTTAAAACAAACTACCATGCTCAGACCTGACTAAAATAGTCATTGTGTGGCAAGTTCTCTCTCAGTTGCTGTAATAAATGGATATACCTTTAAGGACTGCAAAAGGCTTAGCTTTGTGGCATAAGAGAATTTTGAGTCTTGTACTAATATAAAATGTTTTGATGCTATTGATGGAGGGTGCGTTGAATAGTATTGGCGTGAATGGTGTTACTTCATAGAAAATCAAGACACTCTGTAGTACAAAGCATCAAAGCATTGACTCTTTGTGATCGAGCATGTGGAAGTGTACATGTGGATTTGCACCAAATCAATCTGTGGCTGCATTATTCACAACACATGATTACTGATGATTTTTCTGATTAAATCTGTCCAGGATTATTGTGAATCATCTAATTTTATAGCAGCACAATTTATAACCCCCATGCAGTGGGGTTATAGAAAAAAATGGTGTAAGGAGGATGTTTGGCTTTTTTATTCAGTAAAGCGTTCTTACAAAAGAACCTTATCAGCAGTTGTATCTTATTCTTTTCCTTTACACTCCCTGAAGTCCTCTGACTTTCTTCATACAGCTCACAACTGCAATCTGCTTTTTAGTGTAGTGACTTACTTGTTTTGTGTTGAATGCTGGATATTAGCTATATTAGGAACCCTTTATTCAGCTTCAGTTAAAGGACTTTGTTTTGGTTATGGCATATTTTCCAAGAAACAATCTATTGAGTTAACTTGGACAATGCATACTGGAAAATGAAGGGGGGAAATATATTCTGAAATATTTGATAGTTGTGATGTGAATCATCTGAAGTAGCCTTGTGGGAATATTCAGATGTATTGAGTGGCATATATATGTAAATTGTTGCTGAATGAGGGCCTGAAATGTTATAAAATATGCTCAGAACTCTATAGGTTAGTTCATGTAGGCACAAACCTCGAAAAAATTAGTATAGCTTTTGCTCATATCTCTGATAATACTCGACGATTAAGACCACTTTTGATCCCTAATACTAATCTGATATCATCTTGATTTTTAGTGTTCCCCTTTCAGACACTTAGATGCGTGAGATATAATAAGATTCAAGTGGCTAGAAAAATGATTTTGCTGCAGGCTGAATTTTGAAAAAAAATCTTTAATTGGCTGTTACAGGAATCTCTGTGGTTTTTTGCAACAATTTGCCTAACCACACAACATATAAAAATTATTTTCGAAAATCATGGTATTGCCTTTGCAGACATTTCTGTGGTTGTTCTGAAGTAGCACATGAAGTAGCCTTAAAATAGCTTTTACTTCCACTATTAAAATAAGGATCTTATGACACCCTAGGTGTGTTCTTTGCTGGCATTTTAGATTAGGATGTTCTCCAGTCAGTCCCATGTGAGTGCATTGAACTGGTTTCCTTTCATCTAAAGCTAAACTGGAAGGTATTATGGAGGTATGAATCAAGTTAATATACTCCAGCCACAAATGGAGTGTGGTTCCATTAACCCCATACTAGCTGTATGAGAGCTAGTCTGAAGTAATCCACCTGCCATGGAACATGTGCAGTGTGGATGTTAGGTCTTTATCACCAACTACCTCATTCCATTGTGTCAGTACCTAACGTTCTGGGCCATGCTATTTCATAGAATCATAGAACGGTTTGAGTTGGAAGAGACCTTAAAGATTATCCAGTTCCAACTCCTTGTCATGGGCAGAAATACCTCCCACTAGACCAGGTTGCTCAAAGCCCATACCATGCCTGGCCTTGAACACTTCCAGGGATGGGGCAGGCATATTTGCCAATGCAGACACTGCCTAAAGTGCACCTGCACTTGTACATTTTTTGGTATAACATTTCTGAAATGTAAATATACCAGGTGAGCTTGAATATGTATGTAAAACCCCAAACAGACAGATTAAGCTAAATTGGATGGTTCCATAGATACATAAGCAATATCAGTATCACGTGCTTAAACAATGCAGTGTGGGAATGTGAATTCATCCATGATGGACTGCATATTTAAAAAATATATTTATTATTTCCATGAAAAGAAGTTTTCAAAGCAATCTATGTGAGATTTTTGAAGAAATATGGGTGGACTAGGAAATTAAAGCTTGAAATTAAAAAGAGAATATACTGACAATAGAAATTCGTTACGCACTGTGTGATCAGAAGAAGCAGCATGACAGGATGATAACAGAAATCAAAAGGGGAAACCATCTAACCTCCACTCCCAGGCACAGCTATTTAGAGTGAGTGGTAAACACGCACCCCTTGGGATGATGGATGACTCTGTTTTCCTGTTCCTAATAACGTCCTTGAGTGGGCTAATCGTTGCTCTGAGAATATGCCAAATTGCATGTGCTGCCTCATTTTTGTGGGAAGGATATTGTGTGCACAAGTTTTTGATGCTGTTGCCATTATTCCGATGATCAGTGTAACAGCATGACTGTGTGAGTCATGGCAGGAAAGAAAGACTCTTTGCAGTGCCTAAATAAATAAGCATATATGCACATAACATGCGCATCCTTGTTCTATAGCACTTGAAGTCTAAAAAGTATGACTTCCTTCTGATTTATTCTAAAAGGCCAAGGATATATGAGAAGCCATGACCAAATCTGAAGGTAGTGTAAAATGGGAATACAATTTACAGGAATGGTAAAGGATAAGCCTGAGTAATGGGCCCCAAAAGAGGTGGCCTAAATGGAACTTCCTCCTCAAAGGTTTTATGAAAGTACCTAAATAAATTAGATACAGTTTTATTTTCATGGAACCAGTACACCTAGGTCACTAATCTAACTTCAGTCATTTGAAATTTCCATCTAGTTTTGGCATACTTGTTTTGGCTACTCAACTAGGGTTGATGAAGGAAGAGACAGTGGCATGTATAGAAGTCAACTTATCCTGCCTCTCTGAACTACTGAGATGTTTAGGACGTGCTCACTTTTGAGCCTCACTATTTCTCTCTATAATTATGAAGTTATACTAAATATATAGTATACTGTGTATGCTAAATAAGTTTTTGTTTAGAAGGCTGAAGTTATTTGAGCTGAAAATCAATAGAAAGAGCCTGGCATCTCCAGGTGGCAAACTGTTTCAACCTCAAATTGACATAAACCAGGTGGATGATGGGTTGAGACACTATTTTAGAGTACACACCTATCAGTGGTGGGATCTACATGGCCTCCTCTTGACAGCAGAGGTTAGCACTTGAGTTAGTCTCCTTAGCCTTCTATTCCAGCCAATGAAGAGAAGAATATGCTTCAGAGGGGCAGTTCACTTATTCCTAAAGGAGTTGTCTTAAATATTTCAGATGTATTGTGCCCTAGAACATCTATTTCCTTTTGCATAAGGAGCCCAGGGACAGTACTTCATGTGCAGGAGCCTGTGTTGTGGAAGTTCAAAGTTAAGTGATATAGGTCAGCTTCTGAAAATTCAATCCTTACCACCTAAAAACAAACAAAGGAAATAATATGATGTTATTAATACTAATAGACACCTATTCATGCCTTTGCTGTTCACACTGAATGTATGTAGGCAAGTGATTTCAATAAGTCACTTGTATAAGAAGCTATTCACTAGTAATAAGGACAAGAGGACTGGAAGGAAATCGACCATTGCAACAGATTCATCTTTCTGACAATAGAGTGGGGAGAAGTACTGTAAATAGTGGCACTCACTCTGTTCATAGTGTTTCTACATGACCGCCATGTTTTGGACCACATGGTAGAAGCACAGTCGAAACATTGTGGTTCTCAGCAATCCAGGACTAGCAAAATCTGGTGCTTTACTTAAGCTTACAATAGCGTGTAAAGACAAATAAACACACGCAGTTTGTAGATGAGGAGCTGTTTCTCTGTCTTGCCTGTCAAGGCTTCTCAGAGTTGCCATTCTAAGTAGAATATAGCAAATAATAGGAGACTAATCTAAATAATAGCTTTTTAATGGTTGAAAAATCCCCAAATTCTACTGGTATTTGAGAAGAGCAATTTGAGAAAGAATTTCTTTCAAGGGAAAGAAATACAGCTAAAAGCAGGGTAGCAGTAAATAAGTAAGTCCAAGAAAATAAGGAAATATTTTCTTTTTTCTTTAGGAGAATTTCTTCCTCTCTTAAGTCTGCTGTTTCTCTTTACTTTTGTAGTCTGCCTGAGTGATTGCACAGTGTTTGTTAGCAGAACATATGGTGACTACCTGACCCTGTATATGCAATCAGGCAGAATGCAGGCAGAGAACCAGTCATCACTGCACACTGAAATGTTTCTGAAAATGATCATTTGACGTGACTATTTTTCTTCTGGGTCTCTGTTGCTGCTGTCAACATCCAGCTTAGCAAAATGACCAAGGGTATTTTTCTCTCTGGGGATATATGTCTGTCCTGTTGCTGGGTACCTGCTCTACAATATGTCCTGGGGCATGAAAGGGTGTCAAACCTGCCAAGAACTACAATGTGTGCATATTAAAGAAACACTGCCAGTTCCTTAACCCTTCCATAGTCAGCTCAGGTATAGCAAGGACTAAGACTTTGTCCTTAATAGAGACAAAGGTGTCATAATAAGAAAAAAGAAATAAAAAGAGTGAGAAAGATTCTCATACCCTGGGACCTCAAGTCTTGCTCTAATGAAGATCAACAACGTATGTTTACTGTTGGAATTTTACTAATTTAAAAAAAAAAAACACTTTTTCAACACAACATATTCTTAGAAGGGGAAGTGAAATGAAAACAAAGTTTTGAATTTTAAAATTGTACTGATTCTTCTTTTAAACATAGCTAAAGAATTCCTTGCATAATTGTCATTTATAGCAATAACCTGTTACGTCTCTAGAGAGACTAATTACAAAGAGTAAAGAAAATAAGATGGTTAAGAGAGCTTCCTTGTTTTCTGTCATTCAAGGCCTGCTTTAGGTCAAAAAATTTATTCCATGTTGTTCTTTTCCTGCAATTCCTTGATGTTAACTGTACCCTGGATTTCACTGGGGTTTTACTGCCTAGACTCTTGGCCTTATTCACTTATTTTAATGAAAGGATGCTTTCTAACTGAGAGGAATCATACTGACATCTTTACTTTATGCTCACAGAATGGTCACATTTCCTTGTTCATGCCATATTGAAGATGTGAGGAAAAATCCAATATACAACTGACATACAAACTACTCTGCATCTTTTCTCATGGTTCTGTTTTGATAGGAAATGCCTTTTCTTAGGCATTTGCACAAAAAGAAAATCAGTATGTCTGTGTTCTGGCTCACTATTCAACTACCTAATGCCATTCAAATGTCCTGTAGTTTACAAAGGCAGATAAAGGCTTGTGTATCTTGAAGCTGTTCATATCAATTCCTTTGCATCGTGACTTTAATCTAATCTAAGCAGGAGCTCTTTCTTCTCCCTCCAAGAAGAGCTACTGGCCTCTACAGGTGACAGCACAGCATAAACCACTATTGGCATTAACTTTGAGGATTCAAAGACAAATTTGCAGATGACTAAAGTCAAAGAGAGAGCTGACAGTGTCTTTAAGTGTAGAGGCTTGATCCATTGCCTGTGGACAGCCCAGGCAGTGGGGTGACCCCCACTGGTTCCTCTGAGAATTATTTCCTATTTTATGCCATAATTTGCAGCAAGCACTTAAAAGTAAAGATGATTTTTTTTCATTTGTAACATTACTGACACAAAAATAGATTTCATGAGATGGTTTCCATCCTCTTCAATGATGCTCCACTGATCCCATGACCCATTTTTGACTAGAAATCTTAAAAAATGATTGAAATAAAAGTGATGTAAAAATATTTTCTTACAGATAGTCTTCTGGTTCGAACATTTCCTACCTTACTTTCCTCTTTGCCTTATTCCTCCCCTGCCTCAAACCATCACAATGTATTTTTTTAAAATTAGATTATCTACAGATCACTTACTTAAATGTTGACTGCAGCAATTTTTTATTGTAGACATACACATGCCATTGTTCTTCCTGAGCACTCAAGAGTTTTTTGCTGGTTTTGCTTTGGTGGGTTTGTGCTTGGTTTTGTTCTCCTCCCCCCCTTTGCTTAGCAAGTAAAATTTTAGAGTGACTTTTCTCACATAATCAAAGGTATCAGATAAGATTAAGGGAATGCTTGCAAAGCAGTAGTCAAAGGGAATGGACTCATGCTAAATTAACTTTAGGAAAAAATGTTCTAAATTTTCTCACTAGTATTGTTTTTTGAATGCAATCAGAGATGATATTTGAACAAGCAAATAGCAACATGATCCCAATTTCCCCCAAAATAAACAGAAATAGGATATTTTCCACATCTGTATCTATAAATAATAAATGACAAAGTTTGTACACAATAAATAAATCAGTAGTTTAGGACAGAGCTTAATTCTGCTCTCACATACTTTTTACTGCTGCAATGATTTCAGTGAAATTTCAGTGGAACGGAGATTCACTGGCTGATGAGAAGAATTAAGCTTCTTGGTCTGATGCAATAAGCCTGAATTACAGGCATTTGACTGAAGCAATTTTATTAGTGATTAAAAAGCATACAGAAAGCAGATATATGGGGTTTAAGAGACAATAACTGGAAGTTTTGAAATGGGTTCAAGGAGGAAAATGCTGTTATTTCACAAATTTTAAAGGTATTTTGGTCATCATTCCCCTTGATGCCTGTGCCTCCTTGCAGGCATTCCCACTTGTGATGGAGTAAATACTTATTGTGCTCTTTGGTGCATAGATAATGATCAGTTTAAACCACCTGATTTTAAATGTAAAGTTAATTTTAAGTTATGTCACCCTATTAATCTTGTTCCCCAGGAGCCTACATGAAGACAAGATACCTAAGGAAAGGGGAGGCAGTGAAGGAGCAGAAATGTGAACCAATGATGATTATATGATGTAAACTCTTCGTGGAACTACACAGAACTTATGGCTTAATGAGAATGAGTGCCTGTTAGGCACCTTCTGCTGTCAGTAGAGAGAGAGTCCTCCTCACCCACAGCCTGATTTACCCACCCTAAGCTGTTTTTTCTAGGCTTGTACTGATCTGGAAAAACCCTCAAAAGATTTATCTTGTGCTCAGAAGAAAACTTATGGCTGTGGTCTGCAGCTGCAAAGGGTCATGTTCCCTCCTGCACGTTAGCACCATCCTCAGCCTTTCAGAAAGCACTTACAGCCTCTCTTTGCTACTCAGTAATGTTCTCAGAGTTATCCTGTCTGCCTACATTGTGAGTGTGGGAAAGAGCCAAATGTGGTTTTTGCATGTGCTGCTGCTGTGGGACAGCCCCTCTGCCCCTGCTGCATCACACTAAACCACCTGACTCTTCTAGGGTGAGTCTGGACTAGGAGAGAGTCAGGCACCCACAGTGGTTTGTCCAATTAGAGAGTACCCCAGCAGGTAAACAGAGAAGGCATAAGTGATTATGAACAAGATATACTCTTCTCTTGCTACTGACAACTGTAGTTTCAGTTTAATTATTCATATGAATACTTTGCTGGAATACTGCTTTGTAAATGCGCTCTTGCATATTTTATAGAAGTAATGACTTTTAGGACTGAAGCCTGGAAGCAGTATTCAGTCTGAGTTGCAGTGGCAGAGCAAGTTGGGTTGCTTTTCAAAAGAGGGGGCAGAGAAGTAAGAGCAGAACCATCTTCCTTTGTTACCCCAGAGTGGCAGTACTGTGCCTCCCCAGATCCCTGTGCAGATCAAGCACATCAGTATGGTGCAAAAGCCTTTTCACACTACATAAAGTGCATAACCATGGAGCTACCGTCTTTGCTTAACTGTCCTATATGTCACAGAAAAATTATTGCATATGAAGATATTGTCAGGCAGTTGTAAAGAGCCTGGGCAGCTGGTTCCATTTGGGATAGTGGAGCTACAATCTCTATTTTTGCTTAGGACCACTGTGTTGGGGCAGGCTATGACGTTAAGAAAAGGTACTGTGTTATGATCTAAAGATGTGTCTATGATATTCCAGACAGATGTTTGTCTAACCTATTCTTAAAGACCTCCAGTGGTGGAGAATCCACAGTGTCCCCAGACAATCTATTTCATTGCTTCATTATCATTACTGCTAGAAACATTCCTAAATTGTGTTTCTGTCATAATTGCTTGTAGTTACAAGTAACTGATTTCCAGAATGCCAGATGTGTAAATAAAAGGGACTGTTCCTTCATAAGCCCTCAATTATCACTTTTTGACAAATTTAAACAAAGCACTGTATTTGAGAAAAGGGTTGTTCTAGAAAATGTGTAATTCTTTGCACTAGCCAGGACAAATTATATCAGTTTCCAGCAATTCAATGCCCTATGCCATTGAAATGGGGCAAAATGGCAAGAAAGTGGAAAGTGGCTGGGAATATCATCACAGAAATTTTGGATGAAAACCTTCTGATAGTAAATACATGAAAATCTTTTATATGAATGTAAGTATTTGTAGATCCTCAGCCTTTCCTCCATTTTGACATGATGCAATCATTTCATTTTGCAATAAACTGAGTGCATTGCTCAATTTTAAGATGTCATGAAGCTACTGTTAGAGAAAATTAGTATTCTCACTTTATTCTTTTCACCATAAAAGAAAAGAAGAAAGAATCTGAATACTCTTTACTTTGCATAGATGGAAATGTACTCACATCCAAACTGGATATAGAATGATATCATTCCTGTTCTGTAATATTCGTGCTTTGCATAAATGTAATTGCCCGTAGGAGTAAGTCAGTAGGAAATCAAACACATTAGAGATCTTTTTGGATGCACTTTCATTTGATGAAGTCCAACTCTGAAACCTTGTGAATTGCCCCAGATCTTGAAAAAAATTATTTTTGGAGGAGTATGCTCTGTAGACATCCTCTAATTGTAAAAACTAATGGAGCCAGCATTGAATGTGGGATGGTTAATTAAGTTAATGCTTAATTTACAGCTTATCAAACCATTGTGAAGTATTTATGCACCAGAAAGGCACAGTATGGTACAAAAAGTGAAATAGTTTAAACTGTGAATGAAAAAAGTTCATAAAAAAAAGCTATATCCAGACCTCTTATTCCGTATCTGCAACAATACTCACATTATACAAAAGGTCACATGGTGCCCACAATCTATATGTAAAAGCTGATTCTAGGATCACTGGGGCTGCTGTGGATGCTGTGAAGTACAAATAGATTCAGAAGTAAATGAGTAGACTGCTATCCTGATTTCTGATCTGGCTAGTTATTATTACATAGAATGTGCTTTGATCTCAAATACAGAACTACACGAAAAATCAGCAGTTGTGAATAAAATCACAAATGATTGCAGAGCTTTTCTCCTAGTGGTAATTTTGGAAGAGCAGAACAGTTTAAAAGTCAGGTCACCCAATCAAATGAACTTAATAATATTGCTGTAGCAATGTAATCTCAAGGAGGGATACAATATAATAGCTATTGCAACATGCTACTAGAAAAAAAATAAAATATTGCATATGGAGAGATGTGTACTGGACAGGATGGCTAAATGGCCTGCCTCAGGGACAACAGGGGACAGAATCATCAACATTGTAATTGATTTTTTTCTTTCATGTTTCAAAACTGTCAGTTTTGCAAAATAATCTAAAAAGATAATAAAAGATGTTTGCAAAAGAAAACCTGAGCAATTGAAAAGAAATAGAAAGAGAAACATAATAAAGCCTGGAATATGCTAAATCATACCACAATTCACGCATTACCTTTTCAGCACTACTTCAAATAACAAAATTTGCAACAATGATGCAGGAGAATAATTAACCTTTCCCGCTTTATGACACAGTAAGTACTGGAGGCACAGCAATGTTCCCTATTTATTTCATGTAACATATTCAAGGTTGTTGGATGGCATTTTACAATGAAAGCTGCAGAATCCATAAAGTAAATTGACCAGGATGAAAGAAAGGCTCTGTTTGCAGTTCTTGCAAGATTTTCTTTCCCTTGGGAAAGGGGAGAAAAGCTGCAAAGGGAATGAAAACATCCCACTGTTCATGGCTGGGAATTTTCCTTCTGGGTGATGTATAACCACTTCAGCTAGCCCCATAGTAATCCTGCCTAACTGATTCCTGATTCTCTTTTGGGCAAGCAGAACTCAGTTGCCACTGCCTGCCCTTCCCTGTGTGTGCTCATGTTCTGTAGCACAAATGTTTGGGGACAAACTTAGCATTTGATGTTAGTTTACTACTTCTGGTTTAGTAATAGTCTCTTATCATGTATAATCCTGGAAGTCTGATTTTATCCTCAGACCTTTCTACTAAGCGTTTCTGAGAGACTCAGAAGTGTTTTGTCATATAAGTGTACAAAATAAGGTAGTCCTACTGAATTTATAAAGGTAGTTGAAGAGATGCATACAGAGATTGAGGCTGGGCATATTAAAAGGATTCATGCACTATGGGTGTTTTTTCAAGCTTGGCACAAATAAATGCTTGGCTTAAGTACAGACATTGGTAAGCATTTCTGATAAGCTTGATCTTAGTGACTTGGTAAAGGCCAGACAGTGATTCAGTGGGAGATCTCAGAACGGACATAGGAAACCTGAACCCTCAATTCCGTGGTCTAAACACAAGGAAAATAACTATATCATATGGAACAAAGTCGTATACCAAATCAATATGACAGATCTGTAGTTGTTCAAAAAAACTTTTATATTTGATCTGGATTTAAGCTTATCTATAAATGCGGAGGCACAAAGGAAAAGAAGATTGACAAAACTTGAAGTAAGAAGTAATAGCTTCTGATGCTCTTGATCACCTTCTGCATCAGAAACTCTTAATAAATATTTGCTTGCACTGCTGCAGCACACTGCCAAGGTGACCATCTGTCAGTTGGCTTCCAGGGAATCTACAAAAATTCTCTTCTAAATCAAGATTATTATTTTATTTTTGAACTGGGGAAGGGGGCTCTTTATAAACATCTTTGATTTACCTGATGACTTTATGGCCTAAATTGTTAATAGGATAAGAATTCTCAGCAATAAGTAAATAGCATCAATTCTCATCACATACAAAGCTCATGCAGAGATGGAATGATGAGGGCAAAAGCTATCATGGAAACTTGAATCGAATTTATTAGCAGATGTTCAGTGGTGCAGAAGAATTATACATGAATAATAAAGTGCAAGCTAGCTGAGAGCTCTCAACTTCCCACTTTTCCCAGGAAGTACCTTTTAATGGAGGTCTTTTCCCAGAAGCTTAACATTGTGTTGAATTATAATTAAGCCATATTGAGAAAACATTCAAGTGACAATGATTTATAAATGATCAAACTATTTTGGGCTTAGCTTTGGGCTTTACTGACTAGAATGGTTTTTCTGTTGTGACCATGTCTGTTAAGAAAATTGATTAAAATGTAAAAACTATTATGGGGATTTTTGAGACAAATTTCCTGCCGTTTTCTCTTAAGTTTTCCTTTAGTTTAATTAACTAAACCTTTGTTTAATTGCCAGAGATCAAGAAACAAAAGTAAGTTAATGAACCTGTAATACTTATACCTTGCTTGCCTATCACACTGTAAGGACACTGTTTTATGACCTGTTTCACCAACTCAGTAATAATTACTGGCATGAATTGGAAGAATCAAAAGCCACACACTTTCACCTTCCCCAAAGATACTCCCGTTGTTACGGTCTCCCTCTGTGAAATTGAGCCATGGTTTATTTCTGTCTCTGAGATAAACTAAACTATACCTCATCAAGACAATCTTTATTTTAAGCAGTATCATGAAACTATATCCTTCTGGTCAAGAGCTTGATTCACCACCAGGAAGGGGTCCTAAGAAGTGCAGAAATTGATAGTGATATCCTAAAGACTAAGAGATTGAGGATGATATATGTGAATGGAGAATAATGGGTGGAAATGTAAAGATGTTGTTTCTTTCTGTGTGAGATTTTACAGTTGTTACCATAAGTTTCTACCAGGACAAATCCAAAGTGACCCAAATATCTGAAGTATAGAGAAAGGTTTGAAGCTATGGGCAACTAATTCTATCACCCAGCATGGGCATGTCCAGATTAAAAAGTGAGGTTTTAGTGAGTTAAATGCTGCTCCTACTCTCCTTCTGCAAGTCATTGAACTCGATACTGGAGGCAAAGGGAACCTTTTGGTAAATCAGAGCATTCATTTCTATGCATTGCTCTGCTTCCTGATCCTCCAGCCATGCCCACACTACTGGCCAGTGTCCTGATGCAGCTTCATCAGCCAGGGGAAAGGGAATTTATTATTTTCCCTTTCTAATGCATTGCATTCATTCTGAAATTGGCTGCTGAGAACAAGCACTGGCTCTACAGCTTGACTTAATTGGTTGTAAATTCACACATATGCTGAACATGCTAACAATGTGTTTACAAAGAGGATACTGATACTTTTCAGGGCCTGCATTACCTGAGGCCTGATGATGTTTGCTACAGGGCACGTATCTAAAGTGTCCTAATTGTATTCCAAACTAGCCTTATTCCTCTTAAATTTCCTTTACTGCAGGAGCATCTCATGGCAAAGTCGTCCACATAATAATCTTAAATGTCTCACTGATGATCTCTACTGTTGAAAGTGAATACTGGAATAGGAGGTAAATTATTCAGGCAAAATTATTACCAGAAGATTCATATTCTTTAAATTTGCCATCACAAGTCAATTTGGGGTATATGACTGCACATTTTGTTAGCTTCCTTCTTAAAGATATACTCAAAACTCACTATCTGTAAGAGGCAACGTAAACTGAAGAAGCTTAGAATAAAAGAAAAAAAAAAAAAGAAAACTTCATCCTTTCTAGTTCATATAAATATGATGAGGTTGTCTGAAATGCATACATGACAAAAGACAGGAACACACCCCAGTTTCTATTTTTATATTAGTCTGAAGATATCTGTATTTTTCCACAGCTCACCATCTTTCTTGTGCAAACCCACTATCTATTGAGAAATTAATGTGTGCAGACTCTTAACTCTCCCTTCTTAGAAAACTCTCCCCATCTTAGAAAAAGTCATGGCTAACAGTAGAATCATATCAGGATATTGGAAATCACTGTATTTCCAGGTAATTGGCAAAACCTGCTCTTTTGAATATCTGAATTCAAAGAACTGTAGAAAAACAGTTCTGATAAGGACTTTGAATGCCCATCCTCCAGCTTTATGAAGACCAATTATGTCTATAGGATATTCCTGTGATAATTCTCAAATATTAGGGCAGTATTGTTTAGACTTGATTAAGATGTACTTGTAACTGAAGATCATGAGTCCTTAGATGAGGAAAGAATGAAGAATATGGCTATGCATTAATCTTGTAGAAAACTTTGACCTTTAAAAATGTGATTTCTATTACTGCGGTCATTTTTTATTTTTCTTACTATTAGCTGTTACTTAAAATCACACATTAATATTCCACTATTGTGTTTTACAGTTTTTATACATTTATTACTTTGAACGTTTTGTTATGCTACATATCTTGGGAGGCTGTTTTTCATCTACGTTGCAAACTATAGATATGCTATGCACTACAATTCTATCAGTTTGGCTTTTAAAGGATACCTGGAATATATATGTCTAAGTTTTAAAGAAATATGTGACACTTCTTATTATTTGAATTTTTAGTGTGTAGGCAATGAAATTTACTACTTAGAATTGATAGACAGCAAAACGAACAAGAGGTAGATACATTCATCAATTCCTTAATAAAAGGAAAAATAAAGAATGTGGCTAAAGGTCAGAGTATGAATAGTCAGCATGGATAAGAGGCTGAAGTGATCACATTGAAGGAAAGCATTTCCATATTCAGTATCATGTTTGAGACTTGTAGAATTATTAGTTATCCCTCAATTGCCAGTTGAGGTTCAGCAGCAGATCTTATGTAGCAGAAGCTCTTCTAGTGTCATAGTCATCCTTAGAAATAAAATAAATTGATTTTTACTTTAGATAACTAAAAAATGTCACCACAGAATGAACACTACTCCTCATATGAAGCAAACATCTGGAAATGTTAGAAACAACATTATGTAAGCCAAACCAGAAAGGCAATGGGTCTAACTAACCTGCATTTCTGCACAGCTGCTTACAGTGCTTGTGGTATTAGATTTGGACAGCACATGATCAGTTAAGAGTACAGTCCTGCCTGCTTCCTCCATGAATGGGAAGCATTGAAGGGCAAGTCAGGCTACAAAACCAATGTAGGAAGGTGGAACAGTAAGACATCTTTGAACTTACGTCTTTGAAGTAAATATTCATTAAACGCGGCTCTTGGAAGGCAGCACAGTTTTTCTTCAGACCTGTTGCCTTGATGATTCTGCTGTAGAGAAGTACAGTTAGCTTACAACTGATAATCATTCAATCAGTTGGGAAGCTGATTTTCACCTTTCAAGTGGGATTTGACTCATTTATCTTTTGCTGTCTAGAAATTATAAACGACACCCACCTGGGCATCTGGTGTCAGGTGGGGTATGCCACCTGACCTCCCCCTCTCTTCAATATCTTTTACATCTTGTGTAATATCTTTCAGCTGTGTGCAAATTTCTACAATACTTTAGGAGTCACAAGTGGCATGACACTTGTGCCACTGAATCCCACTACTGCATGGCCAGCCAAAGCAAGGTGTTGAACTGTGTAGTCAAAAGGAAGAAACAGTCACCTACAGAAACGTTAAGTAGATTAATCATTCTTTGGAAATGCCAGCCCCTCTCCTTGACTACACAGAGTAGACAATTTTTAGATGGCTGAAGTTAAACAAGATGAATGTCTCTCTTGGAGACAAAGGTGTTAATGAAGTAACATATACAAATGAAAGAGCATGAGAAATACTTTGTTGCCCACAGAACACATAGGTCTCTGCATTATCCTCTGCATGAAGAGCCATTTTATTCCTTCTTGTAATTTAAGGTTCTGTATAATGAAATGAGTATTTCACACTAAACTAAAATAAAAATTTTCAGATCATTCTCTGTGAGGCACATTTCCTTTTTTCATAACAAAAAGCTGTGCATCTGAACTTCTGAAGCTGGGGAGGGAACGTAATCCATGTCTTTAGCTACCTGGACAAATGTTTTAAATACTTAATATTATATAGTACTCAATATTGCTTTAAACAGTTACTGGCAGCTCAATTTTTGTCTGCTTTTTTTATTAAAAAAAGCTACCCCTGCATTTGTCAGAGGTGCAATCTGATAACGTGTGACTAAGATATGTCGTATACAAGTTTAAAGGTGGGACTAAGCTTGACCCTTATACCTGGCCTCATCACTCCAGCAGCAACCTGGGGACCTCTCTGAATTGCACGGAGGTTGGATGACAGTATCTTTATTTTCCAGGATTACTTGTTCTTCTAGAGAGGGCATCAGGGTACAGGGCCCTCCTCCAGACTGAGAACTGTAGGTTTAAATGTACTTTCCTTCCTTCCCTCTATGTACAACAACAGCACAGCTGAGGAAGAGAGAACAGCAAGCAATCTTGTGAAAATTAAATGAGTAGTTAGGTAACAACTGTCGCCAGTGAGAGCATCTGATTATTTCTATGAGAGTAGGGGAAAACAAAAATCAGGGAGACACAACATATAATTAGCTGGAGAGAACGGAAAACCTGTGAGCCAGTCTGAACCTTGGAAAGATCTTTAAGTTTGACCAGACTGACTGAGGTGTTTTCTCCTCCATTTTAATTCCAGAGAAAGCATCAAAGGGAATGTGTTATGGGTGGCATTGCCACTGAGCAGCTCCCGGGGACCAGAGCATGTGTCTGGCCTTGCTGGCAGCATGGCACAGTAGCAGGAGCCCTCTCTGACCCTCAGCCATGGCAGCATATTTCCCAGGGGGACAGGAATCTCCATATGCACTAAAAATGAAAAATGAGAACTTCTTATCCTGTGTTAGTTGAAGACAAACACAGACACCCCAAAACATAATCCCTATCTGTGCCCCTCTTTGCAGACTCCCCTCTCCAACAGCTGTTGGTTTTTTTTTTTTGCAATTAAAAAATTTAGTATGTGAGTAGATTGTCTTTAAAGATATTTCCCAAGAGCTGCTTGGGATATCTCACAGTCTTCCTTTGCTTCTATCTTAGAAGTGTTCTTTTTGAGAGACACCTGGATTACTTTCTGCTCTGTAATTTGACTAGTTTTATGAAATAAACCTTCAAATCACCTGCTAACGAAATAATAACCTTCATGCAGTTTGCAAAGCTATGCATTATATTTCATAATTTAATTTGTTTTCCTACATACATGAAAAAAAGTTTATTGAAGCCAAATCTGGTGATGGTGCCTCTGTGGGTCACAGGTATGACAACACAATTTGTGGGCTTTTAGTACTGCAAAAATTCCTCTCACTTGTCTGGAACATCAAATTTAAGTTGTTTACTCGAATGTTGCAGGTTTTAAACTTTTGAAACCAGAAGTACAATAAGCATCCTCTCTCCAGGTATGCGGCAGCATGAATATGATATGCAGTTTGAACTCTCAAAGATGCATTTCCTCTTTCCTATCATAAGATCAAAGCAAATATTCCAGGAAAAATACAGGTTTCAATTTTTTAAGTTGATCACCTTACAATGCTATTTAGGGAAGACTAGTCTAGTGAACATCAGACTATCTACCTAGCCCAAAACAATCAGATCTTCCACAGGTCTTTGTCACATCACCAGACTTTTACATGTTTTAGATGTTTCAGGGCTTCTCAAATGATACAGAACACCATTATGGTATTCAGCTAAAATAAGGCCATGTCTCTAAAATTTTTATTATAACCTACAGAGATTTAACACCTCCTATATATGAAACTTAGGGAGGGATTCAGCTGACCAGACATGAGCACAAATTTTTAGCAGCATTTCAGATGCACAATTTTACTCAGTACATCTGCACAGGCTGGTGGATATGACCCAAGGACCAATGAATGTGCTTTGTAACACAGGGACCTTGTTGGAAGTTGGGATCTATGTAGATTGGGGGAATCCAAAGCATCTAAAGGGACACTAGAAACTTATGTTTAGGCAGCTAAGTCCCATCGCAAGGGAAGTATTTTATTTCACTTTAGGGTGAGCTGAATTGGTCTCTCATCTATACATTCTGCCCTGATTTTACCTCCTCCGACTACATTGTGAGCTAAACCCCTTTGCACTAGCAGTAGCAGTTGTCTTAATCTGTACATAGGTGCCTTAATCAGGCTCTAAATCTGACTTCTGGAATTGGCTTAAACTTGGAGAAGTGAAGAATTGAATACAAGCCAGAGTAAAGTTTGCCAGTATCTGATTGCTGTCTGCATTAAAATAGTCAAATGTGAGTCATGTATTCACAACCATCCAAAAGATAAAAAGAACATATTGGTAGCTTCGCTCATCTCTCTTCAACTAAGTGGAGTATACTTCTCTCCTCAGCAATGTGGCAGATGCAAAGATAAAAGACAGAGCTGTTCTTGTTACCTTCCTTCCAGCCAGCCCCTTCTTAGGCATCTCACACACTCAAGAAGTCTTGGAGACAGAAGGGATCGTCGACAGCTCAGAACAGCGCTGAGGTCTGCATGAGGGAGCTATTCACATCCCTGTGCACCTGCACACAAGCCTAGGAGTTGGCAGAAATCTATTTCATAATGTTTCCTTTCCCAGATAACCTTTGATAATCATCCTCCCAATTGCTTTTTCAAAATTAAATGCTGTAATTCCCTGCTTGGCTTGAACACCCAAGCTGTACAGTCATCAAGACAAGGGAAGTGAGAAAGTGCTGGCTTTAGAGGAAAGAGGAGAGAATGTCATAGAGGAAGTAAAAAGGACTTGTTTTAATGAAGCTTAGCACCTGCAGTCACAATGATATCGTACTGTGAGTTCAACAGACAGCACAGGTCTGCAGGATCCCACTAATACATATTTTTACACCCCAGCAAGAAGCTGGATGACATAATTCTCCTTAAGTTATACAATATTGGGAAATGTAGGGTTTTGGAAGGGGAGTTCATTATTGCTTGTTTTAATGTTTCCACATTTTTATCTTCCAATTACTGTGAAAACATAGTATGCTGAAATACAATTTTTCATAGAAAATATATTATATTACACTATTTTCATTTCCCACTCTCTCATTCCTTCCACTAAAAGACTGCCCACATATTTAAAAAAAAAGTCTGAATATACTTACATTTCTGAGTAAACTTCTGAGATCAGGCTACGTAAGATGAGATGCCTAAATCCTTCCATGATATTCTCTCTGTGCCATTTTAGATTCCAAAGCAGGAGGAGAGTTTCCCAAGGCAGGAAACGGATTAAAGGGAGTCAGAGTCCTAGCATCACTTTACCTTTGAGCAAAACTGCCATGATGTAACAGCACGTCAAATTTTGTATTGTTTGAAAGACAAGTGTTGCTCTGGCTGAATGCAAAAAGATAGAAAGTGAGGAACTGGTATTTTAAGGGTTACTGCTGTATCTTATGCCTCTTCCAGGCATTTGTACTTGTCTGTCAAAATACTGCTGCTTCTACACAGTACTTAATTTTAAGACATATTCAAAAATACAAACATGGAGCTCTTTGAATACCTGCAAGTCACATGCAGAAAAAGAAATCCTGCCCTTTCTCAGCTTCTGTTCCTCAAGAGCTCAAAGTTTTGTGAGATAGAGACATGCCCACCATAGAAAAACTGTTCAAAATAGTTGTGACTTAGGGGAACAAGTCACTTATTTATATTATCAGTGTGCAAATGTATAGAAAAAACAGCATTCCAGTCCAAAAAATGCTGGAGTCTCTTGTCCTGTTGCAAAATAAAATATGTAGAGAAAATTGATGTTTGTTTTCAAAATCCGAACTGAGAAATATCAGTGTAGACCTTACTGTACTGTAACTTTATCTACATTATTTAAAAAAAAAAAAAAGGATGATGGTTGCCCTTTCCTGCTGGTTTGTACAGCTTAAGAAGAGAGATGAAGATGCACTGAGGGTAGCACACTACTGAATTCTGCTGATTTGGTTTCACTTATGGACTTCAGATATTAAATGTAAATATTTGCTGAAGCCTGCAGATGTGTGCTTCTGATACATTGCATTCAGAAAATGAAGAAGTTGAAAGAAGTTGTATTATATACTTTTTAAAAAGTTGCTGTGGAGTTGCTTCTTCACTTCCCAGACTATGGTGTTTTATCCCCTGATCCCTGGTCAGAATGAAAGCACCAGAGAATGTCACAGTTACCAAATTGCAGACTGTCTTCTTTCTACAAAGCTAAACCAGCTTCAGGTGGTGCTACCACACATTTTGAAGAAATATGCTCAATTGTTTGGCTACAGGTCTTCTCTCAAGTACTTTTCTCTTCGATTTTCTTGCTGCAGAAAGCCTGCAAAATGTCAGCTTCAGAAAAATATGGTACACATAGGACTTCCCTGCGCATAGATCTCACAAGAATCTGGATCATGAAAATATTTTTAAGAACTTCCTGCCTTTAGAGAATTTTAGTCTGCTCGATCGGTAAACTTAGTGATGCCAAAACCAACCTTTTATTTGTGCATTGCTTTCCATATATTACTTTGTTCTACCAGTTACTGTTTCAAGCAGGAGAGTTCCATTCTCTTCATTCTGTTCTCTCCTCCTTATTTGCTCCAAAGATATGATACCAATGTTAATTTTTTTTGATGCTCCTGTTCAGATAGTTCAATTTTAATTCTTTTTCACCCATCTTTCTTCCCTGTGATGCTGTTTATTCCTGTTGTCATTTTTTATGTAGGATATATTTAGCTAGATTAAGGTATTTTACAATGTTGGCTAAATGATTACTTATAACAAGCCAGTTTGTCTTTATCTATCAAAGTCTATGTACTGATGATCTGGATCAATCCTGTGTGCCTGTCCACCTCTGGTTTTGACTGATCACATATATCTGTGAAGTGAGGGAGAGTATTAGATTCCCATACTTGTCACTGCAGGTAAATAATAAAAGGTCAATTCATTGCTGAACTACAGCTTTAAATGGACTAGAAAGCTGTATTTCATAAAGAAGATGGAGAGTTAGTTTTATATTAAAGAAGTGTCATACACCAAACCACTAGGCTTTTGGGTGCTCAAATCAATACTTTTCTGGGTTTAGCTGAAATAGCCTACAGCGCATCACAGCTTCTGAGTCCATTTTTGCTAAATGATGTTCAGGTGCACATGGACTCCTAGCGTCTGTGATAGTAAATATGTAACCTTTTCTCTACTGCCTGTAATCAAATCCAAAGAAATAATTGATTAATATCATCAATAATGTTTTGGTTTATGTAAAATGACACATAGCTCAGACTGAAAATAAGAAAGAAAAAGGGGCTTGAAAAAGGACACTCCTAAGAAGTCGTTTGTTACTAAATTAAGTGTATATAATTTGTGTCTGGGTTTCTAAAACCCAAGGGTATATACACAACATTTCTTTTTACTGTCTTTTTAACCCATATAGTGGCAGACATTTTCTCTTTTCTAATTTAGGAAGATCAATAGCAGAAAAAAGTGTACGTCTGTGCATATTCACATGCACACACCTCTTAACCCTGGAGTTTAGAGGAACTTTTTCTAGCAGCAGAAATGTATGGTTACTTTTAACCCATTCAATATTTATTCCTCTTTATTTGAGTGTGGTGGCATAAATTAAATTTATGTGTTAAATTGATCCACTAAGTAATTTAGTTTAATTATTAAATTTGATTCAATATTTAATTTGGTTTAATAAAAGTGGGCTTCCATAAATGTATGCATTTAACTGATATATATTGGGACTGTATAATTTTGAATAGATTAAATATTTAATAGAGAACACTTCTTTGAATTATTCAGTATGCAGACTAGATAACTGATCTACTCTTTCAAAATAGCGGAAATACAAATGACACATACATTATATTAATAACATATTTCCAACCAAGAATATGTATAAAACACATTGAACACATTGTTGGTTCATTACCAGTCAAGCAAACCAATCTTTGCTTAATGGAACCGACCATTGAGAATTCATCAAGAAATCTCCCAGAGCTATTGTAACTGGAATATAGCTCACAAAAACTAGAGTATTAGAATATGCAGAGTACTATGGTGACAAAATGATTTTAAAAACGACTCTAACAATATAATTTTCCTCTGTCTTTTGTGAACAGCTAAATGTGCAGAAGATTTGTAGCTGATGGTGATTTAGTATTCTGGATCAGATTCTAAGACTGGAATAGTCACAGTTAAATTCTCTAATCAAAATATATATTTCATTTTGATGTTGCATCATAGGGAAACTTTAGAAAATGAGGTATAATTTAAGTGAACTTCAACACTCATCTAATTTCAGGTGTATGTGATATGTCACCTGAAATCAATGTGACAATACTTAGCCGATGCTTAAATTTTTTCTAAGAATGTGAACATTTATATGCATATAATCGTGCTGAAGGTTTTTGTTGAATCAATGAATGTGCTTCAGAAATCATATATCACATAAGGATCCCTCTCCTTGTTTGTCGGAAGACAAGATTTGCATTTCTGTCAGAAAATATCTTATTTGGCTGCCAATAAAGACTGATAGGCAGCGCTTGTGATCTTGTATACAGTACGGCTGCACAAATGCTTGTGCCAGCACAACTGATGGAGCAGCAGAGTGACACCTGGAGAAAAGAAAGAGTTGGTAGCATTGTCAGATGTGGAGCCAGCCTCTTCAACAATGAAACTGCATCTTAATAAGGAGAGAGGCAAGTTTTTAATATGAAGAAAAGAAAAGGAGAAACTAACCAAGACAGTGAAGTTGGTACAGAATATTCTTTTTTGCTAAAGACAAGCTTAGGAATGTATTTGGTTATCTTATCTACTGTAAATTTGCTTCCTCTTTGAAATCTATATTTTCAGGTAAACACTCTTTTATTTATGTCCAGTAATAAAAACAATGCATTCCTTATCTGCAGTGAATGAAGATTTTGCAGGCAACCTAAGAGGTACGAGGTCTCAGTACTCTGCTGTGCAAAGCCCCAGGGGTGGTGAAATCTGCCTCCCTGCTGGCTGCTTGCTCTCCTTTGTATCTTGGCCTCACAGGGCTCAGGAAAGGAAAAAAAACCCAACCTTTTGATTCATGATTTTTAAGTCATGAAAAAAAAAAAGGATTATGAATATTCCCAGGTTAATTCCTCCTTTGGTTAGAAGTTATGGAAATGGAGTACGTGTTCTTTTTGTCTATAAAAAGGTATCTTCTAAAGCACAATCAGTCTATTTTTACTATTGATAAAAAAGGTAATAAAAGTTTTTCAGCACACGCAAAAACAATTAAATTTGTGGAATTTCACATGAAGTACAGGTGGTAACTGTGAAAGTCTTTGTAGGAATGTAACCCTAGTAACCAAATCAAAATAATAAGTATAATATGCATAAATAAGAAACATCTATTGATAAATCAATGTTCACTTTATTTTGTTGTGATTGGAACACATTTCTCCATACATTTTCGTAATAATAAAATGGTTTAGGTAAGATTTTTGATGCCCTTAAGAGATTATTCTTGCCTTAAATTACTTGCGTTTGTAAATAATCTGATAGAAAGTTATAAATGGTATAGTGAATAAAGGAGATATTTTACTGCTACTATAAAATATCAGCAACTCGTGCTACAAGAAGATAGCTAGGAAACTTGTTCAAGTTTTAAAAACATTTTTAAAATGGATTGTTAAAGGAATGTGAAAAATTTCATTTGGTCTTGTTATTTTATTTGTCATGCAGTGGGAAAAGGTATGTTACCCCTGTCAGGTCAAACAGACTTACCAAAATAGCATAATAGATCAATAGATCAAAATAGATCCATTTTTTGAATCAGAATTCAATTAAAGCCTGAAAAGAAAATGCTTTCTTCATGTAAGATCCATTTTTCAGACCGCTGTTGCCAAGAAAATATTATTTTTAATAATAATGACCAAAATAGAATACCTTTCTATTATAGAAATTTAATAATTTTGTAACCGCTCAGTAAGTGACAAAGTGGATTTTCAAAAGTCTAGTCATTAAAGTTCCAGTTCCCGAGAAGAAATAAAAATGAAAGAATAAAAATAATCAGTCTATCATGTGAAAACTTAAGCAATAGATTTTTTTTTGAGAAATATGCAGAACTAAAATAAAAAATAAAATGCAAACATTAACTCTTAAAGTTTGATTCTCATTTTTTTTTCTGTCATCACAATAATGAGAACTTAACAAGATATGCATGATCTAAAAAGGTTAATTGAGTTTCAGTTTCTTCTTGAATTTGAATGAATGAACATATCGAAAGACTGAAAGCAATTTTATTAGCAAAAGGAAGAATAAATTTGGAATTGCTGAAAGTTTATCTACAAAATACATCGAGAAAGTGCTCAGCGAAACATCAAAGGTCATGGACTTCCCTGCTCTGATATGGCATAAGAAATGATTCTTATTGTAGTCTTTCCCATGATGGGACATGACTCATTTTTTTTCAGAAACCATAATCTTCCCTATTAAAATGTGGAGCTTTTTTCACTCTTTGCACTCAACAGAAGCATAGTAGAATAAAAATATTCGTATACTCTTATGTCCTTTTCTAGCATGCCTAATCAAAATTTTGGATGTTCAGAAATCCTAATCCCCACTGTAGCTTCTGGGAAACCCTAAGTGCTTACATCATCATGTGAAAAGTGCTGTCCCACCCCAAATTTTCAAATATTTTTCAAGAACCCTAAAGGAGCAGAAATGGATGTGAGAGAAGGGTGAAGAAAGCACCATACAGTAGATGATATGCAGGCTATGTTAGTTTCATTTTGTAAGTCATTTGCAATTTCATACTTTCGCTGAATTTTAAATTGCATCAAATCACAAACCTGCAGCTAGAACCAGCACTTATGGGTTTGAGTTAGAATAATCTAAAACAGCGGAAAAAAAGGTATTGGCTAAGATAGTGTGTAGGAAAGTGCCTCAGTCAGATTTCTACACTTGCACTGATTAGATGCTTCAGCCTGAGCCCCTTAGCATGGACTATCCATTGAAGTGAGGGTTAGTCACTGAGTGCAGAAGGCATGTCATATGGAGATTCAGAAGGAGTTAGCATTTCTTACCTGTTAAAATGACCTTTTCTATCTCAACCACCACTGGGAAAAAGTAGGGAAAATGAAGAAGAAAAAAAAAAGGAAGAAACCCCACAAGAAAACCTTGAGAACAGATCTCAATTTTTAATAGAACTCTTCTGTAAAAGGTTTTTAAGCATATGTGCCAGATTTCATATGATCCACACTCCTGATTGATTGTTGTGTGCATGTGCACACACACACACACACAAATTAAAAACATAAAGTAGAAAGAAAGGAAAAATTCCGTGGAGAAAAATATACCCATAATTTTGGATGAAAATCATGTCAGTGTATGAGAGCGTGCTGGCAGCATGCTGAAACTGTCATTAATGAAAAAAATGATTTAGTTTTTATATTAACTTCACAAGCCTTCTTTACACAAAGTCTGAAATACGCCAGAGTATCTGCAATGTTAATGTTCCATTAGTTTAATTCTTTGCTAATGGATTAATTCAATTTATGACAAAAGAAGCATTTAACTGTCCAGTTTTGTTTGCCTTAAATCTATATAAACTTGAAATACAGTCTCCTTGACAAATGAGGTTACTAGAAACTAAATAGAAAATCTTATTTGCCACCACAGTGGTGACATGAAGAATTGCAGCCTTTAGCTCAGGGCTACTAAGCTCTTAATAATGAGAGAAAGGTACTCCATCTTCACCTATAGCCACAATTACAATGAACAAAAATAGCTGCCAAGGCTTCTACAAAAAATATTCATGACAACGTGAAAAGTATTGATCTTAAAAGCCAAGAAATGAAATATCTTCTAAAGCGCTCCATTCAATCTAGTTATTATTTTCCAAAAGAAACTGAGGAGACCACAAAACATTTTGCAGAAATCCTACATTAAACATAAATCCTCCTAGAAACGGCATAAACAAAGAATCCCAAACTCTCCATAAATTAAGGCTGCTTTTGAGTGATCAGGCCATATGGAAAATGTGCACCCTGGCCTGGAATTATGTTTGAACGTTGAACCTTCTTTCTTTCCTCCCTTCCCTCTTTTGTTTTCTTTTACCCTGAATAAAACTTGAGAGAAACATCTAGATGTGTGTGAACCTCTGGTGTGTGATGGCACAGCCCGCTGCTCTGAGCTGCACGGTGTGGCTCTGTGTGCGGATGCTGAGCTGTTACAGTCACTGCGTGTCGGATTTGCAATGGGCTTCTGAGCCATTATACATGTCACATGAGATGGCAAAGCTCACTACTCTGAGTCTCCCAGCATTTCTGCTGATTACTGCACTTCTTTCTGTCCTTTCTGCACTAGAGCAGCAGTGCTGGTGCACAAACACACGGGAAAGAATGGCTTAATTTTGAACAGAATGCTTCTTTTACGGTGAAGCGGCAAAAATATCATCAGGGAAACATGCTCTATAATTTCAGATGTTACAAATCCTTTTTGTTACCTAACCGTACTTCCCAATTTTAATTTGATAGTAGTACAGCTTTGAAAGGACCTCATTTCCACTGAAATCATTGGTAGATAATAAATATCTTTAACAATCTAAGTGTATGTAGTTTCAGTGCTTAAGCCTTCATTCTGAAAAAGGGACTTAGCAGCCAAATGTTAAAAGCATTTAAGTTGGGAGTGTAAAGGTGTAGACAGGTACCCTAATGAGATTTTCAAAGTGACTATCTCCTACTGAAATCAATCTAGCCTAAGTCCCTATGGCTTTCAGTAGGATTAATGAGCCTCTGTAAGTAAAATTCTTTTGGAAATAGGGCTTCTGTAGTTTCAAAAATCTTACTGTGTTAACTTACTGTGCAGTGTTATTATTTTAGTGTGCAGTTTTTAGCTTGTTTGATATCTTCTTGGCCACGTTAGCCAGAAATAAGGTTTCAGTCATCTCCAAATTGTTCATCTGTTTGAACCAAATGAAGTCAGGGCTCATTTCTCACAGGTTAGAAAAATGATGCATCAAGTTCACACCCTTCCCCTACTGAGAGCAACTGAGTACATGGGTCTTAATTTCATAACATGTCCTAGCAAGCTAGAGGATCACTAACATACTGTTTTATTAACAGATACTTGGTACATGGTATAACAAGAAAAACAGACAGAAAAAAAATTGGGAAGTCACTGTACTCTGGCAATTAAAATTATCTGTTGTGATGTGATAGATTAAAGTTGCATCTCACACCATATTCTATTTTATTCCAGGCTGAAGTAGATTTATGAGGAAGAATATGAGCTGGGGCTGTCTAAGTGACATCTTTTTAAATATACTGATGACTATATTCTCAATATTCCTGAATGGCACCATCACCTCACACATTCCAGGCCTTATCTACAACTACCTTGAGAGCATTCAGGTAGGATTCGTCCCACATGACCTGAGATTCATCCCACTTAACTTGATCATAAATTTTTATATGTACATACATACACATGTGCATACATATATACACACACATATATGTGTCCAAAACAGATGGGGTAAATTATGATTAAATTACTACTTCATTGTGCACTAGCTAGGCAATGGAAGGTCAAGCTAAAAGCTAGTGTCACCCCGTATCTCTTCATCTTGTAACCTCTTGGTGGCCAAAACAGGTCGTTCCCCCTAAGAGAAAGGCCATGCCAGATGTGTGTCTCTGGATATGCTGAAACAGGGGCTTCCCCAAACCATCATTGGTGTGGCTTTTGCTTAACTTAAGTTATTCATATAGTCATTGAAGGAAAGACAGACAATGACTGGCTGGTAAATTTAATTCAGAAATGGACTTCTGGGTTCCCATGGCAATTTCATAATTTATACAAAATGATACAGCTTCTTTGGGTGTGATTGTGAAAAATTATATCAGAATACTTAAGTAATCAGGTGGTCCTTCTTGATGTTTTTCAGTAGATGACCAAGTTAAATTCTTAAATTGTTAAAGCTATAATATTTTTTCGTTACATTCAATCGAGGTAACACTAGGAAAATGCTTTATGTCTGTTTACTTTGTTTGTTTGTTTCTTTGTTTGTTTTTTCCTCAGACAAATATTTAATAGGAATTGAATCTTGTCCTAAGGAGAAATCTTATACAAGGTTTTTATAGAAAATATACCTAGGACACAAATGGTATACCAACTGCATGCAGAGCTTCTGCCACAGAATGGATTTTATTCTTGTTGATTATTGCCAGACAGTGATTTTTGTATTAACTCCATTACGATATGAATATGTATCAGGGCAAAGCTATGGGCAGATGCTCTAGAGACAATAGAAAGTTAATGGACCTTATCTTTAGTTGATGTTAGATACTGTAGCTCTACCAAAATCAATACAGTTGTACTGGCTTATGCCAACTGTGGGTCTGGTGCCAGGACTCAGCCTTGAGAAATGTCAAGCGTGATGCAGCGTCAGGAACTGCACTGCTGGAAGCAGTGAGCCTCATCCTCCTCGGTTGGTTTTCTTCAGGATTCAATATGCACAGTTTTCACCCTATGTCATCTTTTGAACTCAACAGGATATGTGGCATGAAATTAGTAAGGGTTACAGAATTGGCTTTTGAGATAATACGCCTTTCTTTGTGGTTGCACCCAAATCCCATTCCTGCTGAAGTCAATGAACATTTATAGCAAAACAGTCTCACCATTTTAGCTTCAGTTTTACAAGTCTTTGTGTTTTATTGGCTTTTTTGAAGCTCCAGATCCTCTGATTACTCGTCAGTCTCAACCTCTATTTAAAACCAGCATGTTTTAATTTGTCATTTAGTCCCTAAAGAGTTGAGTCTGTAACAGCAAGTATAAATAATTCCTTTAAGAAACGTTATGATTTTAAACTAAGCTCAGGACTTGGGAAGCTTGAGTTGTGATTTTGTAATTATTTGGGATTGGAGTTTTCTTTCAGACTGATCCCCTGATATGACAAATAGCACGTTGAATACAGCTGCACCAAGAGAACCCAGAAGGTATTGCTTTTCAACTGCAGAGGCATAATTCACTGGGCTTCCTGATGTGCCTGAGTGTGTGCGTGGAGGATTCTGCTTTTTAAGAGAGTTGGAGGGCTCATTCACATGTCTCACCTAGCAGTGGTGTCTGCCATGCCAGTGACGTGTAGGAAAATAAGAATACCACTCTGATGAATATTCATACCTGATGAATAGTTTTAACATTTCCACAGCTGGACTCTGGCTGAGAAATCACAGCAGCAGTCAGAAAGTAATATATGTGAAATGAAGCTATTTTCAGGCTATATTTTCTAAATCAAATTGCCAGCTGAATGCTGATAGCTATGGATCAAATATTGTAGCCTGCAATAAGTAGGCTCATACTGCATGAGCAGGAACATGTAGATATGAGGCTGATTCTGTTTATATAAACAACACTATTCTTGTCAATAACATTATGCAACATCTGTAAAAAATGTCATCAGACTGTTGTAAATAAGAGTTTCCATGTCAACAAAACATCAATGTCTACAGACAGGAAAATGCATATATTTTATCTGACTGCATTTTTTTAAATAGATGAGTTAGATTAACTGAACCAATTATTTTCCACTTGGTATGCTGAATTTGACAGAAAAAGCAGATTTTTTTTCTCTGTTTTTGTTAGAAAGGAACAGCTACTGTTGTTAGATCCACAATGATGTTAGAAACAAATATATTAACCAGTCAACAGAACGGGCCATATCTGAAATACTGATAATAAAATTTCCAGGCAATACTGGAAAATAAAAATATCAAATTAAAAAGAGAGAAGAGAGATGGACAAGAATAAAGGAAATATTTACTTGAAATAATCTAGTAGACTGTTCTTTCATAGTTTAGATGAAGTCTCTTCCATGTTCTATACTTCCTCATCTATTTCTTCAGATGAGAAAGACCATAGTAGAATATCAACAGGGACTGAGTTCATAAAATCAAGTTAGTGTCATGAATCTCATTAATTACAGCTCAAGTCTTAGACACATTAAATGGACAGAAATCAGCTTTAAGAGAGGTAGCAAAAAACTTTTTGTGATATCAATCTTACTTTTCTTCTAAGTACCAGAATTTTCTAAATCAAGAATATACTTCTGAATTTTTTCAAGAGATTCAAATATACATAATATTCCTTCATTAATGACATCTTGCTCTCCTTACTGTGGGACCTGTGCTCTTCTAGGTTATTCTGTTTTCAATAACCTATTTCACTGAATTTCACTGAATTTTTTGAGTTGGAAGGAACGGTAGAGATCATCTAGTCCAACTCCCCCGCCAAAGCAGGAACCTATTACTTCAAAGGACTTTAAGAGTTGGGATAATAATTTTCCTGGTGAGCTGTACCTCAGGGTGAGCATTCTTCAGCACATTTCAACAAAAGAACTGGACCAGATGTTTCCTAGGACATGAGGAATGATGTGAAAAGAGATATTTTTTTCCCCATATGAAAAAATCTGGAGACTTTTATTCAGAAGACACCACACTCCAGAGCAGGAATTTGAAATTAGGCAGGGATATGGTCTCCATGAAAACCAGCCCATATTTTTTCACTGTGTAAACCTTTGTGGAGCACTGTTTTCACATGTACATAGGATAGATTTGGCAAAACTTCATTTCCTCATTGTTATTTTTAATTTTTATACTGTTTGAGCACCCATCAGTGCTGGAAAGGTAGGGGTACAGACTTATTTACCTAGTAAATAGCATGCAAATAGAGATATAGGGGCAGAAATTCAATTTCAAATGGAGAACATAAGGTTATAAACCCTTGGGTGGCAGAGAAGCGCCCAAAAATATTTGGTTAACACTTTCAAATCGGACTTCATATCACTTTCACTTACTATTTCTATTATAACTGGACAAGTAGATGACGATAATGTAAGGTGAGGACAGAAAGTTCTTCTGAAAACATAAGGGATTTGAAGAGGAGCAAAACCCCCTTTTTAAAAATTATTGTTTTCCTGTTTTAAATGCAATCACGATTAGCTGTTTTACTAACCTGATAAAATAATGAGATTTTTTAAAACTCTATTAATGTGTCTTAAGTATTTTAGCTAGATATAACTTAAATATTTTAAATTATTTACAGTTGAATTTAGAAATTTTAACTTCAGAAAAGAAAAAGGTTTCTTTTTCACACTGGGGAAAAATAAAAAAACAAACAAACCAGAACAAAGATGATTATATCCACCGATTGCATAAAGACAGAAAAGCTTTTGTTCCTGACTTAAGTAAAAAACCAAACCAAACAATAAATGCAGTAAAAGGCTGTTATTCAATTTCAAGTCAATACTGCTTTTATGAATAAGGCCAACAGTGCACTGTTGAACACTCAGTGGGCAGAGATGTAGAAGAATGATATAGGTTTGAATGATGTTCAAATATCCCAATAGCTTTACCTAATTAATTCAAATGATGGACAATTTTAAGCTCTTGAGCACTTTCTTTTCTTGAAGGAAAACAGTAAACAAGGAAAAGTTTTTTTTCATGTTATGTCCATGCTTGTCAAATTATGTTCATCTGTCAGGCAGGCTTGCAGCTTGTCTTGGCGGTGTGCATTGCTCTGGATGGGAGTCTTCACATGAAGTCCCTCCTGTGTAATTTTCAGATTGAGTCTCATTTTAGAAGGAAAAATAATGATAATGATGATGATAATAAAATGCTGCAGAATGTAACTGAGGGAAATTAAACACAAGGAATTCTCTATTATCTAAAACTGAGGCACAGATCTATACTGTTTTCTATGCGGATTCCCATGTTTCCTTTTTGTTCTCGTCTTTCTCCTAATGCAATATTTACTTTAGTTTAAGCACCCAATTATTCATTTCTGAAACTGCATTTGATGTCTGTAGGAAAACACAGGACAGGAATAAGCTACAGACACCAATAGATTATTTCTCTTTGTGGCCCTATTCCATAGGTCACGCTGTTTCCAGTATGCTTTTAAATGTTTAAAGTAATGGTTGGTTGAAACCTTTTGCTTTTTGAGAGTAAGTGCTGAAAGCATTTGAGAGTAAACAAAGCAAAACAAATTTTACTTTTGAAGAAGAAAACTGTTATCCTAAATTTAACTCTGAGACCTATGCTATGGATTGCCTTAAAAATAATCTCTTTCAGTTCTTTTTTTTTTTTTTTTGATATTTTTACCTTTCTAGCCAGAAGGGTATAATGGAAGAATAACCTATCAAGTTGTAAGGAGATGAAGAATGAAGGTCACAGCCTTTCTATTTTATCTCTATATTACGCTAAGCCTCAAACTAGCTCCTGGGATAATGTCTGTTTCTGCAAATATTTATTTCCACTGATCTTTTATTTGCTGCCCTTATAATAACAAGTGTTCAAGAGGATGCAAGCATCTAATGCACAAAAAATACATTATGTGAGAAGCAGCTTACTATTGTCTTTAGTCTCACTGCAGATACAAGAAGCCCTGAAGTACAGATACTCAAAGAAATAATTTGATATTTTTTTATATTGAAGTCCTAAGAGATTACTAAATGTCTACTGTATAGCTTGGATAATTATCAAAGTGGTCAGGTCAAGGTGGGAAGGATGTAGAAGAAAGGCAAATATGAGTGCATTTGTCAGAAAGCTGGGCTGGGAGAGAAGAGGAAAAGACACTCAAAGAAGTCTGAACCAAGAAGGAAGAAGAGTCCCAGAAATATCAAAAAGTTTCACTATGGGTGAATTTCAAAGTGTTAAAACAATAAATGGCTATTAGAACTTCTTTAATTAGAAGTACATTTCCGTGACATGAAAAGTATCAATAACAGTCTGAAATCAGTAGATTTTAGAAATTCATAAACCCATTTCAACGATCATTCCTGTACTAGTAATTCTATTCTGGTTTTGCTAGGGATAACCAAGCACTGTAGCACTTTCAGGCTTTCCATCACAATTTTTTTGCCTCTGCAGCTCTTGGGTTTCCACTTCCAGCTTTATTTCTTGCCAGCATGGCAATCTCCTTCCCATTTTCTTCCTAGCAGAAGACTACCAGAAAATTTCTTTAAAAGTTTACAGTCCTACAACTTTTCTCCAATGTTCTCAGCTGTCTTTGTTTGATTGTCAGTGGATTCTCCATAGAATGGATTCAGCATAATAGCACACTTTCAGAAATTCCTCTTTCTTGAATTAATAAAGTAAGAAATTCCAAGGTACAATTTCAGTATGAAAGCTTATTAAAATCCTTCCCAGATGCAGGTGGATTCATAGCTGCATTTAGACTCTTGAAAGCATTGAGTTTCTTCTGGTATTGCTTTTCTGAAACCCTACAGCATATTTCACAAGTTGAACATATAAAATTTCCTCTTTTTTTTTTCCCCCCACAGAAATCAAGATTGAAACTGTTAGTGGGTTGGTAAATTAAGTTTCCTGAAAAGGACACAAAGCAGCACTTACAAGTATTTCATCAAATTCAGGTTCCTATTAACCACAATTTCCAAAACTTTTTTAGCAAGCAGTTTCTGATTTCTATTAAAAACTCTTATGAAAACTTGCAACTAAAATAATGGAACACTGTATTCCTAGATACTCTCTCTAACACATTTTTTAAGTTTGCATGGCCCCAGGAGTTATTTTTTTTAAAAAATTAACCTTTACTGTAAAGATTTCTAAAGTTTGCGCAAACAGCCCTCTAGTTCCTGCTGAAGGTTTTTGAGCTTTGAGAGCTAAAAAACAATCCAAACCAGATTTTGCATGGCAGTGAGTCTTACTTTTTTGTGTGAATTATTCTGTTTATGATTTGAGATTCTGAACTGAGAGTTTTGTGCTTGGAGCTATTGATCACATACATCTTAAATAGCACAATTAAAAGGTGCAAAAGATGAGTGATATTATTCATAATTTGATAGAGTTTCAGGCCACAAAAGACAAACCTTCTCTTCTGAAGACCATAGGTCATTAATTTTTTCTCAAGATATTCCTATAAAAAATCCAAAGATTTTAATTTGACTGGCGTTCATCACTCCCCAAACAGACAATAGATGAGAGAAAAGTTCTGTAATTAAATAATACTTCTGCAGGGATTTGGGCAAACGAGACGTGGCTAAGCGACCTCACCTACCAATCATTGGTGATTTTTCACAAACTCTGATGAAGGCTTTTGCTAGTCACATTATCTGGTTCAGTTTCATTGGACACTTGGGGCTTTTTGTTTTAACTGATTGCATCATATTCTTGAATAAGATCATGCGGGTGGTAAAAGATGACAGATAATATCCAGTCCTTAAATTTACTCAGAAGTACTAGGTTCAGTGACATTCATGGAACAATTTATAGTAGTTATAAAGACTGCAGAAAAAAATATTGGGAACCACAAGTTGAAAGCTCAGTCCTATTCATTTCTGACAAAGCTTGTACTGAACAGTATATTAGGAGTTTAGAAAAATGTTCCCATTATGAATTAAATGTATGGTAGCAGGATTTGAGCCTAGCACTTCAGGTAAAGGATTAACATACTACATGGAACTGATGTGATTAAGGAAAAAGACAGCTGCTGAACTATTTCCTGTTATCTCCCCACCTACACGAAACTGATAATTGTTAATCATGCACACATGCTTTTCTCACAACACTCATGCAATAATTATTAATTATTTGTATTATAGTTGTGCCTAGAAGCCTCAACAAAAATCAAAGCTTCAATGTGCTACTTGCTGCATGAAACTGTTAGAAACTTTCAGTCTCTGACCTGAAAGCCCCCAGTGTAAATTAACAAGGCAAAAGAGAAACAACGTGATTTGCACAAGCTCACAAGGGCTGAATGGGCAGGGGACAAGGTCCTACAGCACTACATCCACACCTAATTTCGGGAAAACCTGTCTCCTGTGCCTTCGTGACGGCGATATGTCATATTTTGTGCTTGGGTAAAGCTTCTCAAGCAGCCCCAATATTAATTCACACTCTAGCCACTTTTACATATAGTAGACCTAAAACCAAAGTAATAACTAAAAAAATAAAAAAAGGGTGCAAAACAAATACAAGAGCCTACCATTTGTCATGCTTTGTTTTTCAGTGTCACACTAGCAAATGTGCTGTATCCATTAACCTTTTTGCAAAGAGCAGAAGGTAAGCTAGTTAACATTTGACAGCTTTACAGAGTCTATTGACTTCTAATGAAAAATTCACCACTACAAGATATTTTCCTTATACCTGTCTACTTCATACAGTTTGTCACTGAGACATCCCTTAAAATCCTCTTGTTTTACTCTCCAAGGTTCCCATATTCCTTTAGCAAACAGAAGCAGACGTTATCGTGATGATTTATTTACTACATGAGCTTTAATTTGTTCTCTCTAAGTTCACTCCATGTGGAAGATGACTTTCAGGTTGTTAGCTGATAGCATATGCTGCACAAAACACATGCATTTTGTTGCTTGGTCCTATGCAGTAGCTGTCTGGGCCCCTGTCAGGCTGCTGGGTGTAACAAACACTCGTTGTGTGGAAAGGTTAATGGGTACAACATGTCCTTCTTGCACCTTGGAGAGCATACAGCACGTCCCCAAAATTACAGGAAGATTAAAAACAGTGATGGTATCACTGAACACTTGTGAGAGGATGCAGGTGCTCTAATAGTAAGTTTGTGGCAGAATCTCAAAGGGGAGAAGGTAGAGAGGAACTCCCTCCCCACAGTGTAATCAATCACTGGACTAGCGTATAATTAATACACCAGGTATATCACATAGTAATTTTCTTTTTCAGAAGGCTTAACTGTATTTTCAAGGTATCTCAGCAGTCCTAGTGTCCTAGTCCTGATATAACTATGATAAAGAAACATTAAAAAACTCAAACATTATAAGCCTCTCCCAATAATAAAAGAACATACAATTTAGGGGAACAGTAACATTAAGTTTCTTAAGTGAATGAAATTTAAACAGAACACATACCTTGGGAAAGCTCTTAAAAATCCTCTTTCTTTGGAAGGGGGTGTGGGGGGTGTGGGTGGGAGTGGGGAGGAGTTTGTTTTCTCCCACCTGTCCTTCTTTTTCACAGACATAAAATAGCAGAGCCAAAAAAACCAAAATCTTGGCAGTCTGTTTTGCTATTGCTTTCAGCTTTAACTCCACACTAGTCACATAATTCACTGTTTGAAACTTGCTAATCTATGTATGAAAAGTTGGAATACTTTCCTGGATATCTGTTTTTCAGTCATTTTTAAAAAGGTGAAGGAAGGCATTTGGTGCTCAGATACACCAAAAAATAAAAGGGTTTTTTTTTGCTTAAGTATAAAGTGTAACTAGACCATGGACATGAAGGGAGCAAGGACTCCTTCAGCTCCTCTGCAGTTCTCAGAACTGATACACAGCTCTCAGAGAGACCATATATATCACAGAATCTTCATGTTTGGAAAGGACCTTTGAGATCATTGAGTTCAATCAAAAAAAAAAAAGAAAATAAGAATACCAGACCACAAGCTATATCTCATTAAAGGAGTGAAGTCCAAACACCAGATCTGCAGCAATAGCTGCTGATAACAACATCTTACCTCTCTGGCTCCATGAGAAACTCTGCCCCACCCTAACAAACCCAGATGAGCTCGTTATTTATCTCTGAGCTGGGCAGCCACTAGTAAAGAATACTACAGCTTGTCTTTGTAGCAGTAGGACAGATGACACATCTTTTCTCTCTATTCAGCTCCCTAACCCACTTTGCAGTTCAGGATTTAAAATATCTACAGCTCCAATTGGAACACAAAAAGAATGGTCATGATGTACAAATCTGCTTTATTGATGCAACAGCTAGAGCAAAGGGGCAGCTCTTTGGCAAACAAAACTTTCATAAAATCTAGTTTTATATAGTAGACATAAGTTCCCTAAATAACCAAGGGGCCATCACAGATCTCGTTTGTTGCACATAAAAGGTGTGTTTCCTTGACTGTTTTCCTTCTGATATTATATCCTAGACATGTGTCTATGTGAACTGGTGGGGATGGAGGAATTAAAAAAAAGGAAAAGTAATTCAAGCACCTAAAACTCAACTGAAAGAGGAAACTACTGCAGAGAAAGAAATAAACAGATAATGACCATTGCTTAATGAGCTGTTAAGGAATTCTAACAATACCTAGAAGTGTAACAAAAAATAAATTTAATGAATCAGGGTTTGGTAGAATACGGTTTTTGAGCTCATTCCTTGAGATCTGTAGATCCTAGAGAAATACAACAATCTAATACTCTATAGAATAGTTTTCTACTCTTCTTTTCTTGTGGTCTTGCATCGTGTTAAGCAGGCCAATTTCCTTTCCACATGTGTTCCTCCGCAAGACTGTTCATTCTGTATATGTGGTGCACTGGCTCACCAGACACCCGTGAACTTGAAAATAATATATGTGCTACAAGATGTAAAAAATGGATGTGTGATCTGCATCTACACAGTTATATATGTATTCTGAATTTCTCGGACATTGTTTGGAATCATATGGCTCAAATCTGAAATTCATAATCATTTGTCATTGAGAAAAGTGCCCCATGAGAGGATAGCATTTCTCCCATTTCTGGGGAGAAAACTCATCACTGTGTGGATGAGAACACAGACAATATCTCTGTCTTGCAAAAGGGAAGAGAATAGCTCTCCATTAGTAGTATTTATTAATAATTAAATACCAGTTCATTACATTACTGGTGTCTGGGAGAGTCCTGACAGAGGAGAAACGTCACAATCTCATGTTTTAGAGAGCTGATGGGAACACTTCTGACCAAACTTTTATAATCTGATGGAAGAATATTTTAATACATTTTGCAGAAGTACTCTAAAAGGCTTTCAAGGCACAATTTCCAAAATAGAAAGGTAGTCTCTTTCTCTCCCTGTCATATATGGTTACATTCTCTGTCTCACAGGTTCACATGCTTTTCATTCTTTATTTTGAAAAATATAAAAAGAGCCCTAGACTTAATCTGAAAACAATGTCTCATTTTGCAAGCAAAACCATTCAGAAGACCTTTCCTGTCTTCATGTATAACAAAAGCAACTGTTTGGCTTTCAAAAGTGTAGAAAAAAGGGCAAGTCCACTGATATTCAGTATAAGTCACCTACATCAGGTGGTATGGATTTAGTGAGCTTTTAATTATTGAAAGGGAAGGAAAAGTTGCATGGAATTAGTCACCCATTTTCATCTTCTCCTTCTCTTTCTTTTCCAGATGCACATTTGCAGAGACTCTAAAATTTAATGTAAAAAGGAAGGGCAAAACCAAAACCTTTTAAATAGAAAGGCATAATTTTTATATTTTTAATTTTGTTCTCTTCTATGTTCTGCTTGGGCAACTGAACATGACTAATCAGTTACTATTATTTATCACTAAAATTCAGGACACATATATACTTTTGCTACCTACAGATCTCAAAAAGGCCTTGATACAAGTTTTAAAAGGGCATTTGACCCAACATCCCTCTTGTCCTTGCGTACTTTTTATTGTATAATCTCAAGTGTGAAAATCAGCAAATCGATAGCCATGTGCACTGTCATTATATGTTTTACAAACTTTCACATACACTCTTTAGCCTCAAGAAGATAAGGTTGAGGGGAGACCTTGTCTATGTTTAGAAGTTCCTAAAGAGTGGGTTGATGGATGATGGAGCCAGTCTCTTTTCAGTGGTTTCCAGTGACAGGATGAGGGGCAATGGGCATAAGATGGAACATAAGAAGTTCCACTCAAATATGAGGAAGAACTTCTTTACAGTGAGGGTGACAGAGCCCTGGAACAGGCTGCCCAGGGAGGTCGTGGAGCCCCCTTCTCTGGAGATTTTCAAGACCTGCCTGGATGCCGTTCTGAGTGATGTGCTTTGGGCAACCCTGCAGGGGGTTTTGACTAGATGATCTCTAGAGGTCCCTTCCAACTCTGACAAATCTGTGATTCCATGATTCTGTGAAGTGGTTTTAGAGCTGTGATAGTGGACAGGTCTTGTTCAATCCCTTTTTTTTTTTTGCGGGGGTGGGGGGGGGGAGAGAGATATTTATATCTGTTGGAGTTAACTCTGTTGAGAGTCCTAAATAACAGGATAAGGCTTTCATAAATTTAATAAATAAGACAACTTTCATCTTTAACTCAGGATTGATTTATTCATATTATAGATCCTGCTTCCTTCTTGGTCTTTTCCTTTCTCTGGCAGGCACCCTTATGAAACGCAAAGGATGGTAGGATATCTCTGCTGAGTTTTTGTGCTCACCTGCCAGGGCTCAGATAGACAACCCATGTCCATATGTGTTGGATGAAGAGGGTAGGGTCAAAGTCTAGAAGTTGTAAACCATTGGCACCAGTGAGCACATAAACCCATCAAAAGAAAATATTAAGTCAATGTGACCCTCAATCACCACTCATCAGGCTCAGAGTTGTGTAACTGCATAAAAAAGGGGGATTCAAAACACAAAATTAAGGAGAAGTAATTCTCCTCAGGCTTGAGTGGTGCAGCTCCTGCCTGCAGTTTAGGCACTGAAACATGTCCTACCTGGTAGACAAAGAATCATGAGGAAACAGAGATGTTCTGCACTGATGTCTGAAGCTAAGTATGTCAAATTGATTGTAAGAATCATGATGCCAAAGAACAAGTAGGCAAGACAGAAAATTACATGAGAAAGAGAGCTGTAAGATGTAGGACTTCATGTATTTTCATTCAGGGGTCATTCAAGGATGCTGTTTCCTGTTGCTGACCTTAAATCTTTGCATTGAATTGAAAACATGATGCCAGGAGCATCAGAAGTTCAGGAAGATAATATCCCGGGAGGCTGACTGTCATATGTCATTCCGCCCACTTGAATTGCTTGGGTTTGGTATTTTTTTCTGATTGAGGCTTGAAAGAAATGTTGCCTGTCAAAAACTGAACCCTAGGGAAGTTTCATCCATCTATTAGTATGCACTTATTTAACAGAAGTACCATGAAGTGATAGTTACCTATTTTCATCCTGAATTTTCACAAGTCTTGACAGATTAACCTTGCATGAATATTTTAAAATGCATGTTGAACTTCTCCTTAGAAATTCCACTGGCCATGGCATAAACTTCAGTATTACAACTGCTCTGCTGTAATTAGGAAACAGATATCAAAATCCTAAGACAGGAACACCTGAGGTAGCATATTAAATATTTATTCAGAGTAACACATTAAGCACAATAATTTAGACAGTGAGTTATTCTAATTAGATGTCCACAATAACCAGCTTTTCAAATCTAAACATTAAGCATTTCATGTGGCACAAAGAATGTATTTGTAAGGAAAATAAGGAGGCTTTTTTTCAGAGAAAGATTGAGAAAATTAATTTTCCCCAATTTCTATGGGTAAACAATCCAATTTAACTGAGATCAAGGCACAGCAGCTTGCCAATTTGGGATAGTAAACCTTGTTCCTGTGCCATGGCATGTTTTTTTCAGTTTAAGTACTATGCAACTGATACGTATCAGCCATCAGAGTTTCTATTACCTTCTTCTATCAAGTTACTTTACTTGATAGATACTCAGAAATTAGTTCTACCTGACATAAGATTACTCATGACAGCAAATATGTTCTGTATTTTTTTTTCATATTCAGTTACTTGCAGTTCTTATTACCTACTGTAGATTTACAAGGTCTCTCTGTACCCTCAGAAGATAAAAAGAAAGTTTTGAGCAGAACTCAAATCCAGTGATGAAAAGTCTGCCAGTTCATTTTCAGGGCATCTCCACATACTTTCTGCTTTTTATATTATAAGTTTTTATTGTCAAGGGAAAATCAGCTGGTTTTTTCATGTCTGTCTGAGTTCAGACAGTCCCTTGTGTAGTTTGCATCTTGATCTGGATAAATTCAATCTAAATGATAAATTAACCTTTGACAGTGTTCAGGTTAATTTTACTGCACTTTTCTGGTCAAGAACTATAGAGGGGAACTAATTTTCCCCTCATTTAAAAAAAAAAAAAAAGATACAACCTTTTGAAGTGCTCATCATAATATATGTGCTTTAAAAGGAGAACAAAGAACATTGCCCCTTATCTCACCCAGTGCAGACACAAACTAGACCCTCAGCAGTGGATTGTGTTCTGACAAGAAATTAAATTTCAGAATGTTTTTTTTTTAATGATACAAATATAGCATCAGGCATGGCAGAAGATGTGGGCAACTATGTGCACTTTACTGAAGATGAAAATGGCCAGCTATTCAGGCTGCTACTTCTGCTGCCAAGGAACTGAGACGAGTCTAATTGTGATACGTGCACTCATTATAGTGCAACATGACTGGTGAGTTCACTTGTACTTGTGGAAATGCCTGCCTTCCTTTTAAAGTTAAAAGTGGAATTCATATGCATGCATCTATAAAGTATTCTGAAAATGACTCCAATTCTTATGCAAAAAAAATAGAATAGGAAAATTTTAAACTATGATTTTTTTCTCCATCATTTTCTCTACTACTGCAGACTTGTACTTACTTTATCATCACATGCTAGTTTATGCATTTTTGTGTCTTCTAAGATAGTTTGCTCGTGCATGTGTATTTGGAAAAATAAATAAATAAATGAAAAGAATAAAAAGATTATATTTACTTTTAAATGGGTTATCCTGGTTTGAGGAAACAATATGCAACATCATTGTATTTTTATTGCATATTAATCAGAAAAGCTTTCTTTTTTCCTACCACTCTTTAAGATTCCACCCTCCTTTCCCAGAAATGTGAGCCCCTGTGCCAGCATCTAAAGGAGGAAAAGCAATAGCCAACTGGGACAGAGACATTCTGTCATTCAACACTACGTATCTGCATTAATCTGGTTTTAATTTGCTTATTGTTCAGTCTGAGCACTGGGGACTAAGAGTCTCAATTTTTCTTTTAAGGAATTCCAAATATGGTCAACAGTCAAATGGAAAAAGTAACAAGGAATGTAGGTCATGAAAATTCTTAACTAGCAAATTCCTGTAATCTCTGAAAGTAAAATGTGTCATAGAACCACTCTATAAATACATTGATTATTTTGTCCTTCATTTGCTTCCTCTGTCCTCCTTTATACTTAAATTAGTAGCTATATGCTAAAAATTTCATTGGAAACTTAAGGACCAGACTTTGCTGTGTGAGGAAGTTTCTGAATAAGACATCAAGTTTCTAGCCATCAGAGGATAATTTATTGATACTTGTCAAAAGGAAGTATCAGTCTAACAGAAATCAAGACAAAAGGAATGCCTGATGAATTTCCTTTGAAGTGCCTTTTATAAAAGTCCTTGGTAATACATATTGATGAACTCCAAATTGTCTTGCCTGAAGGGAAAAGAAAGTAGACTGCTTTACACTGTCTTATAAATATTCATCAAAAGAACAAGACTTATGTTTCCAGGCGTGAGGTGAATGATTACGGTTGTATGATTGCCTTGGAATCTGGATAATTAGTAAAACAGCCTATGACAGTGGGAGAATTTTAAACTTGGTATCTTGCCATTAGTCCTTTTGGATTTAAAGACAGCGCTTGCTATTCTGAAAGGAAGCAAATTTAGGGCTTGACGGATAGATATAATTAAGCTCTCCATTAGTTTCATCTACTGTTTGTTTGCCTGTTTGTTTAGCCAAAAATTAAAGGCAAAGTTGTATAGCATGTCTGTATTCTGACTGGAATGAAACCACAGCATCTGCACTATGAATGTCTTGCTGGAACAAACTAGTGGAAAGTGTTCTTTAATTAAGACAGGGGAACACACAGAAAGGCTGGTGGGGTTGAAGTCTCAGTAGGTCTTTTGCAGAAACCTGCAGACTAGAATCTTTCTCACTTAGCTCAGCTCACTCTTAATTGTTTCATAGCATAACAGAAAGTCAACAGTTTACCTTTCATGCTTACTTAGAGCATGTGATAAGGATATGAATTGTATGGGAAAGATTTGCTGTGAGTCATTTGGGAAAAAATATGCCTGTGCTCAGTGATCTGTGAATTTTCATCCGTTGCTCAAACTGTCTGTAGCTTTCTATTGACCCTTGTAAGAGGCAGCTAGCCTTCTACTAGCAAAGACCCCCAAAAATCCCATTCTCAGGAAACATTATCCTTTACAGTGTTTAGCACTTAAATGCAATTAGGCAAATATAATATCCTCTTTGAAGGGAAATAGTTGCTCAGTTTAAGTAACTGACACTAATTATCTCTGTTGAATGAAGGACACATTCTATGAGTATTTGAGTGGTGTGCTGTTTCTCAGAAGCTGAAGAGGACAAACAGATTGTATTTCTGGGTGGAGAGCTGTAGGAGAATCTTACAGGGGATTTATATCAATTTATAGCCATATTTAAATGCAGAGTCCTATGAAGCAAGCCAAAATGAGGTGGCAGTCAGCCCAGAGCAAAGAAACTCAGCTTGTAAATAGCATTTTTCAAGAAACAATTTATTATGGAATAAATGGTGTAACTGCTTAAAGTATTGGCATTCGAAAAAGATTTTACTACCATGAAAATTTACATGACCAGAAACATTTAGAAGGACTTAAGGAAATCATGTAAGGGCTGAATTGGCTTGAATACCTTGATGATGGTGGTGATGTTGGCATTACATATGCACAGAGAAAAGGATGATATTGTAGTTGTATTTTTTTTTTTGTGGGACAAACTTTGAACTATCTTTTTTTTTTTATTATTTTGCCCTGTTCTATTTAATGTGTTGTATGATTCACACTACTTAGCTTATGAAAAATAGTTTGAGACTAAAAAATTAAAGAGTTAAGAACATCTAAATTTGCCATAGAGAAGCTCAAGAATTCAGCTGGCAATGAAACAAACTATAGTAACCTTGCAAATGTGGAGAAATGTCAAGGAAATGGATTTTTCCCCTTCTCTTCATAGCGCATTGCTGGAGATTTCCATAAATGATAAAATAGCATCATCTTTGTAACAACTTCCCACTTCTTTGTGTGGGGACAGCTTACTATTTAAATACAGATGTACAGACCAGAAAAAAGAAGAGTGGTAAAATATCTCTAAAACCTTGCACTATCTGTAGCGTTAACCTGAATCTCTGTAATGTCAAACACTGAGTTATTGCACTCGAAGCAAAAGGAGAGAAGATACACAGTGACATTACAGATGGTGCAAATGACATTAAAAGTCTACTTATTTATACATTAAAAGCTTGATGTCAGAGCATACAAAATACAGCCATCAGCAGCAGAGAGACACATATGTCTGTAATTAATCAAATGACTACTATAACTTTAAAGTAATACAAAAAAGCAAGTTGCTGAACTGAAATATGACTGTCAAAAATTGTTCACATGGTCTTTGTAGGATCACTTATTAAGAGAACAGGTAGTCAAATTATCTTTCCTCACTAATAATAGCAAGCAACCTTTTACTTTTAAGATTGCTTTTAACCAGTCAGGCTTCTCTGCTCTCTCTTCTACAGTTGATTATTTCCAGACAATGGTTTCTGTTAAATAGTCAAGAGTTGCTAACAGTTACTACATTGCGATTCCCTCAGGGACCGTGGCTTCCACTGCATGAAAAATATTGATCTGGGGAGATAACTACATAAATTTGAATGGCTTTGTCTGTTTTGGATACTATCCTGTTAGTGTTTAAAAACCTTTTTTGCATTCCAATCACGCTATGTTCTTAACTCTTATACATGACCATAATAAGACAATTTCACCGCATTTTCTCCTGTGCATGAGTTTCAGAAGCTCTCCAATGTTCATAGACAGAATGTGAGCAAGAGTAATGGGTAAGACCTATGGAGTGTCCCATTTTGAGTTGGGCATAGCTCAAAGGCATACCTATCCTGTGTTGAAGTAGGTTTCACAGTGTCTTGGTTCCTTTTTCCTGTATCACAGAGAGAATGACTTCTCTGTCTTACTAATCAAGGCCACCTCCTCTTTAGAGTACAATAGTCTGTTGAAATTTGTCTTTTTAGCAACACTGTCGCTGTATTGTCATATATGTTTCCTCACAGTTGAGTCATATGGATTCTGTTGCCTTTTTGAGTCCAGTTTTGGAGAATCCTGGCATCCAAGAGGTCCTCTGTGCTTTTTTTTTTTTTTTTTGGAAACTCTATACTACTATTTTATTGTTGTTATAATTTTTCCTTGACTGTTTCTGCTCTTCACAACCCCACCTCCCAGTTTCATATGGCATGTATCCATGGCTTTCCAAAATCCTTTTTGTTATTTTCTTTGGCTTTAATGGCTGCCAGATTGGATTTTACCAATGCTTCTGTTATCTGAAATACATCTAGTGAAACTATCTATCAGGTCTAATACTCTATATTGCTTTCTCATCTTACTGCAGCAGTTTCAGGTTCAGAGCTGGTGGACACTGCTCAGTAACTGCTAGGTCACAGATTTCACTAGACAGAGTTAGATCTGCCCCATCAGGTCTCCTCATAAGCTTTGTAAAATTTGACCATTTTTTGATGATACCACACTTTTTCCAACTGATTTCTTCCTCTCTGTTTTCTATAAGGAATGAATCAATTATTTCCTGAATTTTATTCTTTTTTAGGAACTACAGAAAACTTTTGTGTTTCACAGTTCATTTTGGAGAAAACATAAGAAGAAAGATTGCTTACTATTTTTGAGATAACATTTTAGAAGGCAAAAGTTTGTAAGCTCCAGAATGAAATTTCTCATTTAAAAGGCATATAGAAAAATTCCTGTTGGGATAGACCCATGGTAAAACCAGTATGGACCTCAAAAACTATATTTTTATTCCTATTACTTATTTACTTTCTCCTGCTGGGGCTATGCTGAAATATTCTCTGAAATAAGACTTGAGAAAAATGAAATATTAATAATATAGCATGGGACAAGTGAATTTTGTGCCAATTTTTATCCAGTCAAAATTTCATTTTAGAGGTAAAAGCATATTAAATGAGGATGGAATTTCTAACTATCCACTGCAACCAAGTTAGATAAAATTTTAAATAATCCAAACTTAAAATAATGCTAGTGAACATTATAGGGATATCAAAATGGCATAATATGTACACAGATATAAATTTGGAGGTTTATACATTAAAAGGACAAAGAGCTATATACGCAAAGATTATTTATTCAGGAAGGAGGTAAAGCAGGTAGAGACAATGATTAAATATATATTTCTATTTATATATATAAGGCAGGGTTATACCTGCTTAGAACTAATTGCCAGGCATGGGAAAATCCCTAAATCTGTTGCTCATCTAAGATGGACGTAACTTGTGACTTGGATGTCCTTTCTGCCTCCTCCCAGACATTCCTTGTTCATTTAGATAAGTTGTAAATGTTTACCGTATGCTTATGTTTGTTTAGTTACTAACATAAGATTTTTATAAATTCTTCTGAAGTAACACAGTCAACAGGAACTAAAGCTATCCACAGATTTGGATCTCTTTCACATATAAATATATTTCATGAAAGAACAAAGTAAGTTGTGGTGACCCTTTAAATGTTATGCTTTAAAAGTTCATTAAATAGGGAAAAGATTCCTGAGGATCAGGAAGTCACAAATATAAGTCTGTTATTAGAAAAAAGGATATTAAGAGATAAACCAAGAAAGTGTAGGCCCACATAGTTTAACAAGAGCTTTAGGGGAAAAAAATCTTAATAGAGGTCAGTAGGAGAATACCTGCTACAGTATAGTTCATTAAAGGTGTCCAAAATAGCTTCAGTCAAGGACGGTCATGCTTAAATAACCTGTTAGAATTCTTTTAAGATAACACTGACGTGACAGATAAGTGATTTTTTTTTAAGATATAACACACTTGGATTTTCAAGAAGCATTTGGCCAGGTTCCACATCAGAGATTACTAACTAGGTAGAGTCGCAGATAAGACAAGGTGCTAGATAGAAAGTGGGATAAAGAGCAAGAGACAAAATGTAACCATGCATGAAAACATATTAAATTAGAAGAGAATAATGAGCAGAGGACACAAGGGTCAGTTCTAAGGCTGCACTTAATTATACAATACATAGTACTGGAAAGAGGATATTGAAAACAAGATCTCTAAGGGTCTGATTCAAAGGCCACGGAAGTTAACAGTTTTGGATCAAGAATCAAGACTAAACACCAGTCTATAGCTGTACTCACAGTTTGGAAAGACAAAGCCAGAGTCAGAAGATTTGCAGTTACTTATATATTTGGACCAAATAAGGAGTTATGGCAAATAAGTAGGTATGGCAAAATAGGAAAAAAAAGGTCCACAAAGTTTGAAGTAGTCTCAACTCACAGTGCAAATAAGTATTCATTAGGCTTATTTTCCCCTCGGCTATATCTCTACAATAGGTCAGGTGTAAAAAATTTTAAAACTATCCAAAATATTTACCTTGAAATATATTTGGGTTTTTTTTTCCCAAACTGAGACTGTTGTCTCAGATGATACTCACCCCCAATCTAAGTATTATTATATCAGATAAATTACAGCCCCAAAGTGGCAATACAACTTAGTATAGAGTCTATACCATTTGTGGAACTGTGACTGCTTTGTAAATATTTACTTCAAACTTTTGGAAGAAAAGTGGGCTTCTAACTTACCAATGGATTTCTGATTGTCCTTATAAAGGGAAACTCTCACAGGTGTATTAGAATGCTGCTGCAGTAGTTGAAATATAATCACATTGCTGTTTACAAGAAAGAACATAAGTGGTACAATTAACCACCAGTTACATACCAAAATTTATGTGTTCTCTTACATGGTTCTAATTATAAATTTTTCTGTAATTTGATTAGAATATTTTTCTGTTTCCTTCTTGCATCTTGAGTGAAAGGACTATTACATGGTTAGTCCATGACTATGCCTGTCTTGACTACAAAAGTATTGAAAGTGAGGATTCAGAAACTAATCAACATAAAAGGTTGATACAGGAGAAATTCAGGGTGATAATAGAGGTGTTTTATGAAAAGGTTGAAAGGTTTCTGTTAATTTTTAGGGTCTTATAACAACCATGCTGTCATAACAAAAGAAAGTTTGTGTGGGCCGAGTGTAGCACTGCTGAATTTGAAATTATTTCCTCAGGAAAAAGAAGTTGTCTGAATGGTGGAAAACTGAGAATCCCTTTTAGAGATTTCATCACAGTACAGAAAAGGAAACTGAGACAGCTTATATCATAAAGTAATTCGATAAAATCACAACCATATGAAATCACAACTCACTATCACTGCAGTTTTTTTGGGGGCGGTGGTTTTGTGTTGGTCTATTATAGGTTCGGAGACTGTTTTTTCCCCATTTAATCCACAGAACAGATTTTAGCAGATTAAGCAACTAGTTTTCAGCTATTTTAGGCCTCTAAACAAGCAAAAAGAGGGTCTTGTATCATAGAGTTACCAGTATCAAGAATTAAATAAATTAAATAATCTGCTTTGATTAAGTAAGCTAACTCAAAAGGAACAGGGAGAGATGGGGGGTAGTGGGGACAGGCAGGCAGGCAGGAAGGAAGGAAGGAGAAGAAAAACAGGAAAACGAGAAAACAAATGAAATAGAGAGAGAGGGAAAGATAAATCATGATGAGCTAAAATATAACTAGTAAACTAAAGTACAGAAGAAAGAGAAAGAGACAATAAAGGTGCTGCCTCAGAATCATGGGCAGTAAAGAAACCTTAATGGTTAGTGAGGCCATCTGCCTCTGAAAGGCCAGCAAGACTTCTCACAGAGAGATGAAATGCTAAATGAAACTTATTTCATTTATACTTGGTCAAGAATAGAGGCTCAACAGAAGTCACTGATTAATAACTTAGGATATTTCAGGTTTAATTTTTAGCATAAAATATTTTAAGACTAAACACTTGACTGTAAATAATAGTTTGATAAAATCAATCAAATAGCTTTTTTGTCTGTGATTAAAAGTTCTATAACATATTTTTTTTTTGTCAGAAATACCTTAGCAACCTTTTTGCTGCATACAATCTACATTATCAAAAATGATAATCCCTTTTCCCCAACATGTAGTAACCCTACCATACTTTTCAAACTCCTTAATTTTTAAGCCCTGCCTTACAAAGAAAATAATTATATTCCTTTGTCACGAATGTAAATATCATATTACTGCATCTCGAGCCCTCCCTTCTTTATCAAGGGACACTTAACTTGGGATCTCACTGGGAAACACCTCCTTAAGATTTTAGCAGACACTAAAACAACTAGGTATTTAAATATTTATTGATTTAAATGCTGACATTATCCTTGAGATAAATAAGTAAAACTGTTTTGAATACGTAAAACTGCTTTGATTGATAGTTTTTCCACTCTTCCCTACCTCAGACTAGGCCCTACACTCATCTAAGGGAAGTCCCATGACTCACACTGGTGAGCATCTGATGTGATACTTTGACCATTCCTTTTGGTGGAATCTAACTGCTGTGTTGATATATGAAGTATAAACTACTAATTCCTGCTGCTAATACATTCTGACTCATTTGCCCATGTCTCCTATGGACACAAAATATCACTGTGCACGTTGGTTGTTTTGCACAGCTGTCACCTGGCTACTGAGCCTTGCATCATTATCTCCTCATGTGCCTAAACTTTCATTGCTCATTTCCTCATCAATAAATTCATATAGAAGCAATGATGGCTTTGACCTTAGCCTGAGAGGCAATCCAGGTCAGTATAATCCCCACTCCAAACCTCAATATATATATATGTAAAGGAGCCTTCAAAAAAATTCACTGTAAAATACAAGAAAGGAATTAATGGCTCACAGTAAGTGGATTTTTATTTCTATTGAATCTTTTAAATTTATAAGTAATAACTACTTATTTTAACTCAGTTTAACAAAAACAGATTGCCATTAAAGACTCTAGGCCAGAATATACTTGTTTGCAGGGCTACAGTATTACAAAAACCTACTACTTTGAGACAAAAAATATAAGAATACAGATGTGTGTAAAAAACAAACATCAAAACTTGTCTGAGTTTAAGGCTGATTATATAATAGGAAGTGTGTTTGCAGAACATTCAGATACATAAATCTGAACTATTTTTTTTAATCATTGATAAATTAAAAGCTTCAGTAATCCTACAAATGCAACAGATTAATTTTTTATGGGTTGGCAAAATGATCTTGAGATTCATCCGTGGTAGGAAAAACAAAGCCATTTTATTCCACACAACCTTTAGGAGGCTTTTAAAAGGAAATTCAGAGGCTACCCATCAGCAGCAATACATTTGTCAGCAAAAAGATGGTCTTCTTGCGTGTTTACGTAGCAAGTTAGAATGAAGATTTATTGGAGAAAACTATCATCCCCTTCTTTTTTTTTTTTTTTTAACTATGCTACAAAATTGACCAAATATGCAAAAATCAAAACAAAACTAATAGGCATATCAATATAGTTTATACTCTTTCCTAGTAAGCCTATTCTTGCATGCTCTCATTTTTGGCTTTGTATATAAGAATAACATTTTATTTCTAATTTTTTTGGTGATTTGAAACGAGAAACACAACTCATAACTAAGAATTTAGCTTAGAGTGAATGCAGAAATTTTTTTTCTCATTCTTTCATAAAAATGTTGTATTTTAAACACAATACTTTTTTTTTTTCTCCCACTTGTCTTTAAACAATTCAGGAAGTAGCCTTATTTGAAGAATATATTTATTTCTACTGTTTATCACACAGAAATGTTTGAATACAAATATTTACAATGTTTTAGTCACTGTGCAGCCGGAATGCAAATGATTGGCACTAAATATTTCAGGTCTGCTTCTTTGTTCCTGTCATCACATTTACGTGACTATTTTAAGGTAACTTTCTTTGGACTACTGGAAAGCTGCTCTTTAAATGACAAGATGATGTCAGAATAAGAAAAGACACAAGTTTATAACGAACCACCAAGAAGAAATACAAATTAATCTGCATTGTGAAATAGAGAACTTTATTAAAAAGCTGTGCCTTCAACATAATTTTAGGTCTTCTGTCATGTTTTTCTCACTTACCTAGCATTTTCAGTTCTTCCTTTCTGTGTGGAGAGGGATGTCTGAACCTGCACTGCTTGGCCGAATTGTAGGATCATAGAATCCTAGAATCGTTAAGACTGGAAGGGACCTTAAAGATCATGTAGTTCCAACCCCTGCCCTGTGAACAAGGACAAGGTTACTCAAAACGCCATCCAGCCTGGCTTTGAACACTTCCAGGGATGGAGCATTGACATCTTCTTTGGGCAACCTGTGCCTCACCACCCTCAGCATAAAGAATTTCTTCCTTCTATCTATTTTGTATCTACCCTCTCTCAATTTAAAGGCATTACCCCTTTCTTACCAAGAAGCTTGTCCCCATCTTTCCTGTAAGCCCCCTTTAAATACTGAAAGGCTGCTATGAGGTGTTTCTGGAACCTTCTCTTCTCTATTCTATACTTTCACAGCCTAGAAATCACAAACTCCAAGTTCTTTTTATCTATATTTATCCCTCCAAATATGTTACAAAGGGTAGAGAGTAAGCAGAAGTGACAAATATCCCTGCCTCTCAGCGTTCCTCAGTGAAAGGTTCTGTGGGATCTTCTTCTTTAGTATCAATTTACTAGTACCAATAGAAGATTGAGCACAATTTTCCCCATGATACCCTATAGTTTATAGGACAACATCTAAATTTGTGTCTATCCTACCTTTTTGTCCACTTCAAACTGTTGCTTTATGCTTGTTCATAACATTCATGTTACAGAAGTGAAGAAAGCAAAATTTCTTGCATTTTTTTTTGGAATACATTAACAGAGGTCAAACAAGGTTACATCTGGGAACACAACCTAGTTCAATGCAACAGCTCCAAGTCGCTCAGCCACTGTACCTGTCAGAATTAATGTTCTAAATTGATGTCTGTTGCTGTCTCATCTGGTTTAATCAGAAGATGCTATTCCCCTCTCATAAATCTAATTCCATGCCATAGAGGCAAAAAAAAGTTTTCTACACCTCTGGCAAAGCACATATGTTCCTGATAGATAATAACAAACCTTTAATCTGTGCAATGAAACTTTAACATGTCCAAGGAACATTCTTTCCTAGTGCTATTTGCAGACCTTTTTTGTGCTTTCTTCTCCTTCCCAACCACATCTTTCAGCAGGTAAGTTACTTGTCTCATACAAAGAAACCACCTTTAAGATAAACTCCCCATTTAAAACAAAATTATGTCATTTCTGTCATAACGTGATAGAAAACACCAGTGCAGGTGTTTTGCCATATTTGAGTTGGTACTGAAAGACACAAGTATTAAAAATTACAGGTGTCTGAGAAATGATTCAGATGCCTGACATAGCAGAGTGGCAGAATTTAGGAGGTGAAAGCCAGAAGCACTCCTGCAGCCCAAGAATCACCTCCTGCTTGAGACACCAGATGTTTCTGTCTTGATCACTACAAATAGAATCATAGAATGGTTTGGGTTGGAAGGGACCCACTAGAGCAGGTGGTTCAAAGCCCCATCCAGCCTGGCCTTGAACCCCTCCAGGGATGGGACATCCATGACTTCCCTGGGCAACCTGTTCCAGTGCCTTACCACCCTCACTGTAAAGAATTTCTTTCTAGTATCTAATCTAAATCTCCCCTCTTCCAATTTAAAACCATCGCCCCTTGCCCTTTAACTACACTTCCTGACAAAGAGTCCTTCTCTGTCTCTCCTACAGGCTCCCTTCAGATATTGAAAGGCCATTACAAGGTCTCCCCGGAGACTTCTCCAGGGTGATAGTTCAGAGAACATCGTTCAGACCTATCGCATGCCTAACCCTCCTTTAGATCTAGACATTAGTCATTCTTCATGCAAGTTTATTTCATTTCTTACATGATGCAAAAGATGGCTTGAATTTTTTCAGAATTGAATTCCAGTCAAAAACTTGATAGTGTTTGTAGTTCTCTCTTAAAATGTGCATGAAGGGATGTGCAGCGAACACCTGGAGGTTGTGTTAGTGCCATACTGTTTCTTGTGCTTCATTTCCCTGTGTAGACATGCCTGATTACAAAATTGTCGGAGGAGAGCTGACTGTCCTTTAGCATTTGATGGTCCAGTAAAAATATACTGCAGATTCTGACTTGAAGTTAACATGTTTTTAAGAGAATGAGGAAAATGATGCCCATTATTTAGCTACTATGAAGATGAGGGAGCTCTAGAAAGAGCAATTAATCTCTAAATTAAGCAAAAAGGAGCCAAAAATTCATAAATGCATATACATAACCATTTCTGGAGATTCAGGAAATCTGCTCCTCTCTGCATCCTAGACATGAATGAATACATTATAAAAATATTTCATGGTTTTTGAGGTGGCAATGGCTGCTATATTGACATGGTTTCTCTGCCACAGAATATACTACAAAATTTGCCCTGTATATATAGCTGCTTGGAGATGTGTTATTTAATTTAGCAATGAACTGAGGCTAGACTTTGCATGATAAATGCTATGGCAACCAAGACATGTTGTGCAGAATATCTTTGTAGATTAAAGTGCTTTGATTCAGGCATTGCAGCTTATACAAATGGATACTAACAAACAGACACATAATCAACATTTCGTGGATATGAGCCACATTCCTTGTAAACTCCATCCATCAGAAACATTTATATTTATTGCCACGCATACACATAACACATGCATAAACATGCACACATATAAGACACCTGCAAGCATACGTGAGAATATTCAAAGAAAGAATGTGGATTTTTGTGCTTTTATATTCATTTTAAAGATGAACTTATGTTATTTTGACATATGCAAGTACAAAGATTAAGACTGTGGAACATTGCATTGAAAGAAAAATTAAATGTGGGTTTCCTTGTAAATCATTCCAGATTAAACATTTCTGCTCACTGATTCAATATATGCTTAGTCTGTTAAACTGCTTCACTAATCTAATTACAAGTTACTTTTTAAAATAGCTTTTGTAAATAGTAAAAAATAATTGCTATGGCTGGGGTGGTTGTCATACCTGACTTACAAAGGTAAAGTAATATTTTTCATTATTAAAAAAATAGCAGATTTGTTCTTCCATTGTTGCATCATGTGAATGCATGCTTGCGGGTGGTCATGTTCATACAACCTTGATATCTTTCTGCGCTCAGAGTGCCTTTCTGCATGGGTGCCTAGCTGTCCTTCCTTAAAAAGTCAAACTGCAATCTAAAGAGCTGACATAGAGGGGTGGGAGCCTGGTGAGGAATGTTCATATGCAGCTATGGGAGCACTCAGAGGAACTGTTTTGAGGTCCTTCTGGACTCTTCCAAAATCTCTTCCAAAGGCTCTTTCTGCCAAGAGGCAATCAATCAGTGTATGGATCTTCATTTAAACAATGTAAAGCCAGGAGCAGTAATGACTTGGTGTCCTTATGCATGATGTTTAGCAACACAAGTGTGTCAAGGCTGGATCCAATCCCTTATCAGCTACAACAGGAGGAGAGGCGTGGTAGCTGCAGGACTCAGGTTCAGAAAAGGTGGTGTGGAATCATGATGCTCAGTGCTGCAGTGCCTGAAAGCCAGGTGTTTTCTCTGGACTTAATCCTGATTTAGGGCCTTAAAGTTTCCTTGCTAACAAATGGAGGAGAGACAGCTGTTCAGCTAAGATTCACAATAGACAGCTGGAATGCTTAAATCAGCCAAAAGGGAATGCCAGTGAAGAGTATTTTTGAGACCATGGTGTTTCAGTCACTTTGTTCTAGCATACAACTGTGCAGTTGCAGACAGAAGCAATATCTCCCTTCTCCTCATGTCCTCCTAAGGTCGCTCAATCCTTTTTCTTTGTAGAAGCCAAAGTAAGTGTATGGCCAGAAGATGGAAACAAACATATTTTTGGGGGTGTTGGATGTGTGAACTCATTTATGGCTCTGCTTGAGGTGATGAGCAGCTGGGGACACTGGTGATGAAAGCAAGACTATCCCCACCTGTCCATTGGAAATCAGAATTTTTCTAAATAGCCTTATCACTTTCAATGTTCAGATCAGCAAAAGGATAAACTAAGCATTCATATTGAAATTCACCTTATGTATATCTAACTGAAAGTAAAACAGCTGGTCCAAGATTATCAACTATGGTAATCATCTTCACCTTACAGCCACTGGAGGAAAAACACCTTGCAGATGGTTTTTCATCCTTTGACTCCTACATTTCAGGATAGAATGAACTGACAGTTAGAAGTGCTTATTTCAAGTGATTGTTAAATTCAGGTTAAAGCCATACTAAAAGTGCAAGTACTACCACTGCATATACGTTCAAAAACCACATACATTCAGCCATTCTAAGTCAAATATAAGTAGAAGGTATTTTACCTACTACTAAAGTGGGCCGGCCATTTAAATATACAGTGGTTCAGGAGAGCCAATAGAGTCACTTCTGATATGCTGCAGCATTTTCCTGATATTTGAGCCAGCTAGGAAGAAGCCACCACAAGAGTGTTTATGCACGTAGGTGTCACACTTCCGATTGCAATGTAGATATGTCCTGAGAATATGACTGTACTGCACATAGCAAAGCAAGATGCAGACACCTGAGATATCTCTAAGTAATCTAAGAAAATCCAAGAAGGACAGTTAGATAGGAGATATTGCCCACACTACTGAAGGAAGTATGACACACAAGCTTGCAGATGCCAGGGATTTAAAAGCTTTTTGCTGGCCTAGCTTCTCAAATTGTGCCCTTAATTATAAGCCTTTGTGTAATGCTTTCAGGTATGAAACAGATAATCCTTTGAGAAGTGCAATCTCTTCATGAGAACTCCATATAAAATGCCTACTCAGTGAATTGGAAGATGGAGAAATGTTACTACAAACGAATGAACAACAAATACAAGCAGAAAAACTATTTATTTTGTTACTTTAGCAAAGTGTTTACCCAGTTAACTGTTTAGACTTTGGATATGTGCAAGATATTTTGCAGTAAGTATGTCATTTCTCCTTAAAATAGAAGGAAAAATCTCAACTGGAACTATGTTTGGCTCTCACATTGTGGAAATTCCACAAGGTAACAAAAGCAGTGGAAAAAATCAATTTGTTGTGGCTTCTACAGCTTTATGCAAGCTTTCCTCCTTATACTTCATTTAAACTGTCTTCAAACTGAAATAGCGGAGCCAGTTCACTACAAGTGGTCAATGGCTTTTCTGCTTGTTTGTGTTATTTACCACAGGAGTACAATAAAGGTTCATGACCCACCTGACATAAATCTAGCTTACTAAAATTTTACATGTGTTTTCTACTGGGAAAGTCACTGTTTGAGTTAATAATAGGTTTCTTCAGCTGAAATAAAGATGTGGACTGGAACAAATCGACTATCTGGGTAAAAACTTCAACTTTCCCCTATGTGTGGATAGTTCACAAGCATAGTAAAGAAAAAAAACCCCACTAATACTGAGTATATGAGGATGATCTTGTCTCTGATTTTAGATCAAGGAACATCTGTTCATTTCCATGGACTGACACAGACCTTGAAGTCTGTTCAGACATTTTCTTCATGCCTATTTAGAGTCCTTTGAACACCCTATAAACCTGTTTCTCTGAGGCTGAAGTCACCAGATTAGGAAGAAAAACAACAGTGTAGCAATACACTTATGTGAGAAGACGATTTGTTACATGACCCTCCATTTGCAAGCCTAGATGTGAAAGAGACCGCAAGTTTATATGATTATTAAAAATGTCTTAAAATTGGTATAGTTGAATCTTTGGCAACTGAGTTCTTAGTGCCATTTACTTGAATTTTCACGTTTCTTATGTTGGACATTAATAATGGTCTTAAATTAAACATATTATAATCAATGCATTATAATCATTATACTGCCATATATATTTATATGTGGTAATTAAATTCTGCTTCATATTTGTTAGATTATTTTTTTATAGGAGCAATAAAAACTCATGTTAAATTTCAATGACTTTATAAAAGGAATTTGGTACATAAATCTGAGGTGGCTTTATTGAGCGCCTTGTCATACTTAAACTTGGATTAACTTTAATTTACTTTTGAAGGTATAAAGTATCCCCTGGTAATGGAGCCAGTGTGTTCCATTATGGAAAAATGTTTGGGGTTACCATGAGCAACTTGTCAGCTTGAAATTTTAGTCTCTGATACGCTGATAAATAAGGGAGGATGATAGCTCCTGGCAACCGCTCTTTATGCCAATGAGAAGAATTAGAATAAATTATGAAATCTGAAAAAAAAAAAAAGTAAAAAGAAACAAAATAAAATTAAAATGTCTTGCCATAGTTGTTTAATCAAAGCTTTTCATCAAATTTTTGCTGCTGGCAACACATTAAACACAGCCTTTTACAAAACTAAACAGTAGACTATTTAGAAAGCCTAAATTTAAAATATTTATAATGATGATGAACTTACTTCCTCATTGTCATTTTTTACCTTCAATAAACCTAGAGATAACAAATTGTGTTCAGACTAGGCATCCAAGAATACATAAGAACCTCATATGTTGCTGAACTGGACCTTGAAAATCAAATAAGTGGGAGATAAGGATCAGCATTCCCATCCACAGAAGCCATATAGTTTCCACCTTTTGTAGAATGATCCCAAAAGCCTGCATGTATGAAATATTCACCAGTTAACTTGAAAAAACAAGCAAACAAGCAAGTGAGAACCCCTGACCTGCACAATTTTATCACAGAAACAACACATATTTTCTTCCACCAGTCTTTGCAACCCCAAAGACACTTATTGTTTTGCATCAAGCAGCATCTGTCCCTGTTGGGTCTTATTTTCTTCTGTTGTTCCCAGAGATGATTTATTACAAAATTTCCTAAGTCAGAATGCAAATAAAGACTCCTGGAGCTATAAGGAGAGCAGTCCTAATCATAGCCCCCCTTCTCTGAGAATGGCAGCTCAGCTAGATCTGCATCTGTGAATGACAGTTGCTGTCTTTTAGAATGCATTTTACAGTATTTATCAAGAAACAAAAATAGTTCTGTTAGGATGACTATTTTCCTATGGGTCTCCCTGGTGATGATGTAGGATACAATGAAGAAGGGTAGATTTTCTGTACATACTGTTTATACTTATAGCCTAGAATTCCATCTTTAAGCCCAGTGGTTTAAACAGTTTTCCGTTGTTTAAATCCTTATACCGTAACACTATTTTCCCGTTGCTATAAATTCTATTTAATTATTAATCCCAAGAAAAAACGATAACTGCTAGCCCACCATAATGTGGTCCTTTCATCTTCAAATAGGGTAGAGGAGGTAATATGCCGCTGCTGAATATCTTTCTTTAATCCTTTCTTCTTTTAGAATACACAGCCATGAAGATTTATCACAGTTCCAAAGATTTCAAAAGAAGACCACGGCTTTGTGATGTCAATCCATAGGACCATAAAGATGCTACTATGCCAGAGCTATATTGTACTTCTAAAGTGGAATAAGGAAATTGACTTGCAGTAAAATACATCTTATTGCCCAATTACCATACCAGGCAAGTAAAGTCATCGTTCTACTCTTTTTTGCTCATGTCAGATTTTTAATCCCTGAATTATTTTCAATAACCTAAGTTTGAGTATTTCACAGTTTTAATTTCATGCAGCTAAGATATAAGATCTTTTTTCCCTTGATTTCCATTGTGGGTATATTTTTTTTACAAAATATCTTTTTATCCAGTTGTAACTGTTCACTTCAATTAACTCTTTTTTGCTTCAAGAATAATATTGTCTGAAAAGAACAAATCCATAACGCTTTATCATGCTAATGTTCATTTATCTGAGCAAGATTTTTGTCACTTCTATTTCTGAATATTACCATGACTGCCTTTGACTGTTCAACAGTTACATGGATGTGGAGTAATGATAACGGAAAAATCCAGGTAGTCTCCCGGTACCCATCACATACCAACATGCTTTCAAAGCTCTTTGCTGTCCCTGAGTCAACAATTACTGTTTTGCTGTAATTTGTGTCTAACAAAAAGAGACGTCTTAAAAAGACCCAGAAAAAATAGCTAAATAAAACCACCATAAATTAACAGCACAATGCATGCCAAACATACTTTCAAAAATGTCTGGAAGAAAAGAAATCAAGCGTCTGCACCCGAGGAAAGACTGACCACTTAAATAAGCTTAGGTGAGATGTAAGCTCCTTTCAAAGATGAGTTATTTGCCTTGGACGACTAAGGTCATACAATGTCAGGTAACACGAAGATTGTTGCTCTTTGGAAGTCCCTATCTGATCCGTGAAACAACAGATCCCTGTAAGAACAACAAATAAATTTATTGCTGTTGAGACAAGGCTTACAGAAATATGACTCCAATACCTTCGAGCTGCAGATTTCTTTAAAAAAAAAAAAAAAATCAACCCAGAAACAACAAAACCAGATATTGTCTCTTTTTCTTCTCAGCCTGGTAAGTCTCTCCCTCTCTCTGTCTCTCCCTCTCTCTGCAAGACCGCCTTGCTCATACAGTTCCGATGCAGTGGAGCATGGCGTCATGAGATGCTTATTCCTGAATTTAAATGGAGTGTAACGATGGCGATCCTCCGCGAAAGCAAGAACAAGGTCCCGATCGGGCTTGGGCCACCTCCAATGTCATCAGAAGGTGAATTAAGAAGATTTGGCAATTCCGTGGTCAGCTTCGGTACGGATCTTCCCAGTTGCAGCTGTTGTGACCAGCTGGGAACCGCGCGGTGCTCCACACAAGCACATACGCATAGACATACATATAGACACAGACGCACGTACAACTTCCTTGCATGCTGAAGCAAACTCCTCCCACCCTCTCTTCCTGGTGCACATCTAAATGGCTGTTTTATACATATTAACCCCGTGAAACGCTGTAGGACTTTGCTATTCACCTCCCAGATAATAAACTATCCGTTTGCAAGCCTGTCACACAGTTCACAGATCAAAGAATCAAGGTGTCACCAGCCTTCTTTAGTATAGATATCACTGGTTCTTTACTGCCTAGTTATGCTTGCATAGCCCTTAGACACTTTTTTGTCTTGAGGTTACTTACCCAATTCAAGTACTCTATTTTCCTTTTCACTGCATCTGTGCCACAGGCTTGCTGGCTGAAAAAAAATATCACACAAAAAAATGCAACAGTGCCCCCTCCTCCTCCCTTATTTAACTCACTTTCGTCCGATCCTGGCTGTGTGCTTTTTAACATAGTTTTTCTGTTACCAAAGAAAAAAAAATAGACCAAAAAAAAAGAAAAAGCATAATTATAAATTTCAGATTAGAATTTAATAAGGTGATCTTTGTTTAAAAGTGAGCTTTAGAGAGGCTTATTTTCTTTTACTGTAGGTTCGATATTTTTTCTGTTATAATCTAGATTCAGTGTCTCAGAAAAAAAAAATATAAAGGAGGAAAGGGGTAGCCAGAAGATTGGGAGCCTAGTTGGGAGCAATGTTTATACCTCTTTAGTAGAGCAAGAAAGTCTCCCAGCTTTCTCTCTGTGCTCTTTGGACTTGGTCTCCATCTCTTAAAAAGGAAGCAAGATGAACAAGTTCTTCTACGACTCTTTCTGCCAAGATAGTGCCTATGCCAGTAATTTACGAGTAATGGGCTACAGCTGTGATCTCCAGCTCTTAGGCTGTTTTGGTATTTCAGTAATTACAACAGTTTCATTAACATTTAAGGGGAATAGTCAGCTCAATATCAGTGAAAGACTATTTTGTACAGCGTGGATCCATTTTACATTTGCATTTGACATTTGATAATCTCTACACATAAGCTCTGAGCCATAGAAATGAGATGTCACACACAAGAAAAATTAACCCAGATTTAACTTCTCAGTAAAACTGTGAAACTGTAAAATAAATGTCCAAGACTGGTAGTGGTATGATGAGCACCTCTTTCCCAGTTTTGTTTGAAATGAGAAACATAATTTTTATGTCTTTATTTTTTATTTGTGACATCTGTGGATATTTAACAGAAGTAGAAGCGGGAAGCTGTATGAGCAGTAAAATAATCAACGGGTCAGATATGTGAATATATTATCTAAATGTATCTAATAAAATCAGACACATTTCTGAGATGTCAACTTTTCATTTTATAGCACTGTTTATTTTAGACTATCCTATTTAGCAACTGCATCTCTGCCTTGCACAGCTGAGGCAATTAACCAGACTCAAGAAAGAAACATCACTGGGTACTATTAGAGGGTAAGCAGTAAACAGTAAATAAAATTCAGTGCAGACAGGTTAGAGTTGATGAACATGGGAATAAGCTAAACTCTGCATACCTTATGACTTATAAGGTATGCAGACTGTTCTATAAAGATACTAGTTCAGTGTTCAGCAGCCATGAAAAAAAAAAAAAAAAGAAAGCAAATTAAATGTTAGGAAATACTGGAAAAGGAGTTAGGAGCAAAGCATAAGATATCACTGTCTAGTTGCATAAAATCATAGATTTCCCATATCCTGAACACAGTACTGTTCTGATTCCTCATTGTGAAGGGATATGGCAGAAATGGAGAGGGTTCAATGGAAGGCAAAGAAATCAAACACACAGAGTAGATTCCTTATGAGGAAGGATCAAATAGATGAGGACTCCTCATCCTATGGAAGTAGAAGCAGTTACCAAGGAATGAGGTAGTAGAGGTGTTTGCAGTGATGAGTAACCTTGCAAACGAAGTAGGGTTGCCAGGTCTAAAATAAACAAAATGTGATATCCTTACTTCTTCACATACCATGCAGTTCAACTTCAAAATTTCTTACCATAGGGTATGTGGATATCAAAACTTTTATGTATTTGAAAAAAAAGGTTCTTGGAAAATAAAAATATGTTCTTATGAGATGAGAAACACTTTTTTCTCTAGCTGAGGAAATTCCTGAGCAGTGAATTTGCTGGAGGCTGTCAGAACATTCTGGAGAACATTCACCATAATCCTTCTAATGTTCGTGTATTGTTTCCTAGCATCTACTATTGACTACTGTCAGAAATAATAGATATTGACTAAACATGAACTCTGAAGATGGTTAGTTGGTTTGACCAATCTTGTGTTCTTCTGAAACAGTGTTGTTAATGCCCTGAAGGAACTAGAAAACACGCTGAGCCCTTACCAGTAACGCAAATGTTGTTTCCTGTTTCTTCCTCAACTTGTTTTATAGCAAGAGATCTACTGCTCACAGATACTTCCAAAAGTGTGAAAGACAAAATTGTTAATTTGGATTATATTCTAAGAAATCACCTTAGAAGTTCAAATTGTGCTCTGAAAACCTACTCACTGAAGTCTGGTGAAAACATCAAGGCACCAACCTGGTAATAGACAACAAAGTTTGAAATGCCATCTCCCACCAGATTTAGCCCTTAACATGTCTATGTTATTGAACAATTCAGTATAAGAAGCCATCTGAAAGATCAGGTCTAATAGGCCTGCGTCATAGTAATCTAATTCTGAAAACTGGGAGGAACATTAAGAAGTATACCATTACCTTGTGCTACATCCCCCATGGTGTGTCCATTTCAAAAAATGTGTATTTACATTTTTGCAGTCAGTGGAGCTTTGAAAACTAAGGCTAACTGATGATCTGACCTGAGATTCTGTTTAAAATAATTTTGATTTCTAAATTAATAAATTGCTATGAGTAATTGTTTTCTGACATTAACTGAGCATCTACAATTTTCACAGTCAGGGAAAGAGAGGAACACAGTGTTCACAACAGTTGTGAAGCATAGTTTTAGTGCAAGCACCAGTCTAATATTACAATACTACTTTCTAGTCCTTTCTCAACATTATATGGTCTGACCTGTAATGCATTTCTGGGTTTTAAAATTTCTGATAAATTCTGTTGCTCATTGTCTTTGTGCAGGTGATTTGCCATTCACGTAGAGTCTTTTTTAGAGAGCTGTGAAAAATAGTCTTGTGTTTGTCTTATGGCACAAGGGCAATTCAGCTCCAATCTCATCCAAATAATTTGATCTGAGATCTAAACCACTTTGTTGAATATATGTTGCATTGACTTCAAAGTGCAGCATCAGCCTAGAAACAAAGTATTCACAATTTCCATGCATTTTCAGCAGGACAAAGTTCTAGCCTTAATTCCCATTGAGTCAAAAATGAGTTTGCATGAACTAGTATCTCCCTACAGTATCATAGAATGGTTTAAATATATTTTCCAGGTAAGCAGGATTTCTGGCTATAAATGAATAAATATGTGATGTTCTATAGGTGTAATTAAAATTGAATGGTTATGGATAATATTAGAGACCAGTTTTCTGATCAGAGCACAAAACAATAACATATACTCTCTTGTCAGAATATATTTACAATAGATGTGAGGTTCTATAACTATGGTAGCAAAAAGGAGATGTGCATTTTTCTGCAGCACGAAACTCCCTTTTTCTGTTCTCCTTCTAAAAAACACCTTCTAACAAACGCAGCACAAATTGAAAGTTTGTTGCAGGCCTGGATTCATCGCAGATAACTAAGGCAAGTAGCTGAGATGTGTTCAGTTGGGACCTTAGCCACTGTGAGTTCCACTGTGGGAAACTGATGTTAAAGTCTGTTAATGCACAACAGAGATCTCACACAGGCAACTGAGAGTCTAAACTGGTCTCATAAATACAGGAATCCACCAAAAATGTACTAAAACCGACAGACTGGCTCATGCCAGCAATCTGATCACACTTGGAGTCTGTGGAGGCTTTGGAGATCTTAGGAGAGCAGTAGTCTCATCTGGGGACATTAATTGTGGGAATGGTCCTGTAGCTACAGTTGGCTCAAACTGGAACTGCACATGCAGTCTAGATCTACCTCTAGTTTCTCCTCTTAGTCAGCAAATAATTTAAGAGATGTAGTTGCAGTACAGTAGCAGCACATGAATTGGTAGCAAACCAGAGTATATTAAGCAAATTGCGGGGGCATGGGGGGTGGGAGGATGGAATCTACAGCAGATCACCAGGCATCTCACCTCATTCCATACCTTTCAGATGAGACCCATCACTTTTTTATATGCTACTGAATAAAATCTTTACAAGAAATCCATCACAGATTAGTAAAGCACAAGTCTCTGGAAGAGATGATGTGTGATCATTTTTAGAACTGCAGCCACAACAACAACAAATTAGACTTTCTTTCTCGAGTGTTGTTGTAAACATTAGGTTTTTTTGCTTTTGCAGTTGAAACATTTAACAATCTCTTGTCAGTTGCAAAATTTCTTCACTAGAGGTTTTTAAAAGACTTTTCTGAAAATGAGTTTATGGCTTTCTCTTTTTTTTTAATTTTTCTCTTCAAAAGTGCAATTTTTTACTTTATCTTTTATTACATTGAATCAAATAAGTTAAATCCTCAATACAATATATTTTGGATAAATGAATATATTGCTTACTATTAACATTTTTCTTCTGGCTTCCCAGAATATTTTTTCTAATCAAAAATGGATTTCCTATCTTTTTCTGTTTGATATTACAAACAAAGAAAACATGGGTATTCCGGATTCTTTTTTTCTTTCAGAAATGAAAATTCTGTTCTTGCACTGCCAAAGACTTCAGATGTATAATTCTGAAAGGCCTGCAGAATGCTCTTGATGTTAATGGATGTAAGATTGGCCTTTGCTAGTCAAAAAAGATAAATTTGTAGGAAAATAAAAAGTGAGTGTTTTCAGATTTTTTTCCCTCATTGAAATTTTATAAAACATTACACCAAAACACTCAATAGAGTATTTTGATCCATATTCTTTCTTTCTGCCTTGAGAAAAGTTTTATTAAGAATTAAAAAAAGCCAAAACAGTCTGTAATTTCATATATGATTTGTAAAATAGGAGCATTGAAATAGTGGGTCAAATGCCCAACACTCAAATGTCCCCATAGTAAAAGCATGTGCAGAGGGAAACACTGCTACAGATGCAGGAAATTTGTGTATCACATCTTTCTTGCTCTGTCCATCTTACCTTCTGCCTTATATATAGGCCCATTTGGAGCTCATTAAGGCTTTCCTGCTATCAACAGGGAGGGATCAATGTTACAGAAGCGTCTCCCTAATTTTATTTTTAAGTCTAGTAATCCTAAGGAGTGGTCCCTTCCAAACATGTTTGATGGCTAATATATATTCTATTTCTGTTAAATTGTTAATAAGCCCAAATTTTTGATAATAGTAATTTATTAAGGTAACCATATTTCATGAGTAGATGAAGATACTTGTATTGTTTTCATCTAATTTTAAGTTATTACATATCAGAAATTTTTTTGAGTGAAACAATGGTAAGAATATAGTGCACTGTTCATAAAGTAATAACAGGACTATTAATACAGAATACTGACAGAAAACTTAAACCAAAAGAGAACCACCAAAACAGTTGCCATTGTTATGGCTATTTGTTTTCCTCATGTATGTTAGAGTTAGAGTATATTCTTTAATATAATTTTAATATACAATTATCTTTGTCTTATATTTTCAATTAAACACTTAAAAATCCACAGAAAATAAATTAAGGCATAATCGATAGAATATTTACCACTGAAAATGCCTGAAAAAAGAAATAGAGCTCTGAGATGGAAAACTCCTTATGATATTGAGTTGTGCCATTAATTCTGCCATTAATATCAGATGGTCATTAATATGGAATCATTTTCTAAAGAAACATTGACATTTTTTGGCAGAACAAGATTTTGGAGTTCTGTTCAAAGACCTGCCAATTTGAGCTTAACTAAAGTCTATATTAAACCCTGGTTGTAGTATATTTTCTCCACTGAGCTTATGCTGTATATAGTCACCTTTGAACAATGCCTGATATTGTAATTCTCAAGACTGTAAACAGCAAATCAATGCAAAACATTTTTCTGCTTCTGTTTTTGCTTTAATCAATTTAAGCTTCAGTGAGAATCACAGGGAACATTTCCCAGACTAGGTTTCTTGGGCAGATCAAAGTCGCCGATATCAAAGAGTATAAGACTCGCTATACTGGATTTGACCACACATCTATTGGTTCTTGCCTTGGGCAGCAGATTCATAGTTCAGAGAAAAATGAAACCCTCAAAGTACATTTTGCTAGTTGAGAAAAGGTGAAAGAACAGAAAGCAGTTTGGAAAGGCAGTGCAAAAATTTTTACCTTTGCAGACTTATATCTGAAGACTAATGGATGTTATATCAACTCAGCTCACAAAACCACACATTTTACATCATTAAAATCAGTAACAAATATTAAAAAAAAAAAAATCGGTTAAACTATCATCCACAGTATATATAGTGTCTGTGACTTGGTAAAATATCAGTTCCATGGGTTAAATATATGCATTTGAAAGTGAGATTGACCCCTGTTTGAAGAGTACAACTCTTTAATTGTGTATCAACTTGTTTCCACCTTCATCAGATGTTCTGATCTACTAATGTACATTGCATTCAGTGCCCTGATGAATACAACAGAGTGCTGAGAAAAACTCATAAGGGATAACTCATCATCTTTCTGTGCGAATTACTGAACTGAAAACAAAGGATCTCCCACCCAGAAACACATACCTAGGTAAGAGAAAAAAAAATTCCAATTTTTCAAGTGAAAAATAGCAGTAAATAAACAACATAAAACAAACAAACAAACAAAAAAAGGAAGTGCAGACAAAACCTTAACATCTGAAAGTCAGATGTTCCATCTTTTATCCTTCTTGTACTGAAATTACTTTTCAATAAATAAATAAAGAAGTAGACTCATTTTTTTGTTCCTCACTACCAAGCTGTTTATATCGAAGATCAAATTTTCTATCTGCTGAAATGGATAAAGAGAAGGTTCATTATCACATCAGCTCTAACAAAATAAACTTTTCTACAGACTAATGCTGCTACAATTTAAAACTCTTCTCGCTGATGTAACAGTCTGCCAGGATTTGATTAGCAACAGCAAAGGCTGGGTTCAATTTCAAGGGGTCACATCAAATTGAGCCCCCATCTAAAAAGCTGAGAAAATTAAATTAAAGTGTCTGGGTGCTCAGTGAGCTGTACTTCACCACTCTCAAAAGATGAATCAACTGGCTTAATGAAACAGTAAGATGTTGGAGGGAGTGAAAAAAGAGGAAAACAGACATATAAACAGCACAGCAGACAATAGTTGGCATCTCTTTGCTAAACAAGAGACACAAGAGACAGCACTCTCTTCTGCTGATGAGAAAACTATTGTAGTAGCTGATCTCCTTGCAACCTTCTCCCACAACCCCCAAATATTTACTGAGTTTGCAAAATTTTGTGGCCCTATAACCTATTCTGGTAGGTAGCCAGAGCTCAGCTAAGATCCAGCTCTCTCAGCTTTACACTAGCCCCTCTGGTGGCCAAGGCAGTTGCTTTTCTTCTGCTCTTTACCAGGACACATAGTACACAGAATATGATGCCTTCATAAGCCATCTGAGAGTAATGGTCTGGCAACTAGAACACCCTTTAGGAAGATGAGGGAAGCAGATTTGAAAATCTGTAGGCAAAGGGAGACATCACACTCAGCTCTCCAATCTTTGAGGTATTTGTTTATGCTATTCAATTGTCAATTGTACAAAAGAAGCAGTCACATCCTACTTCTCCAGGCTTAAGAGAAGTGAGGGAGGAACTTCACTGGGGAAGGTTTTAGACTATGGCCAACAGTGAGCAAAGAAAGGTTCTCCTTGGCCCAGAGGAAGGCAGTCAGGCACTCCTTTCAGCCTTTTGCACTAGCCAGCTTTTGGGAGCTCGTAGTGAGCTCCTCACTGTGCTGATTCTTGTGATCCCCAGTGTAAGGCACCAAAATTTGTCAGGCATCACCCAAGTAACAAAAGCATCTAGTGCAGAGTCTGAATGCCATGTTGAGTGCCAGAAACCCAGAGGCTTTCATTGCAAAGACTAGCATGAAGCCCCTTTGAAGAACTAGCCTTAGGTTCATATCATTTAGGGATCCCTACTAATTCAAAATCCTTAAAAGAGCTTCTAATTTGCTCGGTCAGTAGTGTATTGGACTCTTTCATCTGAAAACATTGAACTCCATAGGCAATTACTAGCCCAGGGAGCTATTTATCTCCCTTATCAATGAAGATATAAAATGTTAATGTCAATAGCCATTTGAATGTATGTCAAATAGCCATTTGAAATCAGTAGGTCATTGGGAAAAAAAGAGCTTCCAGCCCACACCTCGAAAGAAAAGAGAACCAATGCGCTCTGAGTGATTCTGGTAACTAATCAAATATACCCCACGTGCCATAGTAAGGCCTATAGTGAGATCTCTATTTAATAAGGCCACACACTGAAAGGCAATATCAGCTTTATCCTAGATGGCAGCAGTATTTATCAAAGCCAATGTCTGCAGAGCCAGAAACTACTTTTATTCTGCGAAAGCAATTATTCATTTATTCATTTGAGTCCTGACTATATTTTATCACTAACACATTTGGCTGCATGCAACATGATAGTTAGATCTAAAGCATTCTGAAGTGCTAGCAAAGAATTCCCAATTATTAATGCTTCATTAAAGCATTGCCTAACTTTACCATACTTTCAAAATTACAATGATAAATATGATAGCATTATTTGAAATATAATGAAAAAACCTCCAACCTGTGGCACATTCAGAAAAATAAGGGTTTCACTGTTAAAGCTGTTTCATAGTGGTTCCCTCTCTGACCTCTACATAAATGAAGCAAGAATTCTACACACTTATAAATAGCTCTGAAAACATGTGATGATGTTGGACCAAGTGAAAAAGTAGCAAGTTTTTTTAGTTTTCCAGTATCAATGAAATTCACTAAGAGTTCACTGGAACAAAGGAAAAGGAGAAATATAGTGTTGCCTTTAAAATGGAGAAAAGGAAGGGACAAGATATTAAAGACCTAGGTAGCTGAATTTAACTCTTCAGAAAACAGAGGGGAAAATAATTTTTTTTAAAAAAAAAAAAAAACAAACACAAAGAGCCCAGATGAAAATATAGCAAGCAATATTAAAAACAACTTTTTCAGGAATCAATTGTGTCAAGCTTCTTTCCTTTCCTTGTGGAAGATGGTAGCAGGCCTTTTAGATAGAGGAGAAGGAGTAAATATATATCTTTTGACTTTGATAAAGCTTTTGACAGTGCTTTACAAGACATCTCACAAACTGACTGTGAAAACATGGATTAGATAACAGAAACAGAAAACTGAGCAGAAACCTGTACTAAGATCATGATTATCAATGACTCACTCCTAAAACAGAAGGATGTAGCAAATGCATCTGTTTAGGTCCACTAGGTCCTGAATAATACAGTATTTCCACTAACAGTCTGGAAAATGGAATCAAGAGCTTGCTAATGACATCTACCGAGAGCATCAGGCTCCGTCTGTTCATAAGCAGATTGGAGAACAGATTTCAAACTCAAAGTGACTGTGACACACAAGTTTCACTCCACTGAAGGCAGGTGCAATCTCTTCCACCTAGGCAAGAGTAATGAATTAAATGGTCCTGGGTAGGGAAGAACTGGAAGAGAGGGCAGACAGACACACTTGAACCAGAGGTGAAAAAGGTGAACATAAATTCTGACACTTAGAAGTATAATCCGTGAGACACGTGATGTAGCTTGTTCTGAATCTGTTGTAGTGAACCTCACCATTTCACAGAAAAATTTGGCTTTTTTGAAAAGAAAGAGAATGACCTGCAGTCCCAATGGGTGACTTACAAGGAAAGACGGAAAGATCTTGAATGGTTTCATTTTTCCATTTTAGAGAAAATTTCTGACATTCAGATACACATTTGGTTTTTTAGATAATAATTATGGTAGATCTTGTGAGAGTATTTTTAACAGCAGAAAGTACTGCAATTACTTTATTATGACTAACCTTTTCTCCTTTTCTTCTTAATATAATTTTCTTTTGTAATTTGTGCCAAAATATGTGAATACTGTGTCACAAAAGATTAAAGCAAATATGGCAAGCAAAAATAACTGAGGTATAATTGCATATCTCATAATTGTTAAGTATGACTTTTTTGATAGTCTGAGGTTTACAATGCTGGAAAAGACATTTATTTCACTTTTTAGAGTACATGGGCCAAGTTCTTTGATTGGTACAAGTTCTTTTAGCTCCATTGCCTTAACCTAGCAGAAAAACCAAGACTAACAACATTTTTTCACTCTAATGTTTCTTGCTTGCCAGCTGAAAAAATAGGTACTCTCTAGGTACCGCAGCAAGAGGAAAAGCTTTATATAATCAAGATCCTTGTGGGGTTTTTTGGGGTTTTTTTGGGGTTTTTTTTGTTGTTTTTTTTTTTTTTTTTAGAGAGAACAATATAAAATTAAGGGTACTTGGGTAAGTACACAGCAGGAAAAACTGACTGTATTTGGGATCTGGTAGCTTAGAAGAATGCAATGCTATATCCTCCTGAGGAAGGAATTTCCAAATGATTACCACTAAACTGGGATAAATAACTTCTGCTCCTCCAGGACTTAAACAGGGGAGCAGGAACATTAGAGGCAGGTCTCTTACCTTGTGCAGAACCCCTGAGGATCTTTCAATTATACTTTAGCAGATTTTGTCATACCAATAAAATGCTATTGCATGAATTGAACTGAGCCATGGACTTTGCCTTACGCAAAGGAGTAAATAAGTGTAGACTGTTTATGAAGACACCCAGCGTGCTACTGGAACCCAGCTGTGCTGGAGATTTCCTAAATATTATGGAACGGCTGGAATTTGGGAGCAGGCTTGAGGCAGAAGCAGTAGGTCTTCTGTTATTAAGATCCAGTTGCAGTTCCTTTGTAATAGATTTTCTCTCATGATGCTTCAACTGGGTGAAGACAATGTATTGATCAGATAGTGTGTTCATTTCCAATGAATCCATAGATTTATTTCCAAGCCCTGGGCCTGTGCACCCACATATATCCTTAGAATGAGAAAAGGCATGCCCTGACCCTTCCCATTTTTTTTTCTGTACACCAGGGCTCCACAGGAAGAAATGTAGACTGGACAGGGGTAGCATTCATAACTGACGTCTTCTCTGGGTCTAGGGATATGTTGGTGTGCAGGATTAGCCCAATTTAAGTTTTCTTCCCCAAGAAGGCTTAAAAAAAAAAAAAAATCTGTTTTAATTCCTTGGTGGAAAACTATGATTACAAGTTTCTCATTACTTGAGAAACAAAAGCTAGCATGTATTAGAGAGTTATTTTTATATATATCCCTAATTTCCATAAGATTATAAAATTTTCAAGAGATAGAGAACAAATGAAATTGGCAAAGGCCACCAAAATACTCAGAATTCAATACAGTAAATCTTAATGGGTGTGAAAAAACTTGGGACTTTATAGCAGGGTAGAATATATGGTGAAGTCAGCAGCCCCATGTTTTTAATGCATAAGCTATGTGACACTTTGTGCTGTGCAGATTCTTTTTCAAAACAGTGATTGTGGCTTCCTCTGCACTGACTGAATTAATCCTCCTAATCTCTTGGTTATTCTGACCCTGTGAGGAGAGGACTAGATTAATAAAATCAGTCCTCTAATGATTCCCTGTTATTCATGCAATCCAGCTTACTGATTTTAGGCATCAAACAAGGAAAACACAGGGCTCCAAATAAATACAAATGAATGTTTCTCTGAAGGTCCTTTGCTGTCTTATTTTCCACTGATTCTTACAATTAGCACCAAACCAGGTGCAAGAATCTTTGTGATTTTTTTCTCTTATATTCCATTCATAAAGTCTGCAACTCATGTAACTGTGACTTCTCTAGAAATGGTTCCTTGGTCAAGATATCTATGATCCACACCACCAGCACATTGTAGAAGATCAATCTTTACTAATGGAAATGTGGAGATAATTAACTGATTATTCATGACCTGCTTCAGTGAGGACTTTACAGACACATTTCTCGATTAAGTGAGTGGATTCATGGCTCATTTGGATTAGACATGTAACTTCATCCTTATTAAACTGATTTGCTTCTGTCTGCCTCCCCTTTCTTCATGAATTCAGAAAATCCACATATACTTTTACATTTTAATTTCTCTTTCCCACTCACCTTCTCCCTCTGTTCATCAGACAGATTCCCCTTTTTCCTCTTCAACAGTCTTTCTCATTGCTGGCCATCACCATTGTCCCTGGACTCATGTATTTTTGTAATACTTCTCTTAAAACTAATGTTTTCTGCATCTCCTCACTATCTGCATCTTTCCCTGTAAATTGGTCCATTTCTTTATCTACCACTCTTCCGCTTTTGCTACATGGCTCTATTCATACCAATATTTCTTCATCCTTCTCTTGAGACTAATTTATTTATTTTAGCAGCACAAACATTCAACACAACCTGCCATTTCCTGTTTTCCTCATTGACCAGGTTCTTAGTTCAATTCCTGACTTTCTGTATGATTCTTTAATGTGCCTGGCCACCAGCTTTATAGTGGGGAAAACATCACTCCTTATACATCTATACCATATCCAGTTTACATCTGTACCATATCTAGTTTTCATGCTCATAATTCTTCCTTCCTCCTCTACGCGTTATTCTGTAGCAGCCTGTACACTCTTATTTCCGCATTTCTCTCCTTTCCTGATTGCACAAATCTTTCTAGATGCTTCCTCCAGTTTTGTGCCACCTTATTTCCTTTTTTAATCTTCAGATCACTACCTCTGCTCTCCAAAAAGTCTAAATGTTTCACCTTATTTTTGTTATCCTTATGTTTGCTCCCGTGTTTTGGTTAGTTAGATAGGATAGTTAGCACCTCAACTCTCCATACCTTTGTTTATTTGTCTTTTAGCTCCATTTCCCACCTTATTGCTTCCAGACTAACAGTAGGAGTTCTCTATTATATTGATACATCTCATGTTCCTCTCTCTTTTATAGTCTCTTTTATAGACCAATTTTAAATTCTTCCATCACAATCTCCTGTGTGCTGTTCTTTGCACTCCTTTTGCTATCATGATTGTGTTTCCTTGACTCCCAGCTCTAGTTAACTGAAACTGCATAATTATTTCTGTTTATTAAATCCTAACTATTTTTCTCATTACATTTAATGTTTTTCTATATCTTTATCCAATTAACAACCTGCTAATTAGAAGATTGTGGCATCAGTGTAAGCGTCTAAAAACTATTAAATACAAAACACTCTTATTATATTTCCTTACTTGAGTTTCAATCCTCAGAAATCTTTAGGTTTCTACGTGCTCCCTAATCTATTCACATTGCAGTGAATATGCACATGCACATAGCAGTGAATACTGCTAGTTACAGAGGTCAGTCGTCCCTAATGACTGCCCACAAGCACATATTTATTGATTACTCAAGCTGCAGCTCCTTCACTTGGGCTGCAACACAGAAATGACATTGTCCAACATCTGAGTTGACATCTCTATGGCACGTGTAGAGTAGTATAATCTTCATCATAATGGGAAGTGTGCATATGTTCTATATAGATGGCTAAGTTTGCTTATTATATATGCTTTTCATATATATGCTTATAAACCTATAATAATTGAAGAGAAAGAGATACCTCTAGAGAAGATTCAGAGCAACCGAGTTAGTCTTCACTCTGAATCACATATTAAATTAGATTACAAAAATTATTTTGGGTAAACTTTATGAAGAGGACTTCCAAAAGATAGCTGTACTCATGAACCTTCGTGGAAGAATATTTAAAAACCCTCAGAGAGAATCATAATTAGAAACTTACTAGATCTGAAGGATTATGAGTACCTTTGCAGAAAAAAAAAAAGAGATGCTACAAAAGAAGACAGTCTCTTGTCTTAGGACATCCTATTCCTATGATGGATGTCAAAAAATTAAAGTAAAAGCAGTATTCAGACTTGCCTTCTCTAATACCCCTTGAGTGAAAATATCGAATTATTTAATGCTATCAAATTTTAATTAATGTCAGCAGAAAACTTTCCAACAGAAAAATGTCAACACTTTCACTCATGTCTCTTGAATTGATCTCACCCTCATTCAGAAAATGTCAGAATATCTAAATATAAATGTATAAATATTGAGTTTTCAGAGTGAGCTTTTTCATCCTACAGTTAATGAAGGTGAATGACAGTGAGTTCATGAGTTCTAAGCAAGCCTGGACCAAGCCTTCCTCATCTCTGATGTGTGACTTAGTGGTGAAGTTCTAATGTGTACAAAATGTATCAGATGGATAATATTCTCTCATGAACTCCAGTATATTAAAAAATGGCAAGTCTTCCAAACTTTATGCTACCGTAATACTTGTAAAATGAGTGCTGAATAAAGACATCATTAATAAATACATATTCAGTATCATTATTAGTAAACAGTTTTGCAAAATAAAATGTGATATGTACATCTGATTAGCATTTCAAAAAGTGGTAGGTATATTTAAAGTTGAAATAGAACTGACATTTTTCTCCAAAAGATGATTAATATATTTTCTTTAAATATTTTGTTAAATATTTTCCATTCATGTACTACCTCTTTACAAGAAACGATATCTAATGAGAAAAAACAGAAACAGTTGCTTAAGATATGCTTACACATAGTAAGAAAGCAAAACTGACTTATGATCCAAAGATAAACTGGCAACTCTCACAGTAAAGCTCACAGTTTCATGATTTCTTTGGCATTTGGAATAAAACTTTCCTCCTGCAGACATCTGCTCAGGTCAGAACCCCTTAAAAATATTTCTCACCTTGAGGCCGTAGAGTGGAGCTGAAGACTGGAAGGCCTGGATGTACCTTAAAGATTCAAAATTAGAAAGCCAGGGCAAAGGATCCTGAATTTATTTGGTCTTTATCATTCTAAGCTTATCCTCTCTGACTGGTGTTAACACAGCATATCTATGTCCCCTAAAGCACAACCACTGACAGTGAAGCTGTCTGGCTGCATGGCGTCAATCTTGAATCTGGACACATAGAGTAAGGCTTTGAACTGGACTATATGCCTGCTAGAGAATTTGAGGGGAAATAGCATTTCCAGTAATACACTGCTGGAAAATAGGTAGGGACATGCTCCTTATGAACAGAGGAGTGAGCTGGCCAGGGAATGGTGAGAGCCTTGCCTTTTGCACTTGTTGCCCAGTAGAGCTGTCTGTGTTGCGCAGGTTCTGGGAATGTACTGGTTGGATTTAATACTGCAATAACCTTCAAACTCTCTAAAGAATACTTTTCTTTTTTCCCCGAAATGGTCACCTTCTGGATATGGTGCAGGCAAGCATAGTGTTTGGAGAGCAGGGTGGTTGATAAATATTATTTTATTGTTTAAATTCTGAACTTTTCTGCTTTGTTTTGAAATATTATCCTATTTTATTTGATGCCTTTCAGACACATTTGGTACAGAGATATTATGAAAAAGAAAAAAAAATAGTCTGAGTGAGATGCATTTGGAAAGTTGTGCTGACATGCAATGTATTAATGTTTGCAAATGACTAATTTGCATAGACTGCCTAGATATTAGTAAAAAGCACTGAAGATACGGAAGGATGCTACTTATCAACTTTAAGGGAAAAAAAATATGCAAGCAATCTCTTTCCCAAGACAAACAATTGAACACATAGATATTAATTAGCTGAGCAATGTGATCTAATTGAACATGTCCCTGCTCATTGTAAAGGGGTTGGACCAGCTGACCTTTAAAGATCCCTTCCAATCCAAACTGTTCAATGATTCTATGACTCTATAAGTATGCACTGGTCTGTGTATGTATACGCATGTATCAGACATACCAAAGATGTTTAATGAAAAGTCCAGACAAGAGTAGCAAATATAGAGAAAATATGTGAAATAAAGAAAGAAATCACGCCGCAGATGGCAGATACTATTAACTTACAGTTGATGTGTTGCATATGAATCCTTTCATCTAATATTTGTAAGCTCACAGCAGGCATATCCTCTAGTCTATTGCAGAAAGTTTTATTGATTCACAGAGGAATAGCAAATTCTACCTGAGGCAGCAGTTCTTCCAAAACGTTGTTGGTATCAGAAGAAAATAAAGAAAATCTCATTGTTAGATATGATTTGTGATACAATTCCTCTCATGTGCTATTTAGGTTTTTTAATGGAAGAGATCTTTACTGTCCACACAAGAGATATAAGGAACCCTTCTTGTAACAAAATCAGTATTGAAAATTTGAGATTTCACAGTCTATTAACCTGCTATTAAAGACCAATGACAGGATTTCTTTCAGAAATGAAATTTGCATTGTGTGAGAAGCTAGCTGTGGTACCAGAAGAGAGAAAAGGAAAAGCAACAAAATATAAAGCCCACAACGTGATTCTTATCAAAGTCCATGCTATTGAAACATGAAATAGCAGCTATACAAAGCTGAAGATACCGATTATGTGTAATGGTGCAGAACAAGGTTACATCAGCATTGAGTTTCAAGCAGTTCACATTCCATTTTACCTGCATTTGCAGAAAGTCGAGCCAGTGTCAACTTCCACTTAGGATGTAGTTGATCACAGTGTTACAGAAAATCAAACTGACAGTTAAGAGGAAGCAAAAGGTTCTGGGTCACATCTCTGCTGGGTTTTAATTCGTTCTCATTAGGAACAATAATATAACAGAGTGTGTGTTAGATTCTGAAACTGAAAAGCATGCATATGTATGGAAGATGTTTAAATTATTTGTCTGGATATAGGTAAGGCAAGTAAAAGAATTTTTGGAATAACTTCAGTAAGAAATGTGTGCCTCTTTTCAAACTGAGGCACTTCAGCATGAGGTAACATTTCCTGGGCTAGGTGAGCAAGGCATGATAATACTATCAGGTGTGCTGTCTCTTTTAATTGTAATCATTTCAGAGAGAGTAATAAACATTAGGATGCCTTAATTCAGTTCATTTCAATGGGAGCAATAAACATTAGAGACCTTTTAGTACCCCTTTCTGAAGTCTCCCACTTGACTAATTTTGGTCTAATTTAAACAGGAAAGACAGGACACAAGATTAATATAGCTCTTTGCCTGGTCAACCATTCATTTTGAAGTTGGTGTCCCAAAAGAAAGGACTAATTACAGTAATAAAAAATTAACATTAATTGCCTTTCTAGGTATGAATGACACTGTAACACCAAAGACTCCTGCCAACATAGGGTGAAGAAATCACTGAAAGAATATGACATACAGGGAATACTTCCTGAGGTATTTAGATGACCAGTTTCACAGATCTTAAAATATTCTACACATCCGTATATCAGATGCAAGATCACACGCATGTTAAAATTAGCACTTCCATATGGCTGTACAAAGAAGTCACGATAAAACAGATTACACAATGTCTGATACTGAGATGATCTATTTTGAAAATATGAGCTTTTTCTTCCTATTCTATCCTTCGACACTTTTAGTGGCTTGACCCTGGCCAGCAGCTGGGGACCCACTTGCTTTCCACCCATGCTGGAGCAGGTGAGAGAATCAGGAGAGCAAAAGTGAGAAAACTTGTGGGTTGAAGTAAAGACAGTTTAATAAGCAAAGCAAAAATATTAAAAAAAAAAATAAAGAAAAAAAACAATGCAGAGACAATCACTCACAACCTCCCACAGGAAGACCTATGCCAGACAGTCCCATAGCAACTCCTACCTTGGATGACATGCCCTATTCCTACCTTAGCTTTTATTGCTGAGCCTGATGCCATATGGTATGGGATAGCTCTTTGGATAATTTGGATCAGCTGTCCTAGGTCTGCCCCTTCCCAGCTTTTCTCCCACCCCCAGCCTTTTTGTTGATGGGGCAGAGTGAGAGAAACGGAAAGCCTTGAGTATTTGCAATTACTGATCAGATACAGCACCTGGAGCTCTGTGCCCAGCTCTGGGTTTCCCAGTACAAGAAAAACATGGACATACTGGAGGGAGTCCAGCAAGAGGTTGCTATGATGATGACCAGACAATCTCCAGAGGACTCTTCTAACCTCAAACAGCCTGCATTTCTGTGATAGCCAAAATATTGCTGCCTTACCAACTCTGTTTTAGCCACAGATCCAAAACACAGCACCATACCAAAGGAAGGGAGGAAGAAAGGAAGACAAAGGGACTCTTAAGTACTGTAATTAATGAAAAACTACTTGGTTTTAAACTATATAAAAATCATCCTGTTAGGAAAAAAACATCCACCCCCTTCCCAAACAATAAAAAACTGAATCAAACCTGCCTCATAACTTAATCAACACTGTGCAAGAGTTTTGTTGCTTTAGTTAAATAAGCATAAAAATTTCAGAGAAATATAGTAAAATTCTCATAGTTTTAGATATTTCTATTTTGCTTTGTATTATGTTACTTTTTTCAAAGCCTTCTCAAGGTGACAGAGATTTATTATGGACTCACTTTAGCTCCTGTTGAAGTTAATGATTAACTTTTGGGAATTACAGCAGTACCAAACCGAGTATGCTATAATTTAAGACTGTCGTAATATTATTTCTATTGTCAAAAATGCCAAGAAGTTTTTCTATCTTTTTATGTAACTGATGCAGTGTTTCATATTTAACATAATGTACTTAATAGGTGTCTCGTAGAGTTAATCTCCTTAAAGTTAACAGGAATCTTCTCATCAGTTTCCCTAGGACCTGGTTTTAATCTCACATCGTTTTACTCCCTATTTTAAGTTCACAGTGCATTAATATTACTTGGTCAAATGCGTCCTATCTATTTATCTATCAATTAATTCAATCCATCTGGACTCTATTAACATAATACTTCAACACATCACAATATTAGATGAATCTTTAAAATCTTTAAAATTCTGTGACAAGAAGTCAACTAAGAACAATATGCTACTTCTACTTTTTTTCCTCTTAGGTCAGGAATTTTAACCAGTTTTACAGGGAGTTGCAAATGTCTGTGTCTGAGAAATGTGCCTTTACATTTGTTTGACCCATTTTCAGTAACACTTTCAGTCATTTTTTAGTAAACATATGTATCTTGACTATATTCCTTTAAGAATATATGTATACTCTCTGTCACATTGTGACTGCTGACCTTGAGCATCTGATTTCTAGGAAAATATATGAAATCACATTGGCATATATTAATATATATAACATCTCTAGACAAACATTTTAACTCCAGTAGACTGTGTATCCTTAGGTAAAAGAATAAATACCTCAGTATGCTGTGATAAACTGTTTAATAAAATAAAATAATAATGAAACCCTTCTTTTCAGTCCAGGCTGCTATACTGCCATACATTTTATTGGTCTGAAAGGTAGAATTCTTGGCAGAGAAAATGTCCCATGGGCCACATAAAGGGCACATGGTATAATTCAGCCTAGTGTAACTATAAATGACCAGAATAGAGTCCGAAAGGTCTGCTCAATTCAATATCTGATTTATGTTTTGTGCTGGGGTGAGGAGATTTTTGGAACTGACCCAGACAGAAGGTGAGCTTCGTGCTGCAGCTGTAACTGTCCGGGTGAGAGGGGGTACATGGAGCAGGAGCATTTCCCAGTGATTAATTCAGCCAACGCACTTCTCTTCAAGGCAAGACATTTATTTTTGAAATTCCTCAGGTAGCCATATGTGCTAGACATTTATAGATATGCATGCCATCTGTTATCTTTTGATTGAAATTGTATTTTGCTTTGGTAACATTTATCTATGGAATTCTCTATAATAGCAAGTGAAGATCAAATCTGTTGAAAGTGCAGTTAATGACAAACTATGCAAATTTTGGAGGAATTTTGTCTTTTTACATGCTAGCAGGAGTTATTGTACAAATATTCTGACTTTACATTGGACTTGGTTAGCAGATTCCCACCTTGTTCTTCACTGTTCCTGTTTTCAGACTATGTTCTGTATGTAACATCTAAGCACATACAGACATGCAGAATATACAATTAATATCATATAATATAGATCTTAACAACTACTGATCATAAAAAAAAATAGAAATATTAATATTTCCTGAAAACCAAAAATTGTTTTTGCCTCATGGTACCTTAGATACATACATATGTGTGTGTGTATATATATATGTGGACAGACAGAACAAAAGAGAGAGGTAGAAATTACTTAGAGCCACAGCATCTTTCTGTAAACATTTTCATTATTCAGAGAACATGACTGAACTTGAAATAATAAAATGCTTTTGTATAAAAAATATCCACTTTTTCCTACTTTTAGGATTTTATAGCTGGATGAGCCAAAAATTCAAACCTCATGGGTAACACAGATTTTTCTAAAAACGATGTGTATTTTCCAGAAAGAGACCTTTTAACACTTAAAAATATTTTTTTTTCTTGTTCTAGACAGAAGAATAGTATTTTGGAAGCAGAATCTGGTTATTGAAATTCTCAGAATAGTTTTTATAAAGTAATTCTTTCTTGTGGCAACTGCATTTCTGTTTGAATCATGAATAAACCGTTTAGTTGTAGAAATATTTAGTAGTATACAAAGTAACTAAATATTCAGTTCTTGAATTTTCATTAAATAAATTTCAGAATTTTCTTGAAATTTCAGTAAAAAAGTTGCTGAACTTGACAGCAAATATAAGGTGGGGAATAACGTATTTATCAGCTCTTAGATTAAAGAATAATTGGATTATTTTAATATACATAGAAATGCAGTAAGCTTGACAAATAATGAGCTGTTTGAAAAGCAGGAAAAACACTTCAACACTTTCTCCTGTAAAAATTAGTTTGGAATGAAATTTTCCAGCAGGCTATTGTGGGCAATATTTTATTGGAAGACACTCCAAAATGATTGCACACTGCTGATTATTTTATTTTTTACGTGTATTTATTCATGTATTTTAGCAATCCATTATGTTTGCATCTTTCCTTGTACTTGAACAGGTAAGTTGTCATGCATTGTAAGGCTTATCTGAAGGGGACTGAAACAACACAGCTTGGATCAGCTCTGACTTTTCTATCAAGTTTAATGCAAGCGGAGAGGACAGACTGGTTTTGTTTACATTTCAGGGGGAAGGTTGGCTGGTTGTATTTCGGTTTCCCAGACTCATAATTCTGGTGTTGATGGGTTTTCTTATTTAAAAACCCAAGCCCCAACTGTTTCTGTTCCTGAAATAAGACGAGATTTCTCTATCTTCCTACAAAGTTTTGAACAGTTCTTGTGTTTTCTATCATCCTGGGTTGTGAACTCTGTTGTAAAACAACTGGTTCAGATATTTGCCTTGAACAACTCTTTGCTGTCAAAATTTCTAAACCTCCTATCATTTGGTAAACCTAAGTATGACTTAAAATCTTTTTTCTTTCCTTTTGATGATTATATTTTGCCTGAGAAATTTCAACTTTCATTTGGTTATGACAGATGTCTTAAGAATTCCTGTGATTACTTGATGTTTTTTGGGTCTGCAAACGTCAACACAACACAATTATCCATTCTACTTCTCTTCATTCCTTTTTTGTGGTTATTTCAGTGTAGATTTACTAGTGTATAATGTCAGTGATCACTGGACCATGCTGGTGACAAACTTTTGCCTTAGGAGACTGACAACCAGAGGGTTAATTAGCTTTAGCAGGCATATGTGTATTTGCCATTTTTTTAAATCAGTGAAGAAGAACTAAGAGAATACTATTTAAATTTTGGCAATAAACATACCTAATGGAGTTTTAAATGGTATTTAAATTATGTCTAAGTAGATATCTAAACTCATTTAGCAAACAAATGACTACTAATGCTTTAGATAAAAAGACTGCTGTATTGGGTAATGATCTTTGAAGGGAAAGTAATACGGGTCAATAGAAAATTCTCCATCATATTAGTTAACAATTTATGTTTTCTTTTATCTTAAACATTTTGAGGGTCTACTGCTTATTGTGTACTTTGTTAATCCAAAAATAAGAGCTGCAGAAAACATTATTGTTGCTTCTCAGCAAGAAACTTTGCACTGTTGAGTAAATTTCTATCAGGAAAAAGATTCTGTGCAGGTCTTTTCATAGAATAATAGAACTGTTAGATTTGGAAGGGACCTTAAAGATAATCTGGTTTCAACCCCCTGCCATAGGCAGGGACACCTTCCACTAGAACATGTTGCTCGAAGCCCCATCCAACCTGGCCTTGAACATACACTTCCACTGGATAGAGCATACACTTGCAGGGATGGGGTATTCGTGAGTTTTGTTTCATTCAATGCTTCACTAAAAATAAAGAATTAATAATAAAATTTTTGTGGATGGACTCATGCAGGTGGAGACTGCATTAACACTTGCTCTGCATAAATGTTTCTGGAAGGAATACAGGACACATAGCCTTGATTTAGGATGATTGTAGTGTTTTGTTTACACACCTTCCAGAAGAGCAGCACAAAAAATGCACTCAGGAAACTGATCACAGAGAATTGATTAATATGGGAAAATGTAAAACTTTTTTACCAGTTTCATCCATCTATCTGGACAATACATCAGATGTTATTAATTTTATTTAACTTTATCCATCAGGGAATTGGTTATCTAAATCTCACTTGATGTTAACTATTTAAAATAGAGGTGTCTAAATCTAGGTAATATGGTCTTTCTATATAGTCAGTAGAAATCTAACCAACACTCTCGCTTAAGTTTAACATGTAACTCATACCACCTCAAGAAAGAAAAGTATATTTGATCAGACAAATTGTACCCTAAACTATTAGTAGGTAGAGATTTCTTTCCTGCCTTAAACTTGATGCCTGAGTTCTGGGTGCAGATGAATTTTAAGACAAACTATTAGACACAGCAGGGGGAGTCTCTTTGCAGAAGAGACAGAAACATTTCACTATCTCCTTTGTAAGTGATAATAAAGGCAAAAAGCAAATTAGCTGGTACATTGGTACACTAGAATAGAGAATGTACTAATTAGCTCATGGTTTGGCGTACACTTGACTAACAATTTCAATAGTGTACAAAAAATTTTGCATAAATAGGAAAAAATTTACATTATCACCACCATTGCAACAGTTTCAGAGAAAATATTAAAGTAACATTCACCTTTTCTAAATGTGCCTTTGTCAGGTTTTTACCACTTTTTTAGCTTGTTTTTTAAAACAATATTTGTTATTTAAAAAAATACTCAGAGACACCACCTTTGTAACAGTCCTTAGAAAAGTATACATATTTAGTTCATTTTTTTTTTTTCCTGTCATGTACTCTTTATAATTTTATCTGCAAACATGGTAACTATGGTTGCAAAGAGCAGGTTAAACTTTACAGTCCTGACCTTTATTTGATATCTTCTGCTAAATCTATTGCAACACACAGGAAATTCCTGTGTGTGCTTTTGCTGTCTTTTACTCTCCTCTTCATACCCTTGCAACCTGCCTGCTGAAAAGGAGCAATAATAACATGCCTTAGTACAAACATATGGGCAGTCATTTACACAAACACTGCCATGCATAGGCTACGTGATAGCTATATATCTCATACTCCTTTCCACTACTCTGCTTTATTTGTAAACACTTAAATAGGTTTTTGTTCACTTTAACTGGTTAACCAGACTAGGAAACTCACCACTAAAAGGTCAGGTTTACATTTGTGTTTATAGTTATTTTGAAAAATGAAGTAAGCTGATAATGTTCTCTAGATGATACTTTCCTTCATGTTACCTGACATTCAGAAAATGGATGTGTATATCCACACAATATAACACTGGCAAAACATAAAAAGGGTAGAAAAGAACAAGCAGCAGAACATGCTTTGTAAAGGAGTACTAAGCTCTAGTGCTCTAGGGTAGAGGAATTTAGAAGTATTTGGAGCAGTAATATTCCTACCTCCAGGGGAACAGAGTTTACCCTATGGGGAGTGTTTGTGTGAGAGCATTGTTGTCTACAGCAGACCTCAAGCAGGTAGGTATATCTTGCATCGCAACAGGGTGAGAAGAAGTATGCCATTGGCATTAGGACTTCAGTATAAAGTGTTAAGCATGTGGGAAAATACCACAAACAAATTATGAACGAAACCAGAAGTGACTTGGAAACGGCACCTGCTCCTGAGCCCTGCTTTACAGTTTTTTGTCACAGAAAGTATGAGTTACCAACGAAAGAGTTCTGCAGGAGCCATGGCCAAAGAAGAGAAAAGACTGTGCCTGAAGTTTCATGGGCACAGGATAGAAAGTGAATTTTTTAAGAGGTACCAAAATTCACACTGAAAACCCAAAGGAGGAATAATATCTCATTACATTTGAAAATAGCTCACTGTGATGTTTGTTGAGAGTCTACAACAGCAAGGCGACGTCACAACGAATGTTCCCCAGAGTGCTGAATCTCTGCTCTGCTGTCTGCAGTTGGTGTGAGGAACTTGCTGAAAAGCAAGCAGTGAACTGAGCTGCTAAATCTGGATTTGGCTGGAGTGCCTGAGTGTTTAACTTATGCATAGTTCTTAGAGTGTGTCAAAATACGTCAAAATACGAAGCACAGCAGTACAGCTCAGCCAAATGTGAGCGGTCATGGAACTGGAAAAACGGATGCTCTGCTGTGTTCTTTGGAATGGGTGTTACTCTGTGCTTTTGTTGTCAGCCCTACCAGCTCACATGCTCTTGCTGCAGGGAGTCACTTGTGTTCTCTAGTTTCAGCCACACACAGTAAAATCCTGCCCTTCTGAAAGCAACAGGAGTTTAACTATTGATTTCAGTGGCTTTCTCTAAATTGGTTGGCCAAGGAATGCTTTTGCATGCCAGGTGGAACTGTTTGTGCTGGCTGCTTGATGACCCTTTTTTCCCAGGGAGGGAAAGCTAGGAGTGCTACCAGCCCCTCCTTTCTTAGCCTTACTTTTTTTTTTTAAATAAATTCTACATGTGGAGCCATTGCGCTCCTCAGCCAGGTCTCTGATTTCCTGCTTGGTCAAGATGTAATCGATGGGGTTAAATTTTTGCCATTCAATTAAATCCTCTAATTGCAGTCTTGTGCCTGTCTGTCTCCAGACACTTGCAATGCACAGACATACATGCATTGTCTGGTTCTATGGCTATTTGCTATGCAATTTCCTAATCTCTTTTTAATTCACACGCAGAAAATATCAGAGTTCTCTACAAGAAGAAAGCCTTCAAGCTTTCCTCCTATAAAAAGGATGTGAAAAATGGAAACCAAATGCTTTAGGTTTTCTTCCGTCTACTAACATGACAACCACACCTCTGAGATGTTGCATTGCCATTTCTTTGGAATCTGGGTCAATGAGTACCTTTGGCCAGACACCTGACAATAAACTGCATACTCCTTTGGCAGCAAGGCCCGTACTGTACCTTAAAAGAAGACTAGACCAGAATAGAAAGAATGATGGATAAGTTGGAGGAGATTTTCAGACTTACAAGCCTGAAGGGGAAATGAGAAAAGTCAAAACAGCATTTGTGAAATGATGTAAAGACAGTGATGTAAACATGTTTTTCACATCTTTTACAAGGTGCAGGACTGAAAAAATACAGATCTATATTGTAGTTATTTATAATGCTTTGGCCCAGTAGAGGCAGTTCAGTATAGGATTTTATTTTTCCAGGTTAAGTGGCCTAGAAAAACTAAGCTTTGGAATCAGGAAAAGGAAAGGTCACAGATTATTAGAGGACTGAGACAGCATGCATGCCTAGATCCACCTGGAAAAGATTGAAAATGCAGTCTCTAACATATACAGATAAGTACTCAGTGTATTTTCAAAAAGGGCAGAGGGAGTTAAGCAATATTTTTAAAACAAAAATTGTAAAAGCTTCTAAAAATTTTCTAGTTAGTGTGAGTAATAATTTTGGTGTATTATATTCCATGATGATCATTATTTATTTTTATTGTTTCCACTCAGAAAAACTAAATGTGTTGGAACAGATTCCTCCTGCTGGGTTTGGCTCGTTTGAATTGTTGGACAGGTCTGAAAAGAAACTAGAAGCTGGATGCTGTTGCCCATTCAAGATCTCCCCTGAGGTACGAAGGAAGGAAAATCTCGGAAAAGACAACATAGTTGCTCTTACATTTCCATGTAAGTTTAGCGATTATGTTAGAAGTAGCAAAAGACTTGCCTGCTCTCACTTGCACCATGATGAGGACCCCCAAATCTTAAGAGCTGAGGAGTTTGCTCTTAAAGACTTAGCTGAGTCTCCAGTAGATTTCCTTATTTGGGTATTTTCCTGTGAGGACCAGATGACATATTACATGCAAAAGGACTTGAAGATTAAATTAAGAGATGGACAGAGCCATAGGGAAAATTATATGTGAATGATTTCACCCCTGACCATCTCTCAGCTTACTTGGCCTTACTTTCATAAATGTAAGACATTTGTGAACTTGAATAATTCACATGCATTTAGAATAAGGAGTCTTATACCAAGTTGATCTGCACTGCAAGGAATCTAAGAAAAAAACAAAACGTAAATGAAATAGATCAGTGCCACAGTTGTGGCATTCACTATAAATGTCCCTTTAAGAATGGCTTTGCAGATTTTAAAACAATGATATCAGACTATGGAAAGAAATGGCATTAAATATGTATGAGTAACAAAAAAAATGAAACCTGAATCAACTCCCCAGATATCTCATCTACCTCTTACTTGCACATCTGTTTTTCTTTAGATAACACAAGAAAAAATTCTTACCATATCACATTGCAGCCCTTTAATAATGGAATGAATCTTTTAAGAGAAGATATTAATTTGAATGTATTTGTTATGTCAACCTAACAATCAGTCTTCAAAAAGTCAGGCAAAAATATTTTTCGTGAAAGATTTTTTAGGATCTCAATATACTGGTCAATTTGTTCATGAAGGAAAAGCTATTATAGAGTACAACAGTCCCTTCAGTATTATAATACCTTTAATTAAGAGAAAAAGTCTAATTTAGTACTCCTGTTGAATTCAATGACCAAATATGGAATGAGCAACAAAATACCTAAGAGCTGATTTGGGCCCAAGAATATGATTGATTTCCATTCTTCTGTTTAAATACTTAATAAAACCATGTGATAATTGTCTGGGAGTTGTGTCTATAGGTAAATTATTACTTGATGTTGCTTTAATATTTAAAATTTTAAAGGACTTTGTGGTTTTTATTTTTTTGCTTTTCAAATAATAAACGCATGTAAAAAGGGCTCTATCTATTGTAACAAATATTCCAAAATAGAAAAGAATATTTCAGAAGTAAAGCATGGTCATCCATCATGGACAATAAAACTTTGAAGCCAGGCATTGTCAGATTGTCATTGTGTTTGGGAAAGGTTTTCTCTGGAACTATAGCAAGAATTTACATACTGATAACTTTGGCTTATTCTCAATAAGTTTTCCTTTTTCACATTTCTAATTTACCTTTTACAGAAGTGCTTGGCTATTATGAGCAGACCAAGAGGTGAGCTTTCTTCTGTGTCACAGGAACAGGAATTTTGCAACATTTAAATCTAATTTTTAATAAAACATTTGCTGGGAATGGCAAGCCATCTGCCTCTGGAGGAGCTATATAAATGTTCTTATTTGGTCTGGAGTTCCAGTGCTCTGATTTTCTTTCACAAACTACTAATTAAGCTTTCACAGTTCCCGAAGGCTAGAGTTTCACTCCAGTGTGACCTCAGAGGAGTAATTTAGGAAGTCATTGTCTAGGAAATCATGCAATACAAGCTTATTCTTAATATATTACATCAAGTGATGATATCTCATTCTGATTTTAATTTCAAACTTAGTTTAAAAAAACAAAACTAAAAGGGGTAAAAAATAAACCAAATCCTTTCCTCATTCGGGATCACTGTTTTATGAATGATTTGAACCAAAGGTTTCTCTTCAAACTTTTTTGCTTTGAATCAAAGGAAGGAGCATACTCAAGAAAAAATTATATTTTTTTCCCCACTTTTTTATCAGACAGATGGAAAACATGAGTGCTCAGTGGCATGACACTTCAGTTACTGGACCACACAAGGCCTTTCAAGGCTTGAGCTGCCTGATTACCAATACCTTATAAAGCTTAATATTATATATCTCCTTTGATAGCCAGAACTCGGTTAAAAATACGTGCCAGTCTGGTAAGAAATGAATAAAGCTATTAGAAAAACTATTTCAAGGGGGTATATTCAATACCAAATGTCACATTTTACTGGCTGACACACATTTATCACTTCATTTCACAGAACAGTAAACAACTCATAAGTCACTGGCTAATTTGATTGGCAGTAGCCTTGGGCATTCTTTAGCAATCATGTAGTATACTGCACTAAGTCAGACTTTTAGGGTAATTGACTTCAACAATAAGAAAAATAAAATTCCTATAGTCTGCTTAACACAAAGGGAAAGGGGGAAATCAAAAATGCGAGAACAATAAATTATAGAAATTTCTCATTTGAGTAAGTAACAGCTTTAATAGCTTTCTCTGAGTACTGAGTGCACTCAATTGAACATCTGCTTTCCAGCTGTGTATATTGATATATTACCAGGGTTTTATTCTCTTCTACTTTAAATATATCCATAAGTTTTTCAGAGCTCCACTACCTGACTTTCTGACAATGCCTTGATTGTGAAAGATATAAAAATGTCAAAAATTCTGTAGGCCATTTTATGCCCAGGATATTATTTTTCAATTGAATCCAAAGACAGATGTCTATGAACAATTAAACCATTCTCCAATCACACCTTGTTCCAGCTGGGATCATAGAATTAAAAGGAAATAAGCCATCATGATTTACTTATTGCCGGAGTACCTAGTGTTTCCTGTACTGCTGATAGATTCTTATTAAACAATTCTGTCGATGGAAAATGAATATTGTCCGCTGCTTGAACTTCTAAAGTTAGTTCTTTGATATTAAATTTGATTTTCTTCTCTTATAATAATTCATATACTTAGTGACTGGCTTCAGAAATTCCCATTAGATGGAGATTACGTTATCTAAAGCTTACTAAATCCCACGTCAGGTCTCAGGGAGTTTAGCTGTAAAGTAAAACACTGAAAAGATCTGCAATGAAAGAAGGAACTTGCTAATCAATAAAATGTAACCTGATGTTTCTCCTATTAAAGGAGATGTGGAAAATGTTTACTTCTTTCCCAGCACCTTAATATGAAGTTCCCTTTTTCAACTCCCTTTGCCACTGTGTCTTGCTCGGCAGCCTCACAGCTCAGAGTTAGGTTTTTAGCAAGGGACCTTATAACATGTGAATAGGAACCAAAATATCATCAGTGTGCTTATGTTTTAGTGATTCACATCAGCTATACTCCCATTCACGTGGGGAACATTTAATTTTCAGACAGTACCCAAAAAGGTTGTTAATAAAATATTTCTGCACTTTGTAAATAGACAGTTTATGATCTTAGGTTATATATTCCGAAAGAAATATACACTCTCTCCATTTTCCCTGGACGTAATAGAGCAGACACAAGCAGCCATTGTTTCAAAAAGCTAGTATAAAATTGAAGGAGAAAGCTACTGATTGATTTGTTTAATTTTATTATCTGGCATCAAAGAAACATGATTGTGTCTTTCAGAAACTCTAGCAATTAAGAGAACACATTAAAGTGTGTAAGTTAAATCTATCTTAGTCTTGATAACTTTTTGAAAAAAGATTGACACATTAAACTTCTGACTATGGAAATTGCGATCTAGGGAGAAGTAGTTTCTTCTAAAATGCTGAGGTTCTCAAAACATCAAAGGAGACAACTGAAAGATGCATCCAAGGGACAGAAGGTCAATGCAACTGTGTTTCTCTGTACCGTTGCAAGCCTGTATGAGGTGCACTGGTTTACATTACACACTTCTTGCCTATGTCTGTGCACACTTAACCTGAAAAAAATACAAGGTCAGCTTCTGCTCACAGGCCCCAGCCAAACAAATCCTTTAAGCATGTGCTTAAATTCAGCAGAGGAATAATACCATCGACATCAATGAAACTCCACACATGTTTAAGTGATTTAAATGTTCGCAGGTTCAGTATAGTTTTACTTAGGATTTATACTCTTGTAGCAGTGAGCACTAACATGACTTTTACTTTCTTTCCCTTCAGACCCTGCTTATAGGAGAGAAGAAATTTGTTGGGACACATAAATATCTTTAGAAAAAGTGATAGGTAGAGCAAAGGACTACCCCAGACTTGCTTCAGCTTTGAAACAGAAAGTGCAAACTTTGCACAGGTACAAGTTTATACAACAGCAGTTATCCTCTATCCCTGAAACTCCCCCTCTTTTTATTGTATTTTATCTAACAGTACTGGGACACACAGACTCAGGTATGCGTAAAAATCCACAATGATAAAAACATATTCATTGACTAAATTTATGAGAATAAGGCGATAAACATCTGTGTGGTAGAGAGAGATGTTGAAGTAGCACTGCAAAGAAAGTTGGGTTCATATACAATTACTATCATCTTTTCTAGAGTTAATTAGAGGAGCTAACTTTTTTTTTAACCTGAAACAGGTATATTCTAGAGCTTCAAACATTAAAAATAATTTTTTCGTAGTTACAAAAGTTGCAAATTTTTTTTTACCTCATCCATACCTGGATGCAGCTAGGACTATGATTTAGCATTCAAAATACAGCTTATTAAAAACCTGTCAAACTCAAATGAAGGCATGTTAGAATGATGTTGAATACTTCCATCCAGAGATCCTTGCATTTATCATGTTTGTGTGTGTGTGGAACTGAGATACAGAAAGTTAAAACATAACATCCACAGACACACAACATATAATTGTCAGAATAGAGAACTTCAGAATTCCTGAGATTTTGACATGTGTTAAACCTCAGACTCTGCTTCAGCTCAAGAAGTTCACTTACAATTAAGGCTTGAGAGATTATAACTAGTTTTTCAATTTACTAAAAAATTGTTCTTTTCTGATATAACACAACATTTCTGCTAACTGTGGAATAAATCTTGTTAACTGATGTAGGAAAGAGTACTTTTTTTAAGGAAGTGCTTATTCTTTTTTGCAGATTGGTTCAGGCTTTTTTTAATTATTATTATTAATTTATCTTGAAAAATAAAATCTGAGATATGTTTAAAACTCAAGGCTTTTATAAGACTTTAAAATGCTAATAATTTTTGTCTAGTAATGGATCTTCTTGTTCTAAAGACATATAAATTGCTTTGGTTTATTTTACAAAGTGCAACTTGAGTCACAAGTACAGAAGATGTATGTTTGAGCCCAAATTGCCCTAAACTTCCTCTGTCATGGAGATTTTTTTCAGGGGAGCAAGAGGTATTTCTCCATAGATTCACTCACCGAGAGTTCAGATATACTCACTTTCCCCCTGAAACTGCCTAAGTCCCTGCACAGGTTGTAGCATCATATTAAGGTGGTGAATCTTAAGAATCTTTGCTGAAGTGCCAATACAAAGCAGAAGCTTTTGTGTCTTATTATTATTTATAAATAAATATTTTCTATGTATTTATTGAATCTTAAAAGATTAATAGAAAATAAAATAATTTGTCCTCCCTCAGGATTAAAATGCTCAAAATCTTCAAAGTAAGCGCCACTGAATTATATAGTGGATCAGAGTGGACAAGATCTGTCAAGAAATCATGCTTGTTGTTGATTTGGTTTATTGATAAATTGAAATGATATGAAAAATAGATATGTATTTATGTGACTGAAAAGAGTGTCTAATAAATTGTTTCTAGTTTAACATCTGAAATCAGAATGGTGACAGCCTAATTAGCATTCAAAGGGATACTGAGGTAGAAAAGTGTTGCTGCAGGAGTGAATGTTAACAGTGTGAAAGATTTACGCTTACATCTGGGAAAGTCACAGCACATTGGATGAGCTCCAGCAGGTAAGGAGCCATTGTGTGGGAAAGGCAAGTAATTGTATGTCACAGGATCAAAGGAGTGCTTGAAATGTTAGAAGAAATTACTACATGGGTTTAGAAGAAAGGTTTTCTCCCTCATGCAAAGCGTGCACTGGCTGTCGTATGGGGCCAGTGAAAGAGATGACTGCATGTCCTAAGGTAGAATACAAGTGAAAATGTCAGGAGGCTCTTGCCAAAGCGATTAGGGGAGCAGGTTGTGGCATATAGATCACGCTGCTCTCTGACATATGAGGGGCACCTACAGCATGAGGTTTCAAACCAGGGAAAAAGGGAAATTCCCAGAGATGGGAGGGCTAAAAAAACCCATCCATTTATTTTGCGTATTGCTAGGATGGGTTTTGTTTTGGCAAGTAGTTCCAGGTTTCAAATTAAGCATCAAAGCAGCTTTTTTGTAAAGGGTGTAGAAGGATATAGTTTACTCTCCTACTGACTTTTTTTCAAATTGGATTTGTTTAAGATACTTCTGTTTTGTGATCCATTGCTTCCATAGTTTCACTCTCATAAGAGAGTGTTTAAAAAATATCCAATAGATGTGTTAAATAGAACTACCTCTTTTCTACTCTGAGATAGTTCAAATGTTGATTAAACTGCCTTCAACCTGCCGCAGGTGTAAAATTTAGGGTCTTCAGTAAAAGCCAATTGACAAACTCTTCCTGCTTCCAAAGGTAGGAGTTTGCTGGGATATTTATCAATGTTGCAAAAGTCAGGCAAGTGGGAACTTGAATAAAAATTGAATATTGACTTCAGGATTTGGAGTTTTGAAAGTCCTTGAGATTAATCTCTCCATTTCCCTTGAAATTAATGATGGCAACAGAATTGATTTCTATGAGAATGTAGTGAGCTTAACCAAGAGAAAATCTGCAAATCCTATTCTATGAACACCTAATCCTGAGAGATTAAGTTACAAAAAGCATTTGAAGGATTCTTTTTTCAGCTTTCTTCCCATGTAGATATATCCTAACGAAACAAACAGGCATTTTGCAATGATGAACTTGGATAGTCTCATCTTTCTGTTCCACTAATTAGTCACATTCTCTAAATCTATGTTTTATATAATGATTGTATGTGGTTATATATAACTAGTACATGGTTATGAGAGTGTGTGTGACAGAGAGAGGGTGTATAAGGTAATATACATGTGCTAACTAGAATAGAACATGTTAATCATCCACTTTAATGAACTCCTGTTGTTTTTAGGGAAATTGCAAATAACAAAAGATTCTGTGAACTCACTTATTTTGTTCAAAATATGAAGATTAATTACTACCCAGCACATATTCCTCAATTTTTTTTTCATGAGCACAAAAGTCAATGCCTTAGTGATCATATGTAATTTAAAATACTTTTGAAAACTAATGTTGACCCATGCCTCCACTTATTAAAATTTGTATTCAGAGGAGAAACCTGAAACTTGATATAGATTACATTTCCTTTCAGAGTTTTTCATCCCTTAATGATTTGGCAGTGACTGTAGAATGTCTCCTTATTCAAGATATTTTTACATAAAGGGGATCTATAACTCCCCTACTAAAATCTGTTAAGAGTTGAAGATGAGCAGGCTGGAGAACACGGTTGAGTTTGTGTCTCTCCAAGTGCCACACACTGCTTCGCTGCAGTTGTTTAGTACTTATTGCCCTTATTAGAAATTTTTGCTCCAATTGCAGGGACAAAATATAGTTTTTCTCTAGTCACACTTTTACCCCTTGCCTCAAATAAGGTTTCTAAATTCAAAAGCAGCATTTTCTGTTTGGCAATGGTATCATGCTTAGTTACTACTTCATTTGCCCTATAATATTAGTCCTTACACTTTTCTTAAACTTTTGTTTTCAGTTTCTATTTCTGACTTTCATTTGCTTTCTCTTTTTTTAATCATATCTAAAAAAAGATACTTGGACTGAAGAAAAGACTCTGAAACCTCATGGAATAATATTAGCACAAAATAGGAAATGTTAATATAGTAGAAGATAATAATAATAAAAAAATCTGCCTTCTTTTCCCTTAAGAAATCAAATGCTTGATATTCAGCATTTATAAAACAGCATTTATTCTTCATGGTTTTTTAATTAAACAAAGTAGGTGCATTCTAGTTCCATTACACTAGAAAAGGTTCTTGCTGCTACCTATAAATATCTGATGAATTGTGAGACATTCATTAACCGTAGAGGTTTCTGCAGTTCAGGCAACCATACTTTTTCATTCACTGAAAATGAGAAGTGTATCTTTTGTCTGTATCATTTTCTTGTTTACTTGGCTTTCATTATATTTGACTCCTTATGTAATGGTTTTTGTTAAGTTCTTGTTTCCTTAGCAATCAACACAGAAGATGGGACTAATGGGAGGAAACTAAGGTAAAAAAGGAACTTTAATATGAGTAGCTAAATTTGCTCTCCTGTCTTCATGTAACTAAGGAAATGTGGAAAAAGAGACTTAAAATGGAAAACAGAAAGAAACAAAGTACTGAACAGCATTTTCCATGTACTCTTATTAATTGAGAGTAGAAGTCTATCTTCAGTATACTGTATCTTTAGTTTTATATGAAAGGAAGAAGTATAAAAGAAACAGTAGAAATGAAAAGGAAAGCATAGTTTGGGTTTGTCAGAAAATTCTAGTGCTTGCAGGACCATGGGCAAAGGAGCTGTGCTATATAATTACCTCAGTTAATAAAGAATTTGAAATCTTTCACTCATCTCCCTCATTTTCACTCCCTGAAGGACAAAAATAGGAACTTTCTATTCTTTTGTCCTGTGATTTTGCAAAACAAATGCAATTCAATACACTGGAAATCACACATTCTCTCAAAGTTTTCAGCTGCTCAGAGAGTCAACAGATTTGCATAATGCACATAAACATTCCTCACCATTTTAACAACTTAAAAGCCCAAATGCTCCCCTGCTTATCTTATAAAGTCTCTTTTTCCTTATCAAACCTTTTTGACACAGCTACAGCATAAACAAATAAGCATGAATGAATACAGAAGGGTTAATTTGGAGCAAGTGAACATATTTGGATTAAATTATATTAAAAATGGGGTTTTGTTTCTGTCCCAATATAATAGCATAATCTTAGAAGAGATAGGGCTAGATTTCTCATGCTTCCATTTTCTTTTTCTTTCTTTTTTTCCCTCCAATTTATAGGTACAAATACTAGCCAGAGGAGCCATTCTTTTTTGTTTCTCTCTGTGCTTTCATCTCTCTGTTCGTACATCTGAGACTATAAAACAAGCCCTCTATAAACAGGAGTAATTGATGCTAATGTGTTTCTATAACTTTATCAATAGTTTAGACTTCAAATCTTATCGGTACTTCAGTGTTCCACGTGATGTATTTTAGAGCCAATGACACATTCCATTTTAAATCTTATTATACTTTAAAGTTAGAGAAAAATCTTAGCAATTTTTTCCCTTTAGCCTAGTTCTCAACTACAGGCATACAGTAAATTAAGTATGATTTCTTTACCTTTTTTTCCCTATGAAGTGCTAAGAAAATGTTTAAAATGTTTTAAACTCTTGTGAATACCTCCATAGCACTTTCCCAATTCACTTCAAACATGGTCAAAAGAAATGCAACATATTACCTGTGACCTACCATGTTTGAGGTCAACATTTCTTTACTTGCAATCATAACTCCAAAATACAATTCAATTAAGCAAAGTTATGTTGATTTACAAATATCCTGATCCACCCCTGCTGTATAATATGTTATACTTGTGCTTCACGTATATTTTAAGACAGCTGTGACAACATATGAAACATATCTGATATTTTTAGTTCTACCTACCTCTTGTTTTCTTCTACGTAAACACCTTTCTGCCTCTTCTGAGATGATAATTTTTATATTTGACATGCACAACATCACCTCCTGCTTTGGGTAATTACATGGTAGAGTTCCTGAAAAACTTGCCCTCTTATTAAAGCCTCCAATATATTCTAGCCATCGTTTTCCTAAGTGTTCTCTGCCTGTGGAGACTTGATGACTTAATTCAGATCTGCTTGCAAGACCCTCACCTTAGGCCAATTACATTCTAATTGCATGACTTCACCATTTCTTGGGAAAGGAGAAGTAAAGCACTTCATATTATATTTTTAAATAGTTTCGGGGGGGAGGTGACATGTAGAAGATATAGGCTTTACACGCTAAAATTGTGTGGACATTTTCTTTAAATAAAATGTGACAGCACAAAATCAATGCAAATCTTATGCATAATGGATATACACAATAGCTCTGTATTAAGGTTTTTTTAAAGTGTTTTATTAATTTAAGTGTCTTATTTCCTTTTGCCAGGATCTAGGTTTGGGAAACTGTTTCTGCAATAAAAAATATGATTTTTTGTTTGTTTGTTTTACTTTCACCTTATTTTAGGGCATGGATTTTATAAAAGACAAAGCTTGAAAGTAAGTTCATGGGCAGCAAGGAAATGCTAAGAAGACAGTTTGTAAAGGTAGATGGGTAGGAGGCAAAGACAACTCCTAATCCTCGAGGAGGAAACAGACAGATTTAGTATGCAAATAAGGTGATAACTGTTAACAATAAATGTTATAAGCATAATAAATCTTTGGAGCAATTTTCTTCTGAGCATGATAGACTGTTTATCATCTGTTGTTTTTTTTACTGTTATTCAGGGTCCTTATAATTGCCTTCAATTCACAGTTGGAACAAACTGAAATAAAATTGTGCTGACTTTGCAAACAGAGGTAGGAATAAGTTCTCAAACATTTTCTTTGATTATTAACAATCCTTGCCTTTGCTGTGAGCCCACCAAAAATGCAAATGTAACAATATATAGAAACAATGTAAGAAACAGAGGGAGAAACATCCAAGCTTTTTAAAAGAAACTTCGGTATTGTACATCGAGTTTTATGATCACAACTTCTACTCTTTATGCTTCTCAGTACATAAAATAAGACCCTGTTTATAATTTTAAGTGATTGGATAGAAATGCAGTTGCCTCTTTGCTGTCTTTAAAGATATCCGGAATATTTAAAATAACTTTTATTTTTGTTAAATTGCATATTTATTTTCCCAGTTACTAAAATTCATCAGCTTTAAAACATGTATTAGAAGCTGTCAAAAACAACCCTCTACTGCTTTTAAAAGTGTTTCATCTGAGTTGTGTCTCTGGATCAAGAGAGAGAAAAATTTTCATCCCCTAATTATTATGAAGGTAAAAACAATGTCTTCATTTCAGAATGAGTAATCTGAAAAGTTCCTTTAATTAATGCTTTAAGGACAGATGGGAAAATTAATATCTAGTCTATTTAGTTAAGATACAAATAATACTAATAAGAAAGTGTCTGTAACGAATGTTGCAGAATTTAGACCATGATAAGCACTGTGCTTTTTATCTTTACTGCTCATTTCCTTGGAGATGAGACAGGATGAATTAAGATTTCTATAGAAGTGTGAAATACATAAGATTAAGCCTTTTTCAGTTCAAATTCTGCATATACTAAATGAGAACCAAATAACCAGGTGTGTATATGTATATGTCCATCACATTTCAAACCTAACACAAGATGACAGGAATAATTGTGTGCAAATTGGTGAGGTTTTTTAAAAGTCAAAAGGCTTCATCCATAAGGGAAGCAAAATCAATTAAAAGCCCCAAGAAACCAAACACCTCCGCCCTTCTCCTCACCCCAATACCTATCTTCAGTGCAGTACATTCTCAGTGTTCTCAGTGCATATACTCAGTGCAGTATATTATAAATATTCTCAGACAAAAGCTTTTTTGCCAGTGTATGCTTTCAGCTCAGAAGACCTAACATCTTATTAACCTTATAGAAATTTGTCTTCAGATTTAAATGCTGCAGAAAGTCCTCTGGATAAATAGATGGAGACTCCAGTCTTTCTGGGAAACCTTTTCCAGTGTTTGACCAGTGTATGAGTGCATAGTGAAAACTGAAATGAATGCTATGAAAATCGGCAGAGACGGATTATTTCAAAATATCAGCAATGCTTAAATACCATAGGCATAAAGAATTGGTTAATGCTTGTATATTGGTATGTTCATAATAAAAAGCTAGCCCTAACAGCAGCTGAGTATCTGTACTTACCATTTATGTATAAAATTCTGTTCTCCCCTATCCTAAAAAAATGGATTTCCTACTATTTTCCTAGTATTTCCTACTATCATTGCTAAAAAGCAAAGTAAATAGAACACTGTGATATCATATTAGAACAATGACCTATTACATAACATTTAACTGTGAGAAAAATAGATGATATTAACAATTTTTCATCATGTATTAAGAATAAATGGAAAAAAAAATATTCTGATGCTTTAATTATTTATGGGAGAGATTTTGTCTCTACCATTAATTATATAAAAATTACATGTCTAGTTTAAGTTCACCATGTAGACCCCCTTCTATCTCTAGTCAATGAAGAAAGATAGTCACCTTTAGAAAATAGTTCATCCTCCCTGGTATCTTAGAGACCAATCTTAATTGAGCACAAGTGAATAATACAGACAAAAAGAATCTGTATTAGATATACAGGTAAAGTTAACAGATGATACTAAAACCACATTCATTCTTCAATAGAGTTATTGCTTATAATTTTAGTTGGAATCTTGTTTCAGCAATAAAAGCTTATGAAGGCAAACATTACATTTTATTTATATTTCTTTAGCTAGTTACCTGATCTAAACGGAATGAAGTTGCTCAACTTTATTGCTGTTCGAATTATGAACTCTTTAACTTTTCTCCTTTTTTATTTTTTAAACACTGGGTATTTTTTATTTTAACATTCAGATCAGGGGATATTTTACCTTCTCATGAACACGGGACAATAATATTAATTTCACTGAAATAAATAGTGTTATTTTTCAGGTTCTAATTACATTATCGATCACTGTATTTTCTGACGTACCTTATTCTTAATGGATGCTTGAAACTAAATGACTGAGGAGATATTTTTTTTTGGGCTATGTTTGTTCTTTTGTACTGAAGAGCGACCTCAATCTACAGTGGGTCTATATCACACCAGTTGCTAAATGTGTCAAATTAAAGACCCTGTTCATTTAGATAAAATCGCTGCATGGTTGAAGGAAGGAAGGGAAACTCAAAGGAAAATTAAAGTTGTTATTAAAATAGAATCCTGTGGACAAATGGTTAGCTGCTTGATGACTACTGAAGTTACCGTTAAGTGAGTTTTAAGTGGTTAATATCTTGCAAGTAAAGAAAAAAATTACTTTAATAAGGGTATGCAGAGGAGAAAGAATTAAGTCCATTAATTAAGGAAATTTTCTTAACTGGAAAGAACTGCTTAGAAGAAAATATAATGATTGTGGAATATAGGTATAGAACTGAAATAATTGAGAAATTGCCAGTAACATAATAAGAATTAGAAGAAAGGAAGGAAGGATGAAGAGGCAGATCTAAAAAATTAGAAGAACCACTTCCAGTTCATGTGATGAATGAAGGTGAATTACTGGTGGAATCTCAAGGATGGATAATTAATTAAAAAAAAAAAAAAAAAGAGACCAAAATGTTCAGAGTTTGAATTGGAAAGGGAGAATGTGTATGTGGGAGGAAAACCCAATCAAGACAAAAATGACAAGAAGTAATGGCAGGCCCTTAATTAGATGCTTTACAGTACAAATCTGTGACTGGATTAGAGATTTGCTGCATGATGTTACTTATGCAGCAAATCTGCAAAAGGGAGAATATGGCATTCAAATCAGGCCAAACACTCAAATTAATTTGTTACTGATTTCTAATTTTGGAATTTTTTTAGGACAATGAAATATGACAAAACTATCAGAAAGCTCTAAATTTGTAATGACACAAGGTGGAGAAAATCCAGTGTTTAAGGTCCTCAGATTCACACTGCTATGAGTTGTGACCACGTAGGATTAGAACCATGTCTTCTAGCTGTTTGGGGACTTTTAAAGTATTCTTTAGACTTTATTTGCACCTCCTTATTCATTATACGTATTTAAAACTGTGAGGGAGGGGATGTTTGCTTTTCAATTGCCTTTAAACTTTAAGTGTCTTGATGTGTACTTTCTGGACACTATCAAGGCAGTTGTACCCACCACAGAGCTAAATGTAACCAGTCTCATTGTGAATGATATGATGAAAGTTTATCTTACAATTAATTATTCATCCCCGAAGTGCACTTGTCTCTATCATAAAAATGTATGTTTCACTCACAGCTTTATGGTACTTTAGAGATATTACGGATCATGTCTACTTACATCCATTATCCACATAGGTAGATAAATCAGGATAAGTCATCAAGTATTAGAAAGATTCAGAACTAATTTGTTAGAATTTGTTTTGTGCATTATAGTTTATTGCTGGATTTTAGGTTTTCCTAAGAAAACTAGGGGAACAGTTCAGTTGTCCAAATATTAGCATCTACAGTCATCTTAAATGCTAGGTATCCAAGACAAAACCATGGGGTGTTTATCCTGTTATTATGAATAAACACACATAATTTCCAAAGCATTTATTAGTATGAGATAGAGAGACAAACATTAAGTACCAAACATGTATTTGTTGTTGGTCATGTTTGCTTAGTGACATGGTTGATAAGTGAATTTAGTTCATCTAATGTTAGATAAAGTACAGAAAATTTCTAAGATAGGAAGTGTTGAGTAGAAAAAAAAGAATGTGCTGAGATATCAAGGTCTCTACCAATATTATAGCTGCTGAGTGGATAATAAGAAGAGAATAACACAGTGAGCATCATTAAAAATTCAATATCCAATACTCCATGGATTGGCAGGGTCTGCTATTGTCCACTGCCTCAAAAAGGACATGCTGCAGTGCCATTTTGAAGTAACATTTACTGAGCTTTTAATAGAACTCACTGTACCTGAACGTTTTCAAATTTAGTTTTTGCATAGCATCAAATGCATGGTTATTCTTTCAGTAGGTTTTAGCACCAATCCTTCATGCCTTCCTGAAATCCATAATCTAAAAAAGATTGATTTTATTTTTAACTGACATTTAGAAGTGGCAAAGCTTCTTCTACAAATTGCTTGTCACTTAAAATAGATTGTTGATACTCTGTCATCAAGAGATAATGCAGGATATAATTAGTCCTTTTCAAAATTTTATGCCTTTAAATGCAAAAATTATACACATTAGGCATGCCTCTCAAAAAAAAATATGATATATCAATGCATGCAAATCACTGTGTCTTTATAAATATTTTCTTAGGAAGCAGAACATCCTATTAATACAGAGCCAACTAGAAAGCACTGATCAGCTTTCATAGGGTCAATTTTTCAGTCATCCCAAATTTTCAGGTGAAATCTGGGAAGATATACAATCAAATACAGTCAGAATGTTAAAAAAAAATATAAAACTGCTCAGAATTATTTGAAGATAAAAATTAATTTACTATGAAATTCTGAGAAAAGCTTATTCTCTGAAAAATGACAATCAATATATTATATGCCATTTAGTTTTTTAAAGTGTATTTCAATTTGAATTCAGACTTCTAATGTATAATAAAACCTCCTTTATATTGTATTGTGCTGTATGATTTTGTAAATAGTTCATTATTTCTACATGCAGAAGGCATAATAGATTTCAGCAAGATATTGAACATAAATTTTATTGTGGGGGAACAACACCCATAACTCATTCAGTATTCAGTTATCACGTGTTTTTTGTCTCCTGCCTTTGTGGAAATCAAAGGTTTCATTCAAACCACTGACTACATCAGAAGTTTATAAACTCATTATGGAAAACTATATATTGAAATATAGGTGAAAACTTAAACCTTTATACTATTTTGTAACTCATATCTTCCATCTGTATATTCATTTAATATATAAACATGCATGTATATGCATATATATGTTTGTTCATGTGTATATATTTCTGCAATATCCTCTTAAGTACAAGCACTGGTATCTATCTAAGACCACCTTTTGCAGCTGACATCTTCTCATAAAAAGAGAAATGCACTGTAAAGTGAGCTGGTCCTAAAATGACAGCTAAAAAGAACGACAAATAGGGCCTTCAGCTTGCACATTTTAAGATTCTGACAGAATGACCTCTATTTCTGTCACTTCATAACTTTCATGCAATAGTTGTCACAAAAATAGCAGAAAGATATTGTCATGATAATCTCTGGGTCCTGGATCTGTAATCAGATCTTTATCCTATTCCCTTGCAAAGTCCCAGAGATGGCTTTTTAGGGCTGGGCACATTTCATTTATTTTGAGTAGTCTGAAAGTCAACATTGTTGTTGTCAACAACAACAAAGTTCTGCATACAGGCAATTTATTGGAAAACAATACACTAAATTTTAACTCATTTCACCATTTTTAGAGCATGGTGAATCACAAGGTAACAAGTACCTCAGATACGCAGAACTGATGATAGTCTTGGATATCCAACTTTCCAAAGTTACACGGCACAAATTCCGCCATCAGAGAGTGCCTGAGGTAAATCACAGATTGGACATCGATGTCTGAATTTGTAACTAAATTCAAGCCTCCTTTGTTCAGCTGAGTGGAAAACTATTTCAGTTCAAGGTGGGGCTTTGAACTGCCAGTGAAAATGACAGTTTTCACATGATCTACTATTGCAGAAACAAGAATGGAAATAGAAAGTTTTTTAAAATATAGAAACTTCTGGTGCTAAAATGCTTTGAACAGAATATTTTGTATTTTGATGAAGCACTTGTTTTCACTCCATAGATTAGTAATGTTATAGACAGGGCAGAAAAAACATTAGCCATGAAAAAATCCTCAAAAATCTGAAAGTAACACGTTTGCAATTAAAGATGCCTTGTAAAGACGACTTAAAAAAATAATCCTCTGGTTTTGGAATTACTAATAATTTTTCTGTAATCAGAATAAAGAAACCCTGAACTTTAAGATTTTAATCATGTTTCTGATTTGCAGATATAAGCTGTGCTGTGACCTCACTGTTTCCTGTACTTTCCCATATATTTCTGGAAAGACATTCCTTTACTCTTTGCATTAAGATACAGCAACATTCTCTTGTTTTCCCCATGCTGCTTGTGGGAGTCATCCCAGGAGGAATTCTAGGGAAGGCTTTGCAATGTACCAGTGGATTTGCCTCACGTCCCAGTTCCAAGTAAGTAGGTTCTAGCTGAAGCTGAAGTTTTTATCTTCAAATCTTCAAATGTGCACAAAATCAAAACTGAAAAAAACCCACACCTGTTTTGCATATGAAGAATCATGTGAATATCAGATTGGGCAACACCATACATAAAAAAATCCAGGCAAGACCATGCTATGGACTTGCCTAAAAGACACTGTAAATATTGCTGTGCAGTGCAACCTGAGAAATTTGTAATTATATTATTTCATTATTCATAATGACAGCTGTCAAGGTAGAACATTTGCTTTGTTAAATTGTGCTTGCAGTGACAGTAACTTCACTCCTGCTTCTGCAGTGAGATATCTTTCGTACTTTCCAGCATATGATTTGAGAAGACTTCACAAGAACTATCCCTAAGGATGTTCTGCATCTGATCTCATATCAATCAAAAATCTCACACTTTTCCACTGAAACATAGAAAGAAATAACTATGGAAGAAAGGAAAGAAAATGTAGATAGTTCCAAAAATAAATACATTATAAAAAGTGAATGAAGCATTTCACTTTCAGCTAGAGCACCTGTATAGTACATCTGTTTCAGCTGCTATCACAATATTCGCTGATTCTCTTCAGGCAATGACTGTGTTTTTTTTCTGAGAATTCAAGATGGAAAGCCTCTAATGAACCTGAAATTTTCAGGATTATCATAAACAATAGTCTTTTAGGAAAACACTATTCAGCATGCCAGCACTATATAGCCTTATAAACCTTTAAATTTCTAACGGACTGGGATCTGATCCTAATGAATTCAGCAGATCTGACTTTAGTACCATCAGCAGGGCAAGTTCAGGTGGGCCGCTTGATGTGCAGTTACATGTTCAGCCCCTCTGAAGTCACCAATGTTCATCTGTGTTAAAAACACCACCGACAGGGCTCAACATATCATTTTCAAGCAATATTTTCAATCTCACAATAATGTAGTGTTTAAGGAATAGTTCTTCTCCCTAGTATTCCCCTTCTCCTTGAGGACCACTTACATATTTAAGTGCAATTCAGTTTGGAATGGCATACCTGCAGGTCAAAGAACAGACTGAAGGGGTTAAAACACATAAATCAGAATGAAATGCGTGGCTCTGTAGAAGGCTCAATTGGATCAAACAAACCATGCATCCATTTGTGCACAGTGTGCCTTTCCCATATGAGCAGAGTTGAGAAAACAGGCTTCATAGACAGAACGAGTGTTGTCCATTGATGTACATAATAAATCATCAGTCTAGAGAATTTGTCAATAACATGCTGCCCTAAACATCCATATGTCTGTGGCATTAGGCTCATGTTGTTGCAACTAAATGAGATCTCATCCAACACAGAATGAAAAAGGAAGCATGCCTTAAAAATAGCAGCAGATCAGCTTGTGAAAAATAGACATTTTTTCTCCCACTCTGTTTCAGAGCAGTTTGGCAAAGGCACAGTCATTTGTGAGAACAAATAACACTAGTTTATACTATGCACACCTATTAAAAATCTAGACAGACATTGGGAAAACTCTTTTAACAAATTCAGGCTACCTACAGTGTTCCCAAATACATGACTGACTTTGCCAATGCCTACAGTGCAGCTCACTCTGGTAGACAGTGGGACTCAATGCTACATGCAATGATGTAGGTGCCAGCTGAGCTGGATTCTGGTCTCAGCTCGACCTCCTCATTGAAGAGGGGTTGTGAGCAAATTACCTTTGTTTCCTGACTGATATTTAATATGCCTTTTCCATTTAGGCTGTGTTCACCTAGGGTCGTGTGTTTGTGCAATGTCTACACTGTATTTGGTGGCACTATGGTAGAAATAAGAATTATCAAGGAATCTCCAAGAAACATGGTGAGCTAAACATTATGACAGGAAAGCAAGTTTCTGAGGAATTAAAACATTCTGTATATTCTAGATGAAAGTGATATTTTTTATGCAAGAGAAAGGTGGAATTTATAGAGAAATAAGTTTCTTTAGCCCTCTTACTGCTTAAGATAATCTATAAAGGCCACTAATCTCTCTTATAAATGGTCCTAAATTCAAACCTATTTACTGCCTGGTACTTTCTGTCATGATTCATACTGCAATACATGAATAGCTAAATTGGAAATAGATAGCATCATTCAAATTATCTCTCAGAAATCGAAAAGATATAAAACTTTGATGTGTTTAACATAAAACTCTATTCAGTTCAAACAAGTATGTGTTATCTCACAAAGTTTATATGCAAGGGATTTCTCAGTGGAAAATAAGGTTCTTTCGTGATTTTTTTTCTGACTGAGATACTCCTCTGTCTTTTTTTTCCAGGAGTCAGCTGATAGACAAAACCAGAACTGCTGAGTTTCCAAACTGTACATCATGTTTCTTGAAGGATTTAGGGAAAATGAGTCAGCAAGAAGGGAATAGATGCTTGTAACTTACCATAGGAAGATCAAAGAAGTAAGTATAACTGTTTATCACTAGAAAAAACTCAAACAATGTTTCTAAGTATTGTATGGAAATAGAGTATGAAGAAAAACATCAAGCTTCTCAACACAATCCTAGAATTGAGCTCCAAAGAGAAAATGGACCATGTGGAAGCAGGTTAAGCAGACTGTTTGCACTGGCCTGCCCTTGCAAATTCTCAGCAAGACAGTTTTGTGTAGTATAATGTGAAGGTGACTAGAGAATGTTTAGAATCCTAAATTTCAAACTGACTTTCAGAGGTGGCCAACAGTTGTGTGGGCATTTAAGTCTGTTGTCAGGAATTGCAGTTAGAGATCACAGTTCATAGATGTGATAAACTCTTAACAAAACTAACACATTTGTGAACATTCCCCAATATTTGAAATGGTACTTTGGAGTACAAAGACATTATGCCTTACTACCAAGAGTAGCTGCTTTGGAGGCTAGGTTTTTTTCTGCTATTACACATACTTTTGTGTATGTGTGTATATAAAGGCAGAGAAAGAAGTCAGGAGGGAAGGATAGAGAGGAAGATTCTTGCAAAAACTAATTCAGAACACCTATTTAGAAGGTTTCTAGAATCATGTAAGTATTCCACAGAATATCAGATAACTAATAGAAAATCAGTAGACTGGAACAGTCCAGGGTTTTTTTTATTGTTCATGGATCATTTACCACCTAGGCTTGTTGTGATTTTTCCTCTTATTATCTACTATTCCTAATTTCCACACCGTTTATTATATTCATGCAATTGCATACGGTTGAATTTGGAACATAAAACATTAGAGAGAGGAAAAAGAATTACAATCAAAGGAAGAAAATTGAAATAAGGAAGTGAAATGTTAAAAACTACAAGGCACTTCTGTCCCAATTCTTTTGATACCACAGAACAAGAAAGAGCAAATTAAAATTAAATGGCAAGAAAAGGAAAACTGCTCAATGATTTCTACTTTTCTCATGCAGTAATAATTCACCTACGGAAATAATTGATGTAAGACTACATTAAAACAAAAAAGCTTAGAATCTGGACTAATGCAGACACTCGCATGTAAAACACACAGAATAACCAGAATTTCAAAATATGTTCAGAAGAAAATGAAATACTCAGTCTGCAGGGAATGAGCCTCTGCACCACAGGTGAAAACTCATGAGAAATTCACCATTTGAAAAATGATTCTATAACAGAGTATTGCTTTATTTTTACGCTTATGAAAAGGAGATATAAAGGAATGTGAAAAGATGTTTCTAACCACAAAAAGAACTATGACAGGACAACAGGGTTGAAAAAAACAAACTGAGGTGCCTGTTTTCTTTTTGTTTAAAGCTCCTGCATTTTATCCTTCTATCAAGCAGCTCCATATAATTGTTCTGGACAGTTTTTTTTCGACAAGGACATTGTGGACTGAAAGCATCATACTATATTTATTATTTTTACAGTACATGCGCTCCATCCTCATCATTTTAAGGTAGTTTTGCTTTCCAGCAGAATGCTGCAGGTTTTAATCACAAGTCTACTTTTATACTCAGTATGAGACCAAAATAAATACACCACCAGCATGAACACTTTTCTGAGAGGACAAGGGGGATTCCTGCTTGTCATAACTAATGATGGTGATCAAAGCCAACCAGGTGCTCACACTGACCCTGAGCTTTGATCATTTACTATACTTTCCAATATCTGAGCCTGGGAGTGAGTTGCCCTAGTGGCCTCTGATTACATTAGTGGCATATGGCAGGAAAAAGGAGTAGAAGATAAGAAGAATCAAGAAGCACAGGGGAATGTCTAGCTATGCAACATGCGTAAGCTTAAAAACCTCTGGGCAATTGAAGTAACCTCATATTCAAAGCTTTTCACACACTGTACATGTTAATGTTATTGAAATACTCAGTAGGCCTTTCATGAAAGCTGGTCCCAAAGGGAAATGACGCGATCCTTTACTCACCTTTGAGTAATTACTCACATGAGTAGACTCGATAGTTTCAAAGCGGTTTTGCATGTGTGTGAGCGCTCTTCCAAAGTCTATACAGTTTCTGCTTTCTCAAAAGTACATATTAATGCTACATTTTTATGCATTATAGGCACTTCTACTGAGTTGAGTTTCTTTCACCCATTTCTGGCAGTGGTGCTCATGATAGCCACTATTGTAAAATCCCAGTCAGACTAAAGATGCTGCTTACCTTTCTAACATTAGTTTCTCATTAGTTCTAAAGATGGATTATGTGATAGTGTTGATAGCTAAAGGCATTTTGGGGAGACTTGCTTCCATCAAGTCCAATTCACACATAAGTGAATCTTTCTGACAACAGTTTTCTTTTGTCTGTGCCAGCACTTGAACAATTTTAAGTACAGCAGCAGCAATTTTATATGTACAGATATAATTTCATCTGCTCTGACTGCTGTGTGCATTTCAGACATTCTCCAAACACATTGCAGTCAGAGAGAATAAACGTGGTAGGTGACGTTATTATATGGGCCAGAAGCTGAGATAATTATTTAATTCACATCCTAGTAAAAAGCAATCATAAGAAAAAAAGAGCTCTGGTAACATCTTTGTAAGATCCTTCTTCACAAAGTTCAGAGACAACCAAGAACACCGGTGTCCTATTTCTCTTTCCAGAAAAGTGGAGTCTTTCCTCAGCACTTTAACAAGCCAAGAATTCAAGGATGTTCTTTATATAAAAGAAAGAAATTTCAGCCTTCAAATACCTGAATTTCTCAGCATGGGAAGGTTTGGGTTTTTTTCTGTGCTATGCTATCCCTGTTGTAAGCAAGATCAAGAGAGGGTAATCAAAGTTACATGCTTCTACTGAAAACCAGAATTCTATTATCATTAAACGTTTTTATCTGCTGGTCCACTTACAATCATCATCAGCAGCATTAAAACATTTCCTCTGACTGAAATAATGTCAGAGAAGATCCCAGCTAAACCAAGCAGCCACAGAATAGTCCAAATATCTACCCTGCTGATATAATTTCACAAGATTACTATTTTACACAAAATTTAGCTGTCAGTGTTTATTCAGCATAACCCTGACTGTTAGACGCCTGGTAACAGGATACATTTAATCTTCTCTACTAATGCACAGACTCAGTATCTACGTCGACCTACACCAGTTCATCCACCTTTGGGCTGCTTCTTGCTACTGATGCTCCAGATGTCTGGCTTTTCTGTAGTAACGGCCTTAAAAAGTGGAGAAGAAAGTCCCTATAGTTTCCTTTCCCCACAGCATTGGTATGTTTACACTTACAAACTTTTGACAGTAGCTGCCACCGTACATCAGTTCTGCTGCCAGGGGAATAAAGTAAAATTTTAATGTGGAATTACGGTTAAAACAGAGAATTCAGCTGAGATCACACACTTGCAGTGCCAAAACCGTAGATGAATGCATTTACAAATAGACGGACGCTGTTCAATATCACAAATAACAATAAAACGAAAGACTGATTTGGTCTTCCTTTGAAGTGCGTTTACGATGCAAATGATCTGCTTTAGGCTTAATTCTACAGACAGCTCCCTTGTTGCGTATTCGTGTGGCCTCAGAAGCCAGAGTGCTGTATCACAAGTCGGTATTTTCATGGTGTCAGATTGCACCTCGTCTAATTCCATGTCACAGTAAATTATGGGTGTCTGGGTCCTGCAGCATTTGCAGCTTTAAAAAGCCAAACTATGCAATTGTGGCATGTAGTAGGTGGTACCAGGGAGCTCTGACCTTGATGTGTAATTTAAGTAACTTTCAATACATTAACAGGAACTGATGGAAGTATTTAGTAGTGTCACAGGCAATAGAGAAGATATAATCTCTCTTATATTTTACAAACAGGAGCTCTGCTACAAAGTAGAAAGTAAAGCTGATACAGTTTTGTACAGAAAGCTGGCTGGCATAATGTCTTCCATAAGCTCCTACTATAGTCTTATTTATATCCTTCTGTTGGTATGTTTGTCATTTTCAGGGTTATAAATGGAACATCCAAAATATGCCACAGAGGCTGAATGAATTCTCCAACTATTCCTATGTCTATGCCTCAATTTATGTCACATCAAGGATAGCAACACTTGTGGTACTTTGTAAAAACATTTCTTTTGCATCCAGGGAAATCAGGGCAGATCCAAACTCTGTCTATGACAATAAAATAAATATTTTTTTCCTCTCAACCAGCTGGCTTCAGAAAATACTGTCATCCATGGTGTTGTGGTTTAACCCCAGCTGGCAACTAGGTCCATGCAGCCGTTCACTCCCTCACTCCTTCTACCCGGGTATTTAGGGGAAAAAAAAAAAGAAAAAAACTCATGAATTGAGAAAACAGACATTTTAATAGAATAGTAATGGAAAAGAAAAAAAATAATAAATAAAAATAATAATGGTAAGAGAATATATAAAACGAGTCATGTAATTCTCACCACCCAATGATAAATTGACCAGCCCATCTCAAGCAACAATCATGGATTCCTGCTCCCCAGACAACGTCTATTTATATAGTGAGCACGGTGTCTATGGTATGGAATTTTCCTTTTGCCAGCTTGTCCAGTCTATGTTCCCTCTCAGCTTGTATGGGAAGCTGAAAGAGTCCTTGACTTAATATAAGCATTACTTAGCAACAAAACCAATAGGTATTATTAACACTATTCTCATACTAAATCACACAGCAGCTACTAGGAAGAAAATTAACTCTGCCCTAGCTGAAACTAGGACACATGACATAAACTTTTACTGTTGTTCCTAGCAGCTGGTATGGTGCTGTGTGGGTGGGAAAGGATGTCAATAGTGTACAAAATGTTGGGAGGGGACACAGGTGGGACAGTTGACCATAACTCACCAAAGGACTATTCTATGCCTGGAGTTTCTGGAGTATTCTATCCGGAGTACTGTGTCCAGTTCTAGGCTCCCCAGTTCAAGGACAGGGAACTGCTGGAGAGGGTACAGCAGAGGGCTGCAAAGATAATTAACGGTCTGGAGCTGAGGAAAGGCTGAGGGACTTGGGTCTTTTTAGTCTGGAGAAGAGAAGAATGAGGGGGGATCTGATCAATGCTTACAAATAAGCATTGGGGGGGACATGTTCAGAGCGATGACATTTGTCTTCCCAAGTAACCATTACATATAATGGTGCCCTGGTTTCCTGGAGGTGGCTGAACACCTGCCTGCCCATAGGAAGCAGTGAAAAAATTCCTTGGTTTGCTTTGCTTGTGTCTGGCTTTTGCTCTACCTATTAGTCTGTCTTTATCTCAACCCACAAGTTTTTCCTCACTTTACTCTTCTAATTCTCTCCCCCATCCAAACTGAGGGAATGAGGGAGTGGCTATGTTGTCCTAGTTGCTGGCTGGGGTTAAACCACAACAACAATCTTGTATTTACCAAAAAAAAAACCCAAAACCATACCAACCACCCAATTTTTATTGTACGTATTTGTTATTATGAAGGATCATCTCATAGGTCAAAGGTGAAGCAGTTTTAACTTGCCTTAATGAAAATGCTTAAGGTCATTGGAACACATATTTTCCTGTGACTGTCCATAATATATTTTCCTGTGACTGTCTATAATCCTTTTTACAATGGGAACACGGTTCTTTTTTTCAATGTTATCACAGGAGGAAGGGATTTTGACACAGCAAATCTGTGCTACTTGGAACAGAAAGATTTTATATTTGATATAGAAGTAATTATTTTCTACCAAAACCAGTACTTCAACCACAAACTGCATCCTGGGCCGAATCAAGAGAAGTGTGGCCAGGAGGTCACAGGAGGTGATTCTGCCCCTCCACTCGGCACTCATGAGACCCCACCTGGAGTACTGTGTCCAGCTTTGGAGTCCTCAACACAAGAAGGACATGGACCTGTTGGAACCTGTGTCGGAGGGCCACAAAGATGATCAGAGGGATGGAGCACCTCTCCTATGATGACAGGCTGAGAGAGCTGGGGTTGTTCAGCCTGGAGAAGAAAAGGCTCCAAGGAGACCTTATAACAGCCTATCAATATCTGAAGGGAGCCAACAGAAGAGCTGGAGAGGGACTGTTTATGAGGAAGTGTAGTGAAAGGGCAAGGGGCAATGGTTTTAAATTGTAAGAGGGGAGATTTAAATTCAAAACTAGAAAGAAATTCTTTACAGTGAGGATGGTTAAACACTGGAACAGGTTGCCCAGGGAAGTTGTGGCTGCTCCATCCCTGGAGGTGTTCAAGGCCAGGCTGGATGGGGCTTTGAGCAACCTGCTCTGGTGGGAGGTGTCCCTGCCCAGTCCTGCCCAAGTCTTCTTATGTCAAAAGGTCTGGAACTCATGAAAGGGTGTCCAAAAAATCTCCTCTTCCACATAGAACCTTATCCTTCTATCAATGGCAGGTAAGTTTTTCAAAAGCCATTACCTGTTTTAACAGCCTAAATCACATTTTAGAGGTGACTTTAGCATTTAATAACTCAGTCTTACTTTGAAAGGAACCTGGAAGTTACATGTCGTCTGTTTCTGCCCTTTGAAAATCACATCTTGTGCTTAACACAATCTTTAGGCACCTTGGAAAAGCTGGTTTTAAACCTTTTTTGAAAATGTTGCGCTTGTAAGGGTACTTCTAAACTATGGACATTAGAATTTTTATGCCAGGGATACGTTCCTTTGCTCTTTCCCTCCATGTTAAAGCAATATCTGAGCAAATGTTTTTAATCTGTTCTTTCATGGAACAGCAATGACATGTGTGTACCAGGAAAAGGAATTAAAACATTTTTTACCTGCATACTGTGTGATCTGTATGTGAAAATGCATGAGGACAAGGCAGAAAAGTGGAATGAATATGAGGTACATTAATGCGACTGGCATTAATAAAACCAAATGAGTTTGCAAAATGCAGAGGATGAATACATTTGCTGGCATGATTGATTTGCCTGGTTTATCCATAATGACCTCACTACTGTTGCAGCTATAGCATTTTAACGTATGATACCTTTCTAATATTCACCTCACCTGAAATCACTTATGCTGGAGTATAAGAGACTATTATCATTAATAAACTATCCATGTTTCTGCAGGATTCATGACAGCTGCAAAGAATAGAATCAAACTTTGAAAACAGATGGTGTGACTTTGGTTCTGCAAAGAACTTACCCATTTTCTTCATGCTGCGAGTGCTGAATACCCCTATCAGTATTTTTACTGTGGGGCTAAAGATGCACATGAATCTTTTTAGGATAAGGAAGGGCCTGTAGTTTTGATTAAAGGACAGGATGTAAGTTACCCTCTACCTTGTTTGTCCTATAGAGACCAATAAAACTTTGTACAGCACAAGGATACCTACGTGTGTAATGCATTTAGTAGTCTGGGTCTATACGCTCAGTAATTTGTTACCCAATGTTAGAACTGTGCTGTTGCTGCAGTTGGCTTTTTTATGAATAATAGGAAGTGGAATGAAGTTTAGATAGCTGGAACAGCGTAAGTGATGACCTTGTTTAGAAAGACAGTAGGATATAGCATATCAGCACTGCAGTGCAACAAATGCAGTGTTTAATGCTGGTAGACTGCTGTTGTGACTAGAATCAGGCTTTTAGTCAAGTAAAGAGATATTTCTTGGTATTATAGGGTCACACCCTACTGTCAAGTTTTAAGTAGCACTCCGCATTGATCTCAGTGGGTAGTTGTGTTTAAAAATTGATGGCATGACCTGGCCCTTAATATGGAGTGACATCTGAAAGGAACATACAGATTTTGCTGCTCTCTGCACAGTGACAAAAAGGAGAGGAGGAAGGAGGAGGAAAAACAACAGGCCTCATGTTATCTTGATGTATGTGAAGAGCACAAAAGTTTAAGCAGTATTAATAGCTTGAGCTTCAGCCTGCCTAATAACGAATATTATCTTAGTTTATTTCCATTGACTTCAATGGAGTTGCATTGGATTAACATCTTAGTTAATGCAATCAGAATCTAGTTGATTATATATCTGTAATTTGAGATTCAAATTAAGAAACATTTCTATTAAAAAAGGAACTTTTTATGCAGACAGGTTTTTGTTCAATGTACATATTACTATATTAATACACACAAATCTTAGAAATATACAGAAATGAGATTGCACATAAAAAAATCTTTCTTGTTATTTCAGTTAAATGTGTTGGCTGAAATAGTAGGCCCTTTGAAGATATTGGGACAAATCTACAACAAGGGTGGAAAGTTAATAAAGGGTAACAGAAAATAATGTTGCTTCTTTTATTTCACACCAGAAATATGTTTTAAATACATTTGGAGTTAAATGCAGAAATATTTTCATGAAAAAAATATTCGAAGCACCTCATAAATACTTTGTTAATGAAAGGATTTTGGACTTGGAAGCAGAACCTGAAGAGTTACATTAATATTTCCGGTTTCAGTTTGGAAATTTATGGATGTTGCATATTCTTTGGGATGCAAGTTTGATGTTTTTACAGTCTGGATCTCACCAATCACATTTCTATCAGTCTGAAAACTTACAACAAACTGTAATATATTTGTTTACTATTATTTGACCACAGAATAATTTCTGAAAGCTTTGACTACTCTTATTCAAATTTGATTTTTCCATATGCTGTTTGTCTTGCTCATGTATTCATATGGCTGGGATAAGCTTTTATTTTTCCTCAACAGCCAATGGTGTTTTATTTTATTAGAGACCTAAAGTCAGCCTCTCGGCCAAGCTGTAATCATTTTGATCTTCCTGATTTGCTTCTCCTCATATCAACATCCACACATAAGCTTGTATCACATAGCAGGCTCCATATTCAGTCTGATCAAAATCCTCTCGTCCCTGTTCCCCATTTTGGATTTTTTTTTCCCTTTGTCTTACCAAAGGCTGTTATCTGGTTCAAATTACAATATGAATACAACATAGGCAGAGGGATGTATGCAATGAAGATTAAAAATAAGTCACTGAGCTCACTGTAACTTCCTCAATGTCAAAAAATGTGCTTTTGTAAATCCTCTGGGACTGCCTGAACAATACTTGCATATTCCAGGCCTTATGTCAGGCTGATACCCATCTGTCTGTTTGCTAGACTTGGTCTCTCCTGTTCTTTCTGGTGTCACTCCCTCTGTTGTGGGGGAATGGGAGAGGAGGGGCTCTGAACAGCACAGTTTCCCTTCATTTTGTTTGAAAGTGAGATCCTGCAGACGTGATGCCCCCCTGCAAGGTACTCTAACCATATCCACACGCTGATGTCGGATGCTTTTGTGCTAATTCTAAAAAAAAAACTCCACACCCAACATTTTACAAAACCCTGAGTTTCACTACTGTAATTGAATAATTTAAATCATAGCCCTGATTCCAACTTGCAAATAAACAGTTTTGATAAATCTTAGAACAGGCAGGGGGTGAAGTTTTGTAGTATGCACAGCACAAAACTTGCATCCAAGTCTGAAGACAGCAGGAAGAGGTAACCTTAAACTCCACTGTTTCTGCACCACTCTAGAGCTGAAAAGGTGTCTGGCATAATTTTGAACCCCTACACTCTCTGAAGGGTGACACAGCCTTACTTGGACGTGTCCTTCCTTCGCTATGGTATGTGAACCACACTTTTGGGGGATTCTTTGCAGATGGATGGTCAGTGAAGTAACCCCTCACTCTTGGAGTCAAGGCTGGGACCTGCAGGCAAGTCATTCTGCAAAGCTGCTGCTGATGAACATTTTAGTGATCATTCTAGATAGAGGAGTGCATATCTAGCACCCATCATGATCGTGAAAACAGTTACATGCTTCTGTAAACATGCACATATTTTCTTTGGCTTTTTTTTGGCAGTAAAGCAGCAATATGCTTTGTGCCTCCCTACCATCATCTAATCTATAACTGCCATAACAAACCCCAAAATTGCATAAATACCACAAATACCCTCACTGTGCTACTCCCTGTTCTTTCCTTTTTTTCTTTAAAAATGTGCAGTCAGTGTGCTGTGCAGTCAGTCATGGAATGGTTTGTTTGGAAATACAGCCTTTAAATGGCCAGCCAACATGCATGAGATGATTAGTGTCTGACTGAATCCTCCTGCCTGGTGTGTGAGACAAGCAGAACATGTAGCACCCGGTGCCTGGAGTTCCAGGCACAAAATGGATGGAATTCCCAGGCAACATGCCTTATTGGATTCCTGTAGGATATTGCTGTCTCTCCATCCCCTATTTCTCCTGAAAAAATAGGCCCAAATGTTACTAGGAGAGAACTGGTAGGCAGACAAAGCCTTGCACAGAGCAGGATTACACAAAACTGCTTTTCTTAGGAAACCAAGGTAGGCAGAAGCTAACACATGATTAGTTATCTAGGCCATGTTTCTTCTTGGTCCCTTCAAGCAGAGAGAACATATTCCAGAAAGGGAATCCATTAGCCTCCTCTAGCTTGAATGGGAAATTCGTGGTCTGTTCTGTTCTGATGTTATCCAGCAATTGCACTGATTTCAGGTTATCTGATTTCAGGTAGGTATCTGAGCAGGTGAAAATTATTCTGTTTCCTTTGAAGGTTTCAGAAATCCCTGTTATCATCTAGCATCATTATCTTCTTATTTGGAGAGGGTTGATGATATGAATAGAGTTGCTCATCTGTATAGTTGAAGTATAAGGTATATGAAAGAATATATTTACTACTGTTTGGAAATTATTTGCTTAATGTGTGCAACGCAGTCTTCTGAATGATCCCTAAATCATTATGTGACTGACAAAAGTCTTATGGATCTAAGAATCTGGTGGCCTATACAGTTATCATAGTGTTCACCTTTTTCTAGCAGACACTTTACAAGCAAACACACAGATTTTTGAAAGATGATTTGTGGAATGTAGTACTTGTCTATTGGACTATCTTTGGAAAAAAATAGTAATAAACCTCTCTAGTCTTCTCCTTGAATACCTGTTTAGATGTTTATTCTCTGACTGTCCTCATGCCTTTTTTTTCCCCTTGAGTTCACAAGAGCTTAGTTTTGGTAGAAATGGAGGTAGTAATATTTTCAGTGTAAACATAGTCACTACCTGTCTTCCCTAATTTTTATTTAAGTCTTATCAAAGTGTGTGATAATATTTTATCTATATTATTTTATATGACTCTGCCTTGGCTAATATATTTACTCCCTTTTAGGGGGGTGCAAAAACTGTAAACTCAGGAAAAACAGTTTGGGAATTTAGGCTTCTCACTTTGTGAGCAACCTATCTATAACTGTCAGTCTCTAAAGAATGATCTCTGCTCAATTCTATGCTACATTCAGGAAAGGAAAAACAACAACAGAAACCTCAGGAGTCTGGAAATTAAATGAGCAGTGATGCCTTAATATGCAGTCCAGAATTATACAGCAAAGTTCCAGGTAGAAAAAGAAATTAATACTTATTCTTGTGCCACGATTATGACCTTTTTTTTTTTCCTTTAGGTAGTCCCTAACTTTTCATGTAATTTTATTGATTGTGTAGCTCTGTTTATTGAAAAAATGAGCCTAGACACCAAATACATTCAGCTTGAATTGTGCATTTGGGACTGGATACTTGCTCTGGAGGTGCTGAGGCACTTAAACAATGTGAGCAATTCTGCACTTAATTCTTGAGACCAATGAACACAAATAATTGTTTGGTATTCATTAAGATTCTTTCTTTAAATTACTCACATTACAGTTTATCACAGAACCTCCCAGATAAATCAGACAATGGCAGAACATGCCCTTTTAGGAGAGATCCAGCCATTAGGAAGCGACAACCTCCACTATGTTTATTTCTTCTTCAATAGTGATTATTGCTCCAGAACAGGACAGTCTACTTTTCTCAGCAAGAAATGTTTTCCTCATGCTATGAAATAAGGGGGGGTTTCCGGGTGTAACGCTGATACACCATCTCACATGCAAGTTCAGCCATTTTAAAGGTAACAAATAACCACGTGTAGGACATAAAGAACAACCCTGTTCGGAGTGAAGATTGAATACGCCACACATCTAATGAATGGCTAGCTGTCTCATGCTGCTGCATGTACAGGAATACCTACTGTACTCTATAGTTGATCTTCAGGCTACTGCAGAGCTAAAATGTTCATGTGGCATGCTATTATTCCCTTAGACAATTCTTCTACTTATCTTTCTCTGCTTTTATTTCCCTACGTTATGCTGTGCATTTGGGGAATTCTTCAGTACTGTGTATCTGAAAAAATGTATCTCAATATACTGTTTAAAATGTGATTCTCAACCAAGACTTTTAAAATTAAGCCCAAAGGAATAGAGTGAACAGAAATAGAACTCCAGTTTTGCACTGATTGAAAACTGCTGTTGTGTAATTCTCATTTTCCTCTACTAAGATGTCATAATTTACATTTCAGTTTGCCTCTTTTTTCTTTTCCTAGTGTTTCTTTTCAGAAGGAAAAAACAACATTCCTTTTCCTTATGGGTGTCCTGGGACTATCTAATAACAAAACATTGTATATTTCAACAGAAAGTTACTCATCTCTCACACAAAAAAAATAAATCTCGTGCACGTGGCCTTATGGTAACTAATATGAGAAAGGTATCTTAAGCCATCTCTCAGATCTCAGTATTATCACTCTCATATATAATCCAAACACTCTATTATTTATTAATATTTGTATGTTTTATACCCTAATTGATGTCATTTTATGATAAAATCATTGCTTAAATTGTTTTCAGACTCTTATCAAAGTAGTGTATAATGGTTATGTATCCTATTTGCCAAGTTCCTAATGCATTCACATTCTAATTAAGAGCAGTGTGTTAACATATCAATAAACCTTTATTCATAAGTGTGCATTCTAAGTAGTTCCCAACAGAGATTTTCTGTTTAAGGTGCTTTTTCCTTATTAATACTTGACATAGGGTGGAGATTCTTCTCCAGCACCTGATAATTTAATATCATGAAAAAAGAAACCTAAAGAAGCCAGTTCTGACTCTGTGTAGTTGTAAGTACTGATATTCTCTGCCAAAAAAATTATATATAAAATCTCACTGCTATTTAAAAAATTCAGGGACAGATGTAGTCATAGGTATTAATCTGATAAATACCTGTGCATATTTTCATGAGATGCACAAAATAAATTGATGATGGAAATAATTTGACATTTTAGGATATGAATGAGATATCAGAACATCAAGGCAGCTGAGCCTGAGAAATCCTGCTCCAGGCTTGTGCAGGGCTGCTGTTTCTTCCAATGGCATCCATTTCACAGTCATCGTTGCTTCTTAAATGGAAAATCACTTAATGATTATGGTTTTGTGCTTAATACAGATAACTGTCAAATGAAAAAATTGTATTATCAGAAAAGTTTAAGACTTATACATATCTAACATTCATGTTAGCACCTGCTTATTGGCTAACAAGCTTTAAAAGAAAAAGGCTATGTATTGGTAGCTTTATCAGATGTTTTACAGTTTTATCGATGTTAACTTGAAAGCAAATATATATTCTTTGATTTTTAATCTCTGAGCATATGCTTCATTTCAGTTCCAAATACATTGTAGTATTTATTTTGGAAGTTTTGGGGTTTTTTTAAGAAATAAGACAAAAATATGACCCCAGAATCAATGTTGTCATCAATGTTGTCATGCAATATTTTACACCAGGACATAATTTTCTGAATTGCTATCAAAAGCCAGAGAATATTTGTATGTACATGTGGGCAAAATTCAACCTGTGCCACACTTTGAGGGACTTCTTAGCCAGAATCACAATATGTTCCTGTTTTTCTTCTTTTCAAGCTGTACATGAAGACAATGACATGTACTTAAGTGAGCGACCAGCACTGTGACATTTGCTGAACCACAAAAGTCCACAGCTGTTACCTATGAGAAACTTTTAGTCTCTTCATTTTTGAACTGCAAAAAGATGATTTAAGAGGAGATGAAGACTTGGTTTTCCATGTTTAACTGAACTGGTTTTTTAGAAAATACGTAGAATGAGTGGCCGTTGCAGGTTAAAGTATTTAAGCATAGTGCTGACGTGTGTTTCTTGAAGATGTATGGCCATATTCTGCCCTAAGATTTTCACTCAGAGCTTGCATTTACTCCAATATTAGGTACATTAATAATTTTTGGACAAAGAATTTCTCTTTCATTATCTTCAATCTTTTCTGTATATCCCATATGTTTCAGGTCACCTCAGTACAGGTTCATTGTAGTAGCACTAGGTGAGTTTATCTCACTTAGTGACTTAGAACACCAGAAATTCCATGCAGGAGACCTCTAGTGTGAGATTTCTCCTTTCTCATGTGTATTCAAAAGTCTTAAACCAACGTAATATATGTGTTTTATTGGAACTAATCATGAAGATTTTAAATTCAGCATTTCCTTTCTAAAGTACACCAGGACTTCTTTTTTGTTTCTGCTGATATTATTTTAATATACTAAAAACCTGGATGTTGGAGGAAGGAGTTGCATTAAGAAACAAATCTTGTGAACAAAACCTAATGTAATGTACAGTCTCAATGAATCCACAACTAAGTGGAGTAGAGATAATTGATATTCTAGTTTATGCAAGAGAGAGCATGCAAAGTCACCTTTCTTTTACTTGCTAATTTCAGAGTTTTCATGAAAATTCAGTATTACAAAAAGTTGTTCACAAAAAACCTCCAACTTATAAATGGTATTACTGCTATTACTGAGCTGCTATTTGTAAGAAAAATAAAATGCTGATGTTAAAAATGTTTCTCCAAGTACACATTTCATATTCTGTTTTTCTCACAGTATTGAGATGAAGCTGACATAGGTCTTTCTAAATCAAGAAAGCTTTTCTTGAGGATACGTAAAAACAGGACATTTTAAATTTTGGATTTTAGGTACACCTCCTCCATGTAAGAGAAATACATACAGAAAAAATAACAAAGTATACCTACATTTATATTTTAAATTACTGCCACACATTGCTTGTGTACTTAAAGAGTAATTTTTTTTTTAAATTTCCTGAATGATTTTTTTAATCACTGTGATTTAACATCTTGATACACAAAAAACGTGTCACAATACAGAAATATATTATTATTTCACCTTTCTTTTGAAAAGATAAAGTTATTTGTAATTCTCTTTTTTTGTGTTTTCAGTTGGAATTTTCCATTTATTTTTACCATATGTCAGGACAATACCTAATCTTCCAGAAAAGAAAATGACCACTGTATTTGCAGTTATTTAAAATGCTGATAGTTTGCAAAGCACATTTTGGTAAGACATATTTCTTTATAGGGAATGGTACACATTTCAATTTCTACTTGTGTTTCTAATATCCTCCCTACAAATATTTGATATCTGGGTTTAATTATACTGTAAAAGAAAATCTTATATTTCAACACTGTGCAATTTACTTTTAATTTAACAAGCAGATATATGTAAAATATCTTGAGCAGAATCATGTAAATCTGTAAAACATCAATCTTTTTAATGTCTGTGCTATTTGCAACACTTAGAAATAGGAAACTACTAATTTTTGAAGATAAAAATTAAAATAGCTATATTCAATAGCAATAATTGTATCAGATGACTGAAGTGAAACATTGAGATTGAAGCATTTAATGGCAGATAGAGCTTTTCCTTAGGGTTATTATTTTTTTTTATTCCATGGACAGATCAGAAAGAGGACTCATGTCAGAAAGCTTTCATTTTGGTGAAGACAATTAAATAGCATCATATATCAAAAGGTGTGTCTGGTATATGAGTTTACCCACAACAGAATTCAAGTTTTACTGCCATACTGATGCCAGGGGAAATGCTGGCTAATGGGATTCCTGTGAGTACAGGATCCAGGGATGGAGAAGCAAAGGAGCATAAGGATAAACACTATATAAAATGTAGTGTTTAAATCGTTCAATCCTTCTGTGAACTCCTTTGAATTATTGACAACAAGGGACTGATTGTGGAGTAAGAGAGATCATGCCTCTGCATTGCAAAAGAAACATTAAATCTTCTCCTATTTATACACTTAGAGTGGGCATGAGGCAGGAGACAGATGTATAAGGTTTAGCTGATGTTTAAAATCAGGAACAAAATTGCTTCATACCAGCCAAAATACCGAATACAAATGGTCATTTCTGGAGGCAAGAGTCAGATATATAAAGTTTATATTCAGACTTTGCCTCATTAACACCTGCTGCAACTACTGAAATTTCTGTAATGGTTTAAAATGGTCTTGAATCAGGCTATAGATGTCCATCTTATCCTCAGGCAGAAAAGCATGCTGACATGAATGAAAATTTTGCCTTCCTAACAACTCAATGATTGTTTTTTAATTCTTCACTTGATCCATGTTTATGCTGTCCTCTGACTATGGAAAGCATGTGATAGTCTTTTTTGCTTTTCCCCTAAGGGAAGCTAGTATTCCAGATTTAAGATTTTAAGGGACTCATTTGTGTAATTAAACGCAAAATAGCATATTGTAGCATTTATAAGACATTTTCAAAACTCTTCTGCATTGGCCTAATTTGTTTTTTATTGATGTCAATGGGAGTTCTACCATCAGCAAGAACAGAAAGAACTCATTCCTAAAAGCTTTTCAAAACCTACCCTGTAGCTATTTTTCCATGTAAGATGAAAAACACAGCAAAGCAGAATCTTGTTTACACTAAGGTCTCTTTCTATCAGGCTAGCAACGTGAAAGACTTTTAAACATGTACAAATATAATTTACAAGTTATTTAAATCCCTTCTCCTTCTATTTCCCCATGTAGATTACAGAGTTAAAAGGAACCTTAAGATAAATGAAACTCTGATCCATAGGAACTCCGTATTTTTAGGTCAATACAATCTGAAATTACTACTCTGTAAAATCCAGTTCAGAAGCATCTGGAAATATGTGTTTAAATTTAAGTCTATTCTCACCTCCATGAGAATCACAGAAACAGGGCAGTTCAGGTGTTTCAATTCAGAGCAAGACCAAGGAGCATGCACTTTGCTGTGGACTTCTGCCTGTAGCTATTCCCAGGCAAGAAGATAAATCCCTATAATCTGGTTTGACCCAACAGTCAAAGTAGATGGGAGATGCCTAATTAAGTCCTTGTTTTCTATTGTCAGCTATTGATAAAAACAGACTTGAACTGTACTAAACCAGCTGAACTTGGGTAGAGCTTCCCTACAAGTGTGGTGTGTTATTAGGAAATCTGAGCCAATCATTGACACCGGTGGTACCTCTGTGATATTTATGAAAGGGTAAAAAATGATGCACAACATTCTGAGAGATGAGTGAGAATATGTGAGTGAAACTGCCTTACAGGAACAAAAACCAGAGAAGAAGGAGTGTGAGGAGGTGATACACGAGTCATAGCAAAAGTTCTCCTGCAGCCCATGAAGAAGACAATGGTGAAGCAGGTTGTCTCGCTGCAACCCATGGAGGACTACGGTAGAACAGATATCCACGCTGTAGCCCACGGATGACCTCTTGATGGAGGTGGTGGATGTGATTTGAAGTAAGTTGCAGCCCACGTGGGACCCACACTGGAGCAGTCCACTCCTGAAGGGCTGTACCCCATGAAGAGAACCCATGCTGAAGCAGATCTTGAAGAACTGCAGCTTGTGAGGAAGACCCACATTGGAGCAGGGGAACAACATGAGCAGGAAGGAGCAGAAGAGACTAAGCATTATGAACTGACCACACCTCCATTCCTCATCTCCCTGCACCACTCATTTTGGGGAGGAGGCAGAAGAGTCAAGAGTGAAGTTGAACCTTGGAAGAAGGAGGGTAAGGAGAAAGTTTTTTTTATTTTGCTTTTATTTCTCACTATCTTATTTTATTGGCAATTAATTAATAATAATTTATTAGCAATTTATTAATTGGCAATTTAATAATAATTATTATTAATTGGAAATAAATTAATCTTCCCCAGGTCAAGACTGTTTTGCCTGTGATGGTAAATGGTGAGCAATCTACCTATCCTTGTCTCAACGAAGATTTTTCTTCTTATTTTTTCCTCCTGTCCTGCTGAGGAGGGGAAGTGAGAAAACAGCTTGGTGGGCACCTGGTGGCCAGCCAAGGTTAATGCACCACACCACCATATTTCCACTGCAAGTAGATGCAGTCTACAAATGAAGCTGTACTAAACATGACAAAGCTTCAATGAATGATCAGCCAGGCTCCTTGTGTGGCCCTTTCTAGTTAGGACAAAGAGCAGATGCATATCCTCAGTTACTGGATGTACTGAATCTCGTTATCTTTACGAATGCTTGGTGCATCAAGAACACAACAGGGATCCGATTATTTTCCCCAGGAACAATCAAGGGATTAGTGGAATATAGACGGAGATCGAATCTGCATGGAAAATTATCCATGCTGCGTTCTATTAGAAGGTGCTGCTGTGCAAAATTTGCTGCTAATCATGTGGCAAAATTACAAGAGACTGCAAAAAGAAGAAACTAGTAAACAGAATAATAAAAGTCATTTTAATTATTAAACTTCAGTGTTATAAATTATCTGCCATTCATCACTGCCACAAATAAGTGTAAAAAAAGCAAAAAATCCATATGCTTCATGCAGTCTAATTTAATTTTGCATAATAAATTAGTGTAATGCAGAATATTTAAAAATATGAATAATCACCAAATTACTATCCATTTTCAACAGGCAGTATCTAGATTTTAATAAGACAGCTATTACTGTTAACCTATGCTTTATGTTGACTGAAACACAATAAAACCTCAAACGGGTATTATAGACACAGTCCTAGTTATCAGCCACTAATGATGCTAAATGATGAATTGCTACATTTTTAATAGAACAATCAGAATCCAGTGTTTTCATTATCTTTCTCAGAATATTTTATATGCCCGCTATTGTTCTTCCAATTAGCCAGTAACAAAGAAGCACAGTTTGAAAAGATATAGGAAATGGTGAGTCTCATGTGACAGGTAATTCTCTCTATGTTGCCTGGGAAGAAATGTTTTCTTGATGTTAGTTATGGTTGTTTTCCATCATTTTTCCAAGGCAGTGAAGTGACAGTGTCACTTTAGCACAGAAACCTTTTCACTAAATAAATGCAGACTATGGAAGCACAATGAAACATTTACTCATAAAGCTTCTAGAGCAATATTGATCTAGATATGGAACTTAATCTCTCTCTATTACTATTAGTGAATCCTCTCCTGAGTTAAACCTCATTAGTTACATTTCTGCAAAGTGGTAAAACTCATGTCAATAAACATCTGTTTAATTACTTCCTTCATTATTCTTCATAAAGAAACAACAGGGAATACACCAGTTCATCATAAAGTAAGCTATTTTATAACATTTTCCTTCTCAAAACTGAGCAGGGTTACAAAGACTATTCACAGATTGAAAGTAGAAAAATAAAACAGTTCGGTACTTAAAAAATGATAGATTATATTGAGTAATCCAGAAACCTCTTCTAATACTTGGAATCGTGGGAGTCTATTCATAGGATATATCATCATGGGGAAGTATTTTACCCCATAATAGCTCAGATGAAACCACTGGAAGACGTTTGTTCTCAGAATACATACAGACCAAATTATTACTATCTAATTTAATTTTTTTTTTCTTTTCTTAAAATGGCTCTCATGCTAGAGAGGGATATATCATTTTTAGCTTGCTGGTAACCAAAGGTCTGGGGCTCTTGGTCTTCCTGAGAAAAGACATTTGAGTCCATTGCAGTGCTGTCACTAAGCTCTTGCCCGATATTCAGACTATAGCCTAATGTAGCCTAACGCATCACTCCCAGAATACAGAGCACTGACCAAATATTTTGTTAACTGAAGAGTCCATATTTTTGGAATACAGAAGGAATCAAACAAAAGAGACAAGTTCTATCTTCTTAGTTTCCAGGACTGTCTTTTGCACTAGTTTCTGTAGATTATGACTACAACAGATTTGTATTTAGTTCTTGGCTTCCCTACTGTCTTCAGTATCCACTAAGCAATCTCTATTGCTTAAAAATTTTCATGAAAAAATATCTTATTTTACCCAAATTTAATCTGATTAAACAAGGTTTCTCAAGGTATTGAAGTTGAGAGACACCTGTGAAAAATTTTAAAAGGACATTAACAGACTGAATAACTTGGCAATAAAATGGCAGATGGAATTCGGTATAAATATATGTAAAATTATAGATGTGGGGAGAAACAGTCCTATTTCCTTACATAAAATAATGAACTCTGTGCTGACAAATGCATAGTGTGTGGAGTCATGACAAATGATTGCATGAAAATAGCTCAGTCCTTGGCATCATTCAAAAAATCCAATCAAATGTTATGAATTGTTGGGAAAGGCATAGAGAACACCACAAAAAAAAAAAATATTACTATGCAACTGTATAAATTCATGATCAACAAAAGTGATCGAAGGTCCTTAATGACAGCTTTTTTATGATGGCTAATTAATTAGGATGGGTCTTTTCAGCTTGGGAAAATGGTTACTAGAAATTTTACAGAAATATTCAATGCAATGAAAGAGGATGGTAGGAAGTGGCTTCTTCCTCTAAAAGAACAAACGATCATGAAATTAATCCAGTGAAAGCCAACTCCAAGACCAAGAGATGGAGCTCATTGTCATGGGAAGATCCATAAACTACTTGGAATATTTAAAAGATCTGTTGTCTCCATTGTACTAAACAGATGAACTATAACATACACAGGAAACACTCTAAATGACAATTTGTCAGTAGCTGGGAGGATATTACCGTTCTATAAACTTGTCCTATTCTAATCTTTTCTAGATGAACTGGACTAGATGGCTTTTCCTCTAATGCTTAATTTCTACAATAGTTCCTTTTAGAGTTCTTCTTTGAAAATTTGGTCTAATCTTCAGAAGTCTCACTAATAACTGGACTTTGTGACTTCAGCAGTCCGCCTGGAGAGACCAGTATGGTATTGATACGCACATTCAAAATTGAGATTGGTATTTCCATGGTGGCCATGTCTCTGTCCTTATGACATTTCCGAAGTGCCCAGTTCTTTATCCTCTGTCTTTGTATTTCTCCATCTATCTTTTTTTTTTTTTTTTTTAAATGAAGAAGTCTCAAGAAAATCTTTTATTTTCCTGGATGCTTTTTTATCTTCCTATTAGTTTTCCCTATGAGACCCAAGCACATAGTACTTACTTTACAATTTCATTTGGCATAACCTGAACTGGATTTATGTACACCTTGAAATGTACTCTACTTGCTCCCTCAGCACTGCTGGGTAGACGCAATATAGCAATGTATGCTGCAGGGAGGCAAATGACTTAGGCTGTGAATAAAACAAATTATATTAACTCAGGGGCACAGCAAAGACCGTTGTTTTAATTACTACAGAAAAGAGTGTATAGGAATGATTTACAGCAGGACAAACGGCACGGCTGAGAACACAAGGTGGTGCTATTTACGCTACCATAACAGAGGTAGAAAGCTGGGTCCTGTCTGCTGGCATTCACCATTTCCCCCATGAGCTTTCAATGGCTTTGAACTAGGTGGGAAGTGCAACTGAGCTCCATCCTCCTCTGCATGTGCAGGTTCCAACGAGGAGGGGACATTTCCTTGGCAACAATTACCTCAGTTCAGCCTGACTGGAAGGGCATGTTAATTTGTCCTTGTCATCTCTTGAAGGCAGGACAGCAGTGTTAGATGTTTTGCTGCACCAGTACCAGAGGGAAATTCTGTATTATAAGAAATGACACACTTGGCTGTTTCTGGATAGAAGAGGGTTAGGAGCCAAAGCAGCAGACACTTGCTCTCTACTATTCCCCAGATTAAAGAACTGCCTTCGAAGGATTTAGGATACCAGGTGGCATGGTAGACAGCTGATACTTTGCTTTTTCACCAGCTTGCTCTATGAAGTCAGGTTGTGCTTTCAGTTGTAATTAAGCAAGGTCATTATCAAGCGTAAAATAATAGCTTCTATTCAGCTGGGTGAATCACTTTGAATTTCTCCATGGATGGTAGATCTCCCACTACATTTTTGTTGAAAAACTTAGGAAATAGTTGTCCAAAGAAAAAGTGGAACATTATCGTAAGTGTTCTTGGAGGAGAATGGGATATTGGTAAAATCTGATTACTTCACTGAAATTAGGTGTGATCAAATCCCTGCATTCATCAACTGTTTATTCCTCCTGTGTATTGCATTAAGCCATCATCAGAAAAAGCTTTTACTCTTATCACCAATTCACAAAAACATGAAAGACTATTCGATTCCTTCCAGAAAGAACTCAAAAATAAAATTTAATTCCTGAAAAAATATTCCAAATTAAAAAATAATTTCTTCCAAATGAATTAGTCTGACTTCAGTCAAAACAAAGAAGAACAAAACAAAACAACATCACCAACAAAACAGCAACAGAATAGCAAGTAAAAGGAGAGATATTTCTTCTTTATAAACTGTCTTCAATACCTAAATATTTAATTTATATGCCAGGTGACCAGTCTAGCAGCTAAAAGGCTATAAAAAGCAAAGGATTTCATCATGTTGGAAGTTACAGATCTTTTTCATTTACTGAACACTTCACAGTTTGTATAAATAAATTAATAACTATCTCAGTAATTAAGCAAGATTTACAGAAATATTCATAACTAACTTTCCAAATGGGACCATGAGATTTTCATTGTATTTTTTTTCTTGTATTTTCAGGTGCATTTCACTTGTTTGTGTTTTCTTCTTTATGCAATTTTTCCTAAGAATATACTTAGAATTTTCACAGATATACTTTCATATATAAGTTAAAGAGAGAAACATAATACTTTTTCTATTTGTATTCCATAACAGCAGTCTAAAGATATGACTTTGAGACCAAAGAAATTATTTTATTCTAATTATAAAAAGAGCAGAAAAAGCAGCTGCCAAAGGGGGCTGGGGGGAACAGGAAATCTGCAATATTTGCAGAAAATAGTAGCCATTTTGATTATGATTGAAATAAAAATCAGGTGAGTCTTGTATTTTTTTGTGATGCAAATGTTTACCTTTTTGTATTTCTTTTATGAGTAGGGAAAAGAAAACAGTGCATGATTGCCCCTTTACCAAGGGTAATTGTAGCAGGATAGCAAGCTCTACCTGAGGAGCAAAAGTATTTTAGAAACAAAACACAGATGAGTCAGAGAATTCTTTGGCATTTGGGAGAGGACAGAAAGGACAATTAATAAACTTCAGAGACATTTCAGTTCCTGCTGGTGCCTTTGATTCAGATGTCACCTATCTGGTCTTTCTCTGGTAAATCCTTAAGGTTAGCAACAGTCCCTGCTTTCTGCTTCTCTTCATTAGCCTCAATAGGTATAGTCAGCTTTTCTTCTACTGTTTTGCTGAAATAGCAGTTTTTCTAAATTATTTTGTCAACCAGTCTTTATGTGCTTAGCTGAGTGCTTCTAGACATTCGCTTCATTTCTGTTGCAGCTACCAATTTCTTTTCTTTTCTTTCCTCTTAAAAAGTAACAGTGTAATATTTTCATTCTGAAAAGAGAAGTGCTGGAATTTTAGGATTTCCTTTCAGAATGGATTATCTAATTCAAATAATCTCCCAGAAGATAAATTCCTGATTTTGGTTCCTGACAACACTGGGAATCTGAAATTATTTCAGGAAATTCTTGCAAATATACAGCCTCATTTAGTTTAGGTTGCATTCTTTACAAAGGAAAAAAAAAAAAACAAAAAACAAAACGCTGAATTTTTGAGATGATTCTTAAAGGGGTGTCCTGACAGTGTTTCTGCAAATAATTTCTGCTTCCCATTTATTTTCAGGAAGTTAACAGATTAAACTAACTAATAATTAGAACCTTAGTCTACTTCTCTGTTGTTCTGCTTGATGGGGTTAAACAAATCCTGTGAATTCAGACTTTTAATTAAACTCTGAAAAATGAATGTTTCTGGAGTATAATGGAATAATCAATATCCAAACTATTTTTAAGAATAAGAAAGTCATATTTATTATATTTTTTTTTCTTATTTGAATAGCCTGCTTTTCTAATTAGTAACTCATTTCTCAGCAATTTAAATTTCTGTGTAAGAAAATCATACGGTTAATGACTGTTTTAGGTATCTTTTTTTAACATATCTCAAGTGGCAATTCAAGAACAATCTAAATCTTTAATCAAGGTGCTTGTATCTTCAAGTGCGTGATTATGTTGGCTTGCAAAGGCTAACTACTGACGGAATATGTTGAAGGAATTTAATTATATTTAAACAAGTTGTTTCCAATCTTCAGTTATTATGAAATAAAGGGGGAATAGTTATTAATCTCAATGGAGTTATAACTAAAACTGGTGTAGGACTAAAGCAATGCCTATCAGACAACACAACAGCATGTAATTTAATCCCAAACTTCTTATAATATTCTGTATTTCACATTGAAAGACACATGACCTTATCTCACTCATAAAAAAAAAAGATGTTTGTTTTTTCTTTGTTCATTTGCTTCATGTGAAGGTAACATAAGACAGAAATGCCATGGTTCTCTGTACCAGGAGAGCCTAAGGCCAATGATGTTGCAATGACCCTTGATTAACAAATTTGTTTCACCTACTGCGCATGTTTAGAAATACCTACAAAAATAAACAGAAGATTTGTTTCCACTAGAGGATGCTTGTATCATCCATACATCCATCATTGATAAATGGAATCAAGATATTGTATAACACTTTACAGATGTTATAAATACTTTATGTAGTGGGAATTCTCATGTCTGAAAGATGAATCAGGGTGTTCTCTGTGGTGTGGCTGAGCAATTATTTCTGTCCCTTTCGTGTGTACAGACTGTGGTTTGATAACTGTGTAAGGTTTAGTTATTTTGGGGAATTATCTTGAAAAATGAAATCATAGTTTTCTCTGCATAGTGGATCACAACATGTAGAAGTTATACAGAGGAAACTAAGGATTTTTTTTATGTAAACTGTGAATTATTTTTCTCCTTCCAATTTACTTTCTTTTTGCTTATATAAATCCTGTCCTGCTGCAAGCCCACCCAAAGTAGAGCTCTATGAAATTTAAGTACTGTTTTCTTCATTCTATAAAATCTAGGGGAAGTCCCTATATGATTTCTCAAATGCCAAAAAATGTTAATTTCAATCCAGTGAGCGAGATCTAATTCTTGTTTTAAGTAGCCTTTTCAGCACCTTAAGTCCCTTCTTCCCTAATGACTACAGGTTCAGATTTATTTCCCTGACTCCAAGAGGATGAAAGAAATCCTTGCAGGATGCAGAGAGGAAGCAAGTGTCCTAGGACATGAGCATCATAATTGTGGCTGGAAGGCAGAAAAGTCCAAGTGGTTTAGCTTTTCTGTAAAGTGGCCATGGGACAGGCTACTCTGACACAAGTTATCACATATAACTGTTAAAAAATATCCAATCCCATACATCTTTTCAACCAATGCAGCCCTACAAACTAAAATACTTACACATTTTTACATTCTTCAAGTTGCTGTACTCAGGTGAGGTATGCTGTGTGCATAGAAGGATTATAATCCATGAGATAAAATTTGAGTCTTTTCAGTGAAGGGTAGATAATATGGACAATGGCAGAAAAATCTAGTCCTGCATAATTCCATGATATGTGAGACAGAACCTTCCTGTGTTTTACTTCGGGCACTAGTGAGGAGAGAGGTCATCTCTACTTCCCATGTCGTATAGTTCCAAACACTTTAACAGTTAGGACTGTTGTAATTTATTTTAACTGTTCTTGGAGAGATTCTTTAAACTCTTTTTATATAAAATAGGAAAAAATATCTGGTTTTCTGCCTTGAATTCTACATTTTATTTATCCAAAATTAATTAATTTGCTTTGAACACTGGGCCTTATGCCGAAGCAAGAAGTTACATCTAGTTAGGGGAAATAAAAAAAAGCCAAAATGAAAAACCAACCAAAACTTTACAACTTTACTATACAGGCTGTTCCTAGAAGACAAAACATCTCACAAATCATCCAATCACACTGTCTATTCACCAGGAAATAGCAGGAAGGAGAGCCCTTGATCTGGAGCCATACCACATTGCAGAGATTATGGGTTTGCCGAGTTTTTAGGATACATTATTCCTTCCCAAGAAAAAGACTCTTTAATGCAATTGCTATATTTTTTTTTATCTATGATAACTTATTGATCAAAGCAAGGAATGCCTTTAGAGAAACAAATAGTCTTGCAAGGAGCTAAATCAACCGCATATCTTTCACTCACAGCACACAGGCTTTTCTTTGATTCTGGGGGGGGGGGGGGGGGGGGCGGGGGATGGATACATATTCAAAACATTCCTTCTGGGCCTGCTATCATCATCACTACCACCACAACCACTAAGCAGGGACTCTGGCAGCAAAAGAAAATTCTGATCCAAGTTGCATATTTCCCTCAAAGTCACACAGCTGAGAGTATTTAAAAGTGGATCAAAAAGTGAGGGATATTGGTTTTGTTCACATCTGCTGTTTCTTCCATTACTGTTACTTGATCATCCTGTTTTCTGACAGTGACTGGCAGCCATCAGATACGTGTGCTGTATTAACATCCCATTTGGTTAGAACGAAACATGAATAACACATGCACACAGAAGCAATGACAGCAGAAACCTTTTGTAACACAGGAAACAATGCTCACTGAAATACACCATTTTAGAAAACGGGTGGAAGATTTACTGGTGAATCATCAGATCAGACAACATTCATCATTATTTTGGGAAGTGTTTGTGGAATGGATTGACTCACCATTGTCATATGTTGGTGAACTGAGTCAGTGTTTCGGTATGCTGCACAGTGAGGTGCCTCACAACTTGAATCAAACTATCCCTTTAACCACTTTTTGGTGCTTTGTGTTTTTTTTTTTAAAAAAAAAGCAAGAAGGAAAAAGCTCTAAAAAACAAAGACACCACAGAAATGGCCATGAAAAAGACTGTATTGAAATTAATTCTCTATCTGGCATCTAAATGGACTGTATCAATACACTTTGTAAATAAAATCTGATTATCAAATTCCATATGAAGAAGAAAACAATGCTATCTTTCAAAATCTGTTTGTGCCCAAAATGACTAAGAAATTCACCTAAATTTCTGTTTGGCTTGCAATTACCATTATTTTTCTATGATGAGCTCACAGTTTTCTCAATTCTCTTAGTTTTCTTTGAAATAAATTGGGGATGTCAGCATCATTCAGAAAGAAGGCATTTATCCTCAGATTTTAGAAAAAAAAAACACTGAAGTTCCCTTCCCAAACTTAAAATTGCCCTAAATGGCTACTCTACACTAGTATAGTCTGCAGTCAACAGAGAAAGATGAACACTTCCAGTGCATTATTCATCCCACCTATTTGAAATGTCTAACTATGGGTAAATTGTTCTCAAGACTTTTGACCTCCTTCTTGAAATATTACTAGCTAGTCTGGACAACATACCTCTATTACACAAGTATCTTTTTGAAATTTAGATAAACCAGATCCCACCCTGAGTGTCTGGATAGGATCCTAGGCTCTACAGGCAGTGGTAGGCTTTTTTATTCCCCCCTGCCCCTAGTTTTTCTGAAATACTTGTTAGAATTGTAAGCTTAGGCAAACTCTAGCATTCCAGCAAAAGCCTTATGTATGAATATTAACACTTTCTCAGCCTTTAGGCTAAGACATGTTAAGTGTTAAATGGGATATTACTTTAATTAACTTGACTTGCTGCGATTTTCTCAGACTGCTATTCAAGAAAGAAGATGGGCAATAAGACACATATGATTCACATGTAAATAGATCCCCCTGCTCTAAGTGGGGAGCCTGTATTTGCATACAAATCACTCTTGCTCTTCAGGAAAGTACATCTTTTGGTAGTAACTTTCTATCTCAGAGTAGGTTTTATGGCTTACCTACATAAACAAGCTTTCTGACGGATGTGTATGTGGTATTTTTAAACACAGATGTGCTCCTGATGTGCATACACTTCTGTAAATGTCTACTTACCCTAAAAGCAAACAAGATTTCTTTTTAAACCTTGTTAGTACTCTACACCTGACACATTTCAAAAAAGATAGTTCTGACTTACAAATCATGACTGGAATTCCCAAGTCCCACTTTCTAAGAACATACCTTAAAGACGTTTCAAAGGTACTTTTAAAGTAGGATATAAAAATATTGGACTGTAGAAGGTGACCAGCAGAAAATGACTCATGACCATTATGAGGAAGGGCTTGCCTTCAAATTTCAAGAGAATTGCAATAATTTAACATATTGGAAAATGTATTAAATATATTTCTATTTATGAGCTCAACACATTTAATTAGACTCCAAGACACAAATGTGAAGCCACATACTGTCATTTTAACAAGGTGCATTTAACAAGATGACAAACTTCAAGTTAGCAGTTGGATAAACACTTTAAAACTGGTAACAACAGCATAAATTTAGCATAGGCTGTGTATGTGTATATATTTAAACCTCAAGATCAGCAAAGATTTAACAAAATTGACAAAGAAAGTTCATTAAATTAATAAAGCACTTAAACTTATCCTGGGCTATGATCTGCTTTTTCTCCTGCTTACTTGTCTCCCTGAATTATAAAATTGAATCACCAGGGTGTCCACTAACAGCCTTCAAGCTGATTGCTATTTCTTCATTCAACAGATTATGATTATGACCATAATACTGCTGTTATCATGATTACACATGCAGATTAAATTTGATGTTTTGGGCATGGTTTGAAAGTGTCTGGAAAAGGTACTTGGTTATCTATCTGAATTCTAACAAGAAAACTGTCCCATGTGGTTGATCTAAAATGTGTGTGAGCAATTTTGATATCAGGCAGGATAGCTGACCAGTGATAGGTAAAAATAAAATTTCCACTGTCTTAGACTCTAGCAAACTATTAAGACAGGATGTTATGCTGTCTTCCTGCTTTAAGAAGAGGTGAGACTGATGTGTTGAAAGGCACCAGGACAGACTATAAACTGGAGAAGGAAGAGGCTGTTTTGGGGCAGCCCAGGACTGATGTGAGTCAGAGGCTCCTCCACCAGCTGGGTTTTGATGAAGTCCTAGCTGTAAAGAAAAGGTAGGCCTACTTTTTCCTGCAAAAATGCAATGATGAGGATGACAAAGCAGCTATTGTCTTGTGTTGGAGTGTATTCCACCCAAAAGAGGTGTTCCACAACTGTATGTGTAAAAATCTGACCCTGTCTTTAAAGACCAAATAAACCAAGCAGATAGAAACATGAAGCTTGATGTTATGTGAACAAAAAGTTCCAAATTAAATCATATATTAAAAAAGGTTCAAAACACCATGTTTGTAGTGCTTCAAATTCAGGAGGAGATGAAATAAAAAATTCTTATTATACTCTGCTTATTTTACTTAGTATGACAAGAAACTCTTAGCAAAAAAACATTTAATTCAATTTACATTTTCTTGTAAATTTTTCATAGGTAGATTAATACAAATCAGAGCTAGAAAGTAATATTTTTTAGTCTGAATATTTTATACTGTACCACCAGTGTCAACAAAAAGTAAAAATGTGTGTGCTTGTTTATTTTCATTTACTTAGGTACACCAATGTGTTTGTGTGTGCATATATATGTGTATATATACATCTAGACCTGCTCAGTTCACATGAGTGCCTATCTGTCTTTCAGTGGGCTATATGACAGCACTGCTATTTAAAGTTTTTCAGCCAAAGGCCAAAACCTGGGCTTTAGATAGATGTACAGCTTGATTACTGAAGGACATCAGAGGACAAGTGCAAAAGGAAAAAGTTGGTCAGATAGACGGGAAAAAAATAGATATGGCGTGAAAGAGATATATTCTAAAGACAATTTTTTCCCCTAAGAGGTTGTTTTAATGTAAATCTTGTCAGATGCTTCAAGTTTGAAATTTGCATTATGACAGCTTTTAAGAGCATATTTAAAATCTGAATATATTAAGAGAGTTGACAGCAATGATCGAAGCACAAAATATTTCCTCAGTATTAATGGCTAGCCTAAATCTCTATACCTTGGGCAATGAACATCTTCTAGCAGATCATCAATCCCCTCAAAATACCCTGTCCTAAGGTCATTAAGAACTGCAAATTGGAAAAATAAAATAAAATATGCATATGGATTTTTCTTTTTGAACTATAGAATTTAATCGGCATGTACAGGACAGGTCTGAAAAGTTATTGCCTTAGTTTTAGACAAGCCGATTGACACAATTATCTCTCAAACTTCCATTCATCTTATAACAATTAATGTATGCTCATAAATTTGACTTTAATAATAGCAAAAACATCAAAAGTGTGTTTCAATTATAAAACACATACTGAAGCCAAGTAGACTTGCAGGTTTAACATAAGAATTGAAAGTAGATTGCGGGGACATAATGTCAAGCTTTTGATAAGTCAAACATCATATTAAGCAGAATGTAAGGAAAGAAAGGACATATTATTGCAAAATGATTTTGCACTCTAATCTTGCCTTACTCTTACTTCAAATATTGATTTTATTAGAATTACAATGCAAGTGGTTCCGTTTTGAAACTTCTACTTTACAGGACCTTCAGCTAAAGAGACAGCAATTTATTTCCCATGCTGAAGTATGCTGAACCTGTTTACTTCTCTTCACCAGCTGTTAGGAGGACCTAGGACATATAAATCTATACTGTAGTAGTCCTATTAGGTAAGGTGATGCCCACCTGGGGTGCAGGTTTAAACTAACATTCCTGAAACTAAAGTGATAGAAAGAATCTCTTACTCATTCAGATGACATGATTCACTGAACACAAGGGAAGACTAAGGTGGTAAGTTCCTAAGAAAGTGTGGTTTCAAGTGGATGGCATGAAAATAGAAGAAAAGAGGTTTGCAAAGCACTTCCCTTCTATGACCTTTGGATCTGAGTTTAAAATGTGGGTTTACTAATTTCTGTGTTGGAAATGTTTTGATGAAAGCGATCTTCATTTAAAATAGGGAACTGGAAATTGTCCTCAGACTGCAGAAATTTTTTGTTTCAGAAGACAAAAAAGAAAATAAACTGGTTAAAAAATACCTGTTTTAATAGTTTTTAATTCATATTTCACTTTCTTTGATTTAAAATCACTGCTTTTTAATGGTTATTATAATGTGACAGAAAATAAAACCATAGTTAGGATAAAAAAAGCCTTTGAAATATTTACTTTAAAAAAATAATCTACCACTGATAAAGTAAATATGTAGCAGTCATATGATGTCATCTTCAAAAACATTAACCATTGTTATTTATGCTGGCATAAGTTCATTATTGTGTGTGTATCTGTACAGATGCACAAGGTTTTGCTGCCTTCTCATCTTTCTGGACATTTTAGAAATATTTTACTTGGAGTGATAGAAGATCAAAATATATAAAAATATATTGGATGTCAGATTATTTTCATTTTTTTTATACCTTTAATAAGAACAAAGACTAGATGTAATTCAAATTTTAACTGACTTAGTAAATACTTTATTTTGAATAGTTAAAAATATATGATTCCATATTTTTCTGTATAGATATGCCAATATTGGATAATACATTAGCATAATTTTAATTTCTTCATTATCATTCAGCTGATAATTTTTGTATACTCTATTAGATTCCAAGAATTATAAAGGTAGGAGCCTGGCATAAACTAATAAATATATTACATTGAAGTTCCTGTTGGAAGGTTAAACTCCCACTGCTTTATTGGGCAAAACTCCTGACACCCAAAACACTGAATGGGGCAAACCATGTTTGATTAGATCAAAGAAACTCAGCAGATATTATGTCAGGATGACAGATAAGTATCATATGTATATCATTGCTTGAGCATTTTGTCAATAGTAGGACTTGTCTCCAAAATAAGTTTTCTTTGGTTTTTCTCTCATCATTGTTTCCTTTTACAGTCCTGATGATATTTTTTCCTCTCAATGATTTTTTTCATGTAGTAGTAACATGCTATTCCAAATCTGAGTCTTGAAAAGACACGGTGTACTTAAGATTACAGACCTTATTTTCTGAGAATTGAACGGAAAATTGCTGGAGAACAAATGCGTAGGGATCAGACTCCTGCAATCTCAGAATCACAAACTGGATCAGGTTTGAAGGGACCTCCAGTAGTCATCTAGTCAATAACCTTGCTCAAAGGAGGTCTAGTCAGAGGAAGTTGTCAAACACCTCCAAAGACAAAGATCCCAATGCCTCTCTAGGCAGCCTGCTACAGGATTTTACTGCTCTAATGGTTAAAAAATACAACAAACAAACTCCTAATACCTGACTACAGTTCCTGTGTTCCAAGGAATAATGATTTTTATGTCATTTTGATTGTGTTGCTTTTATTCTACACTATTTTGGGTTTTTTTTTTTTTTCTGTTGTAATGTTAGAAAATCATCCACTGTGGTATTTGTGGCTTTATTGAATTGGAATATGTCCCCCTCATACCAACAGAGATACATAAATACAACACTGCAAATAGTAAATACTTTGATCTCTTCATCACTCAGACATCTAGACACTTACCTAGCAACATGTTATGACCTTGTAACAGCATCTGTGTATTTTGTGAGTGTCACGAAAGTGCTTTCTCAAACTTAGCGGGTTTTCTCATTCCCCTTCTACCCATCTTTTTTGATTATTTGCATTAGATAATGGGTTATAATTTAATTTTTAATTAAATAAACATTATTTTAACCAATTAACTGATTCTACTCCAAAAAAACACCCAATTATTTAATTAAACCTTTGGTAATGATTAAAAAAAAAACAAACTTACCAGTGTGTACATTTAGCTTACAGCAAGCCGTTCTTCCAGTTTCTGCAAGTTTATTATTCACTTTGGGAAAGATTTTTCCTTCAGCAAGTCACTCCAGGTGCAGCTCTCAGAAGGCTTTTGATCCATGGAAACATAGGATTCTACACTGCATCCTTCCACCTCTGTGGGAAAAGTTATTTCTCAGCCTGTAATACTCCACAGATCAACAGGAGAAATTTTGGACTTCTTCCCTGCCTTCCTTTTGTCTTTCCTTGCCTCTTCAAGGTGCAGTGTAACTCCATTAAACTCAAGGTGTAAGTAGCCTGCACAAAAGAATAAATAAGATTTTTATTTCCTTTATTTCCAGTTATGTAAACATGAAAGAAATGTGTTCAGAATCCAGATCACTACTATTTCTAGAAAGTACATATCACACATTAACAAAGAGAAAATTGTTAAAAGTCTCTAACATTTTTGCTATAGATAATATTTATAGTGTTTTAAAGAAAGACTTTGGAACACAAAGGAATGTTAACATTTTGCTTAAGGATATTATGATGCAAAACATTTGTACTCATGCATTTCAGATTCAAAAAGCAAAATAAAAACCAGATCATCCTCCTCCTCCCTTCCAAAATTAAGTTAATGTACGAAGAACAAGAAATTGGAATTTTATGCACACACATATATACAAACATATCTTTATACATCTAATTATCACCACCCTACATCTAAATGTCACTATTTATAGACAAACACTACTTGTATATGCACAGGTATATGTGTGTGTGTTTGTGTGTGTGCAATAATTAATTAATTAAAATAATTTTTTTAACTTTATGCATCTGTGTGCATGGGTGCATGTATATGTATATAGAGACAATGAGAATGAGCATACACATTCCCTGATATTTCTATTCAGAATTAATTTTCAGTTTCCTGGCTTCTGAATTAAGAGCAGTACATACGCTCCCATTCCAACTGTGAGTCATTGTAATGGAAATAAATGCTTAATGAACATAAACCATGAAACAGTTGCATTTAATAGAACATATCTAAAAAATAAATAAAAAGATAACGGGGAACAATGATCCTCCCACATATTTTGGAATATTCATTTTTTTAAAAAATTTCCTTGTAAACAGGATTCTAATCAAAGCCAGTCCTGAAAAAACAAGCTATCCTTTGTTGCAGCCTTGTACTTTGACTCAATCAACCCAGCTCTATAGTCATCTGGTGAACATATGGGCATTGTTCATCCCCTAGATAAATGCGGTCCAAATCCACAGATACTTTTTTGTGATGTTTTAGGACTGCCAGCCAGACAATACTATGACTTGATTCCCCTCCCTGGACTTAGTCAGGTGGTGGGGGATATATTACCACTGAGATTGTCGCTTGGATTTATGCAATGGATTTTTTTTGGTCTCAGGGCTAGGTGTTGGATAAACATAGACAGACAGCAATACAGTCCAGAAGACTTTAACCTTAGACCCCTGACAGTTCCAGAACCCTGTTTTCATTGAGATGGTCAAAAAAGTTGTGTTGGTGCTATTTCTTCAAAGTCTTTATTAAAGATTATTCTGTAAAGGATTAGAAATCTGAAGCAGTGTTATCCATTAAAATAGCCAACAACTGGTGTATTACTAGCTTTTATTTTATATTTTTAATAGGCAAAATTTAGGCATGACTGTGTCATTCATTACTTTCCATCCATGTTTTTTTATTGGAGGTCCTTATTTGCTACTCTCCATAACCTACTCTCAACTAAGGAATAGAGGCAATCTTGTCCTGGCAAAGAAGTGGATGAAATAGCCCAGTAGAACTTTTTCAGTTCTCGGAGGGAGAATTCACACACAACAGAAACTGAGAAAGCATCATTTAAATCCGTTCCTCATCAAGTGCAAACTCGGAAGTGTTATCAGCTACACATCAGTAGTTCATATGAAATCTGAGTGAAAATAAGAGGCTAATGGAAAACAGGTCGGAGCTGCAGCAGGAAGGGCAATAAGGCAAGGACATCTATGCTCATCCATACACAGAAGTATACTTGCTCAGTACTGAAAACATGGTGGACTATTGTGAGAGAAGTCCCCGTTATATTTGTCCACACAAGTGGTCCTCCACTTTGGGAACAAATGGCATTTCAAAACACCTCTTTTCTCTGTTCCTTCAGGACACATTTCAGAGGCATCTCAATGTCTCTATATGGAGCAGACAGTAAATCTCCTTCACACTTGTACGAAGAGCTCACATATTGCGGGCATGTTGGGGTGCCCAAACAGTGAATGCTGAAATCCTTTGTGGGATCTGCTTTATAGTGAGATTTTCAAGAGCAGCAAGGTACCACTATTAATGACTGGTAGCTACTTCAACAGTTTTGAAAAAAATTACGTGCATTTATCCATTCCTTTGGTTACTTAAACTTTGTAATCACTTCCCAAGAGTTCTATGCTAAGTAATGTAGGAAAACATAGGAATGAAGGACTTGGCTCCAAATTGATGCTGAGGATCAGGGTCCTCTCTTAACCACAGAGCTGATAAAGCTGTTAACACTGCCTTACCAAGCCATATTCCAGTTAGGGCTCAGGAGTGTGGGCTGCTTTTTGTTGACTGAAGATTAGAAAAACTACCACAAATGAATTGGCCAAGGTTTTCAGTAGAGCAGCATACCTACAGCACAATGAGTAAACAGATGTAAATTAAAGCAAAGTTAATCAGTCTCTTAATAGTAACTTCAGCTACCTCTCTACTGTAAATGTTTTTTTCCCACCTACAGCATTTAGGAAAATATGGGGCAATATGGTGAGGAGAAGAAAATCCAAATCCTTAGCTTAGATTAGGCTTTACAAAAAAAAGCTAACAAACAAGCAAAAACACCTCCACAGAAGAAACAGCCTTTCACTGCAAGCATTGTACATCTTCCTGGTACCACACTATGTTAGATACATGATGTGAACTCCTATACAATGTCTCTAAACACCAGCTGAGATGGCTGAGGCTATACAATAATCAGCACTTTTCTATCTTTGCATCTTAATGAAAAATCCCTGAAATACTGGAACTGTTCACTATCAGGTTTAGATATCAGCAGAGAAAAACCCTTTTGCCTTCAGGGAAAGCCTGGATTTTTAAAATATAAAGAGAAGATGGAGTGGGGATTCTTTCATCTGGTAGCTTAAGTGCTCCTGAAACTATGCAAAGACTGAAGAATTAATTGTTAACTCCCAATTAATGCCTTCTAGCCTAACAATATCCAGACTTGCAAGAGAAATTAGTAGATTCACAACCTAAATAAATGGCTTGGCAGACAGAAAGGCTTGTGGTCAGGGCAGTGAAGAGGTGCACAGAGTGTCCTGTATATTTGGCCTTGGGATGAGTGAAGGGGAAAAATAAGAGATTGTTTAGACATTCTGATGAGGAATGATGGGTGAGGCGAAATCTAAAACACCGGAGAAACGGGCATACTTTAATCCCACATAAGCATGCAATGTGAGCTTCCTGCTAGTTCACTACATTGATTTCCACTTGTATGCCACCGGGCTTGGAAATAAAATTACCATTCTTTTGAGAGAAATATCATCTCAGTGAGAATTCTGATTGGATTGCCAATTACAGAGCTTATAAGAAGAATCACAGTTGGTGGGTGTCTTATAAACAAAGTCCTTGAATCTTCTCAAACTTATCCCTCACTGGTCTTTTTCTTACAACAGCACTAAAACATATTGAAAGATTTATTTGTTGAATAATTTTAGAGGACAAAAGACTGAACAAATTTTGAGTGGCTAACATCATTGGGAACTCAGGGCTTTTTTAGGTCTGTCCAGGAAAAAGGAAAATATATGAATATTTGTATGTAAATTCGGAAAGACTTATTTTATTCTGTATCAGGATGAAACTAGGACCTTCTCCTAACACTCCCACCCCTGCCCAAAGTGTAAAACTTTCCATGTTATGAAACACATTGCATCAGAAAATTTGTCTGGGATGGAATAGGATAGCATGAGAAGAGATGGGATGAAGAGAGGGTACAGGTCTTTACCTGCCTGCAGACCAAGGTCTGCATCTGTTTCCCACATCTAAGTGAAAGCCTGAAATAACATCAATAGCCTGTGGCAAGTATACAATTTTAATTTTGAGCAGAGATGCAACCCTGCACCTAACACTGTGCAAAATTTATTTTTTTGCCAATTTCTTCATGTGAAAAAAATTATTTTAAAAGTGACATTAAACAATGAAAAAAACATTTTGAAACATGTTTCAGACAGTATTAATACTCTATACATCTTCAAAATAATCTCTAAAATAACTGCCTGACACTCAAAATTTCTGTTAAAAGCTTTAGTGGTAGACCCCAGAGGAGATGTGGTTGTCCCATCCCTGAAGGGGTTCAAGGCCAGGCTGGATGGGGCTCTGAGCAACCTGCTCTAGTGGGAGGTGTCCCTGCCCATGGCAGGGGAGATGGAACTAGGTGATCTTTAAGGTCCCTGACAACCTAAACCATTCTATGAAACCAAAACAATGAAAAAACCACCCTTCTCTGCACTTCTTTGTCTTACAGAAATGAAGATACTCTAAAATACTATTTGCTGAAGTTTGTGTGGAATTTAATTCTATGTCATTTAATGAAAAAGACCTCTCTCTTTCACTTTTTGACATTTTCAGCATATTTTGCTCTCCTCCTGACCCTTCTGATAACAAGGATATTCTCAGACCTTCTCTGAAGGAAAAAAAATGAAAGCATAAAATCAATGGAAAATGACAGAATGCAATGAAAGCAATTTTGCAAGATCAAAATTTAAATGAGCAGCAGGGTTTTTGGATGCTTATCAAAACCAAGCCAACTAATATTTTAAAGTGTGACCATTATTCCTGCATATACTAAAAATGATGGAGTGTGCCAAAGTCAGTAAAATCCTGTGTCATCACAGAGGAACACCCCATAGAGTTTGTACCTGTAACAGTTTAGAAGTTGGTTTGATTTCGTGGGCTTTCATTTTGGTATGGTTTGGTTTTCCATCTCAAGCTCTGTAATATGTAAGGATTTCTGTGGTTCAAGCTGACTTCAGTAGCACTGTACCAGTCTGTAACAGCTTTGGATTTATCCATAAGAGCATGCATACCACTTGTTTACATACCTGACAATAACTACATTTAGGTCCAGAGACTGGTGTAAGTAGGGAATCACTTAGTTCAACGAACATTTGCAGACATAGTTGTCATAATTGCACATAGTCACCGCTCAGCACATGTGTAGTTTTTTTGTTAACTGCTTAAGTGAAATCTAGCCCCAGTGTGGAACAACATGGTTAATCTCTACAAATTTTTTGCAAATATAGCTAATTTCTGATAACTGAAACTGTTCTGTAGCCAATCTCTGAAACAGCCAATTGGGATAAAAATTTCATTGTACTCAGTGCTGTACAGGTGTTACTTTTGCATATCAAATATAAATGTTCTTTGAAGTCCTATTTTAGGTCTGGAAAATATTTATTTTTCAGGTTTTTGGCAACTCCAATGGAAATTAAACATTAAAAATATTTTCAATTTTGCTGAAATGAGAGCTGGAGAGAAAAAAATTAAAATCTCATTTTCATGTGAAGGTTCTTTTAATTACAAACTATACTTATTTTTTATTATAATTCACAACACTGTACTACATTTAGCAAGATACTATCATGAAACAAAAGTGGTATGTTAAAGATGATGCAACAAAGTTGGTGATTCTGTAGTGTCTAGGTCTTAGCCTTTTGCTGGAAGGTTTCAGATCCTTACAACCACAGGCAGACGCTGGCTTTGCCAGCCCTGCTTCTCAGCTCTAGCACTCAGCTTTCAGTGACTCCTCTCCTACCTCTTCCTGCTCATTTTAGTTATTTCCACCCCAGAAATCAGCCAAAAGTTTCATCTATTCCTGGCACTATGTGAACTACCCATTTTTGATGCTGATCCTTGAGCTTCGGTGTTGAGGAGGTGGCTTGGTTGCCCATCAGCTGCCCCAATGATTGCTCTTGGAAAAAGAGATGATGCTATTCAGATTAAAATGGCCAGCCCACCCTGTAACTGACAAGAAAGGAAACATTCTGCTGGAAACTCATTCCTGGTTTCCTAAACAGTTCATAAAACCCACATTAAAATCTCAGTTGATTTTGGGATTCATACAGAAAGTTTCACATAGCTCTGCTCTACACCCATTTTTGAGCATATCTCTTGAATTGGTCAGAGAACTGATAAACTTGCCCTTGGATGAGACTGCTAAACCTCTACCTCAAACTCCAACAATAAGTTGAAAAGATTCAGGAATTTTGTTGCCTTGAGCAGCTGACTTTGCCATTAAGGAAAAAAAAAACATTCAAACCACATTTTTATTTCTCAGAGATCCTTATTTGTATTGTTCAGTCTTTTGATCTGGGCTAGTTATGAGATCTTACCATAAATGCTGACTAACAGGTAAAAAAACTAACTAAATTTCAGACCTGGAATATGTGGTGGAAGAGTAGAGCAGCAAATATTTTGTGTGTGGAATCCCACCAAACTGGAACTAATGGAGTCTGTTGTCTCATTTGCAGTTGTGGTTATGACTAAACGCTAAAAGTTCCAAAAAGGGACATAGCTGTCCACACAGATGTTAGATGGTTTCAGTCCTAATCTGAAACTGAAAATACACCAGTTCAGAGACCACCTATTTGTACAGATACTTAAATCACACTGCTGTTTCAACTGCATTGCTGCAGAGACAAGAATACAGGAGGGGCAAAGTAAAAATATGAAAGACAAAGAAATTTTGGGACCCAACCTCTATTTTCACAGATTATTTTGTTGTCTTTAATTTTAGCAGCTGTTGGAAAGAGCCAGTCCAAGCAGGAACAAGTATCAGAAAAAGAAATACCTGCTCTTCCTACGTAGTGTTGAAGATATTCAGATACTACTGAATGCAGACTCATACTTCTTCCTGTTTTCTCTGCTTCAGAGAATCTCCTACTTTTTAATGTACTTTAATAGTTTAAATATGTATGTCAGTGACATTCAATAGCATTTAACAAAACTACAAAACTGATAAAGACCTGGATAGGTTCTTCATGCAGATATTTTTGACAAAATACAGATATTTTGTAATTTCATCAACAAAAAACATTTTGAGAAAAGATAAAGATGGTGCAACATTAAAGAAAAAAAACAACATTGACCAGTTCTGCATATTGTCAGCATAAATTAGACCTTGCAACAGTTCTCAGGAGACAGAAGCTGTTATATCCTTTTCCCTGTGAAGGCTCAGAAAGACAAAGTAATTTTTTGAAAAACACAAGCGTGTGATGTTGAGTGAGGCAGCAGCTTCATCACTAGTGGTCTGAGTTAGCACTCTGAAATAACATGCAAACAGTGTTGCCCCTTATATTGTCACCCTTGCTGAAGTATTTGAAAGAGTTATGTATTCCAAGCAGGCAATTTTGACAACAACTGGTACTGCTTAAACATATATTAACTGTGTTAAATTGAACTGCATGTAATGCTGTGAAACTTTAATATAGGCCATTAGAAGACGTCAGGAGATAAACTACACACAAGGAGAAAACCCTGTCTCTGGCCATCTGCTTGTCCTGGTAACACACAGAAAATTTGCAATATGCAACAATTCCCTCAACTTACTGAACAGCAGGTGCCCATCTTTTCCTTCAGCTGTCCAAAAACTGTTCCCTTACAAGTCTCCCCCTTCTCCCTGAAGGATTCTTTCATATTTTTGTAATGTAAATTTAGAATAAAGAAGAACAGGTTCTTTTTGAACTAGAATTATCTCAATTTACCTGGTAACCAATGGATCTAAAAATCTTATTCGGTCCTGGGAGCATTCTGCTCAAATGAACAATCACCTTTTCTTGCCCTAGTGTCACATCCTGTAAAATACTGACAGCAGTATTTTACAAACAATAAAAAGCACAGGGCGTGAGGACTGTGAGCAAGGAATCCTGTTTCCATTGTGCTGTTATTCTCAGTAAATGCTAAACCATAAGTAAAGTAACAAACAATACCAGAATAAATTATTGCCTCACAGCCTTGACAATCATTTCTGTCTTCAACTGAGAGGGGTTAGTGTTAGTTCAGGACCAAGGAATATCATGGTAAGATGCTACAGAAGGAGTTAAGAGGATCATTCAATAAAAACACTTCCCCTTCACACAGTTAAGGGATCGAGACAACATTAAATTCAACAGGCAACTCTATGCTTTTTGGACATATATTTTGAACTTCTATACTTTTAATTATATGCCATACACATTCTGGAAAGGTCTTGTACCCCACAGTTAAAATTTAATGCAGTAAATCAAGTTTTGCTGTAGACTTTGGGAAAGCTAAAATAGAGAATTAAAGCTCCAAATCTACAAGCCCATCAGAAAGAAAATATACATATCAAATGTGGATATTACAGACGGAGTCCAAAACAATTATCTCGGCAGCCACTGAACAGCCACCTACCTGTCTTTGTCTGCCTCCTCATTCATCCTGGAGGTTTCACAGCCATTTATATATTTTTGCACATTCTGCACCTCATTTCTACATAAGTGTCTTGGTATTCAGAAACTAGGTGGCACTATGTATTCAGTTGTGAGGAATTTGATCAAGTGTGATCTAGGCATGGATAAACACCCATCAAAACTTTCACAAACTGCAAATGTGTCCACACTGATTGTGGTGTTTGCACAATGCCCCCTCTGCAGCTTGCTCTAGGTTAGACCAATCCCTAGAAAATGAAAGACTCGAATTTTAAGCTCTCTTTAACCTGACTTTTGTGTAAGTGGACTGGTTACTCAGCTCTCCAGGGAATATGGCTGTTAAGTCCTTTTAATTAAAGTCACTGTGCAGAGAGAGAGAAGCTCATGAGGGTTAGTGGTGAAGCAGTCTTCGTGATGAGGGCACTTACCTGTAAAACAGGAAAATGTATATTTAAATTCCAAGAGACAGAGAAGCAAATGGCCACGCTTCTACATCGTAGGCAAATGCTTCATCTCCTCCTAAACAAGAAAGGGGAAAAGATGCCAGCAAAAGGTGCCAGAACCCTCCTTTAATTTTTAAAGAAAGCGTAGGCTGCCTTTGCATTTCAAACTGTGTTTGACAGTTCTGACAGTTGCTGTTGGATAAAACCCTGCAACAGGCTAAGGCAGGGGTTTTGGCATCCTAACTGAAGTCTTGCAGGAAGCCCAAATTGGATCCAATCTGTGCTTCAGTAGCTCAGATCTCTAAGTAGCAAACAGCCTACAGGTGAAAAACCAGGAAGTTTATAAAATTTAGCCACCCCCAGGGCTAAGCACCTTTGAGGACTAATTTTCACCACAGATTTGGATTTAAACACCAAAATTCCAGTAAAATAATATTTTAGACACATATGCACACCATTAGATCTCATCCCTAGTCTTTCACTGTTTCAGCTTCCCACTGATGTATAACATCAATAATTTCTCTCAGTAGTATGCAGCTATTATGAAGATGAATTTGATCTATGGAGTTAATGTGATGATGATAGTAGTATCTAAGAATATAGATAAAAATAACATGACATAATACCACTTAAAATGTTGCAAAGTATTAGAGACACATTTTAGTCCTTATGGTTTGTTTTATTCCTAGCAGGTTACACTAATCTTCTGTACAAATGACCCTGTTTATCTATGACATGGGCTGTAATTTTAAAACCAGCATCCCTTTTCAAGTTCTCTGGTTTACAAGATTCTCAGTTTAGAGGCTACTTGTAGAGTTAGGTTTTACATAAATGTAATGGATGTTTATCTGTTCCATTTGCAATTATGATAATGTTTTTTTCTTTGATTGTTTGTTTATTTATTAAAAAGTGCATTTTTTTTTTTATTCCTTTTTTTAGGGATATAGATGAGCCGCAGAGGGGAAAGCTATTTGCTTTGCATTTTTCAGACAGCTCAAGCCTGGGTCAGGAGAAATCCTCTGGAAGAAGGGGAGATGCTGCTTTCCCTGACAGCAGCTGACCCTGCTCAGCTGGGAGAAGCTTCTGGAGAGCAGTACATGCGTAGTAGAGTGTGAAGGACACAGAGCAAGCAGAGGGTCTGCAGCAGGAACAGAGACTGGGCAGCCCCAGAGACGATCAGAAAATAGGCAGGCAGCCAGGTCTCCCAGAGGACAGAAGTAAAAAAAAACAAACTATTTTTCTTAGGACAGAGAAGGGGCAGAGGTTCCTGAAAGATGAGAAACTGCTAAAAGTTTCTGGACAAAGACCAGGAGTGGAAGGATATCCACTGTTAAAGGACAATAGACATGGGAGGGAGGAGATTATTTTTTTTTCTTTCTATAAGGAGAAGATGCAGGATTTCTTGTTTATGATAATGCTGAAATAAAATTAACTTTTAGTTTAAAAGTCCTGATGATATCTTGCTATGCTCACTTTAAATAAAAGGTTCATGCCATTTCATCACAAATCTTTTGTTCATCAGCAGCCTTATCACAGTCAGACATGTTTCTCATACTATTTTTTTTAATTTTTAAATAAGTATCACCTCTTCAGTAACTCATTATGATTTTAAAACTTTTGTAGCTTACACTTACAGGTAGGATGTTGACTTGCTGTGTCTCAATGCTGCAGATAAGCTGGATGAGAAATTCGCATCAAACTTCAGATGTACTTAAATAACTTGAGCTTTCATAATGGGGAAAACAGTGACACCCCCCATCCCACCCCCCAAACTAAGCAGAGCAAAGCAGAGCAAAACACAAAAGTAAACCAAATAAATAAGAAGCTGGATTATCTGCTTAACACAGGCAGTAAGGTCCTCTGTTGCTAGTGAAGCCACCAGTGTCACTTCACATAGGAGATCAGCTGTGTAAGGTGGAACAGAAAGAACTTCGATTCCCATTAGAAATGTGAGTAAAATTTTATCCCGTTGCTTAAGCAGAAAGCAGCCTGAAAGACAATATCCCATGGAAAGCTGTATCACAAAAGCAACTGCCCAGAAAGATAAGGCCAAGCAAATAATGGTCATTTCAGCTCCTCAAAACTGCAACAACTTTGTGACTAAATTGCCTATGACCCTGCTAGGAAGGAAGCCTGAAGGCTGCTGCTGTTAAATGACAAGACCATCGTCAAAGGACAGCCATACAGGCAAGTACCACAGCCTCATTTATTCCATGGCCAAATGGCAAAGGAAACACTTTCTGGCAAAGCGATTGTGGTATTTCACCAGGGGAAGAAGGAATGCAGTGTTCCCTTGAACAATGCTCTGAATCTAGAGGACAGGTATCAGTACAGAGTCTTCTTATCTGTACCCACAGGAAACCAAAAATCTGACTTGGCCAGCCCTCTGGCAGAAGGCCTGACCTACTTTGGGGGCAGATGAAGCAAACCCAATCAACATGAACCAAACATGAGTTATGCGTAGGGTTCTGTGCCTCCTCATTTTGAAGTCTCCTGCTCTACTAGTAATATTTTTTTTAAAGATAAATAAAATGTCACAGCCCTTTCATACTGCTACTATGTAAGTAAGCACTCAGTTTATATTTCTCTCTTAGTGAGAATGGGAAGATGTTAAAACAAAACTTCTTACCAGTGTCGTAGTTTTTTAAGTGCTGTTACCAACACAAGATACTTTTTCCAGCAGGAGGCCTAATAATGTCAAAAGAGTGCAGGAGGTCCCATAAGCAGAAAGTAATGGCAGTTTCATGCAACACGTGAAATTATAATACATCTTATGAGTAAATCAAACCACTTTTTCTTTATAATTTCTGAATTCCATAGAGGCCATGAAACACATATTTAAAAGGTGTGCAGAAGGACCTTATTCATTAAACAGCAGAGAAAAGTAGTTGAAGCTTTATTAAAAATTGACTAATAGGCATTCCAGATAATTGAACTGACAGGCTGTTTTGACAGCTGCAAGCAAAAATGTGCTTGCTCTAAACAGTCGGTGTAAATCTTTTAGATTTCTATAAAGAGAAATGATGTACTGATTTAACTTTAATCAGTTTATAAAGTTAAAAAACCCCCTAACTGTTCACCTGACTAGTTGAAGTTATGCTAATTGGAGGTGCTGCCAGTCATTTCAATGATAGGGCTTGAACTGAAGGAATTGCCAATTTCTCACACAATGAGCAAGGTGGAAGGTGAGTAGTTAAAAAGTTTTGGTTAGCAGAAAAATTAAATTAAGAGGAAAACATAACTCTGAACTTGATTTCCAGGCACTGAAGTATTCAATATGACTGAAGCTCGTAGATTTTGCAAGTGTCTATCAGGCCGCAAACAACTAACAAATGTGACAAACAATCTGTATCTTGAGTAGGCTAACATAAAGTAATTGGTAATTATATTGTCTAAATGAAAAAAAAAAAAAGAAGGAAGAAAAAGGGGAAAAAACTGAGAGAGGCTAATTATTGGATTTTCCAAGTATGAGAATTCAAAGTAGCAGGAAAACAGAAAGAAAAAAAAAATCAGGCAGGAAAGACAACCTAGAATTAAAGTTAGATTTCGTAAAAATACATTCATTAAAAAGGAAAAAATGAGCAGGCAGGCAAGTGACAGAAAACAAAAAGAAAATTTTAAAAAGGACAAGCAAAATATTTGAAAGGTAAGGTAAATAAAGACTTAAAAAAGCTGATGGAAAGTAAACATTTTAAGAATATTATGCAGGTATTGACATACTAAATACTGAAATACTAGAATTGACATGAGTGCAGGACTTGACAATAAAACATTGAGAACAGGACCATTTTGAATACTCAGTATTCAACCTTTACATGTTCTTTTAATCTGTGTATACTAGCATGAATTTTATATCTCAAGTTAGAACAGATCCATCCTCTATAAAACTCATGAAAAGTAGAATAAATGGGATGAACTCACTACAGCCATGTCACTTTATCTATAGGCATACATAGAATAAGAATAGTACAGCAACTGTCAAGAGAAGAAAAAAATCTTAAAAAAATAAATACTGACACTGAGAATAGTCTATCTGCTATTTAATTATAATAGCTCTAAAACAGAAGGGCACAGTTATTGAATTTGTTGTGTGCTTTTCTAATTTAAAAAAAAAAAAGGGGTTGTAAACAAACCCAAAGCTTTGGTATCCTTATACTGCTATGCTGAACTTATCTGATGTTTGATTAATGCACTGGAATCATGTATAACTGAACAAGAAATCTACATGCTGTTTTGAAAGGTTTAGTTGATTTGATTGTAGAAGTCTTTTAGTCATTCCATATGAGAAGGACTGCTGTTGGAAATACGTATTTCACAGTTATCAGTTTAAAACTACCATTCATTCCATGAGGGAAGAACAATTGAACCACTGACTAGTAGTAAAACTGGTTTGCAAGTGAAATTTGATTGATATTTTTAGATTTCTTGGGACTGTATGTGCCATAGCTTTGTATAAAATATATCTGTTTAAAATGCCACAGAGCTCAGAATTGCCAGGAACAATTTAAACCCCATAAATGTTTCTTCTAAATTGAATCAGAAAAGGCTGAGAAGCCTCTAAACACTGTACAGGGATTCAATGTTTAGATTTTAAATGAAACAATTTTAAAAATTGGAGTCTTGCCATCATTTATAACACTGTCAGAGACAGTGCTCCAGTATAATAGGTTGATTTTCCTCTTCTGTTCCTAGCTCATCTTTACAGGAGGCTTTCACTGTTAAACATAGTAAATGAGGAGAGGGTGGGAGTTCCAGAGAGAATAAAAAGTTACACGAAACATTATTATAGAAAACTATTTTCAGAAATGGTATTTTATACTTAATAGGGATATTTTTGCTTACACCCATGCCTGAAGACCATTTTTATGAAACACAAGAAAACATCTCAGATATTTTCTTGTTTCATAATATCCAAATACATTAATTTCTTGGTTTCAGTGAAGATTTATTCTACACATATTGCACAAGGTAAGTGTAAATAAGGGCTATAAATTGCTAAGCAGTTAATGTTGCTTGTGAATGGACCTATTGTTCTCAAAACAGTCTGAATTTTAAAGAATTCAGCTAACTTAACGCCTATGAGGTGCCATACAGGAAAAATGCTATAAAAATCTAATAACAATAAATATGCATTGGTATTAAGTTATATTAGTTTGGGTGAAAGTGTATACATTTAGAACTTATTAATATATATACAGTTAAAAGGGTTTTAAATTAAAAATGGTGTGGGCACATGTGTGTCCAGCTCACCACATATGTACTTACCCCTTCATTTGATTTGATGTTTAGTTATTAATTCTTGGAAATATAGGCTATCTAGAAGTGTCTGGACTGTAAAGAATGAGAATATTGCAAGCTTCCAGTGCAGTCTGTAATGTAATACTTAGGAGTGGAGGACACTTGTTTAGCAACAGGGCAGCTCAATCTTTAACTTTCAGGAAGTTAATGTTTTAAGACAAGGCCTAGAAGTAATTCAACACAACAGCACTGAGAACGTACCAGATCTTAGAGGAAACATAGATCTGTTAATTCGGTATGGCCAATATCAGGACCCAAAGTAAAAGCCTTGATTTCAAAACCTTTGTATTATGCAAATTTAATTGGCAGGGGTCAAAGCAACTCCTTAAGTGTCCATAGCTCTAGTATACTCAGCCCACCAAAAGGCAGAGGCAGTTGCTGTGTGATGTTAAGAAACAGGAAAGATTAATGTGTGAAAAACCCTTGAATGTGTTGCTAAAGTTAGTATTTGCAAAACTAGCAAACAAGAAAATATGGTCAAGGAACACGAACTTCCACTAAATGAACTAGGAGTCTCCTATGAGTGTCAAAGCAACGCACATATGAAACAGTCAACCTGTCTTGTCCTGTGTGAAAACACTCTTATCTGGTGCCAGAGCCAGTTCCATCACAACCAGTGTTCATGCTGATACCATTCTCTCCAGTGTATAACTGGAGAGAGTATAGTCTGGTATGTAATACAGTGTCTAACTCAGTCATTGATTTACTTCTTCCTTTACAGTCTTGGACACATAAAATTTGATAAGGAGATGTCTTCATCTGTTTGACCATAAAAAGCACTAATATGAAACTGAATTACTGGTTCTATGCCAGCCTTGAGGCTACTGTAGCTTATCTTCTAAGATTAAAGAAATACGGTGTAAAACCATGTCTTGAATTAAAAATGTACCTATACTTTGACAGTTAAGTATATTCTTATTACTTCTTTTTATTGTTTTGCTGATAGTCTGTTTCTAGACAATTCATGTATAATAAAAAAAAACTTTAAAAAGGAACTAAACCGAATAACCACTTTCCTGTGTGGTGATTCCTCTAATCATAATATAACTCATCATTTTGACTGCAACAGTAGCAGAAAACACTTATTTAAAAAGAAAGGTAATTGCTTTTAGTTTCAGTACATTATTTTTTTTTGCAAAAAATGCCTCTTTCAATTAGTATGTATTAAGTCAAAGGAATGCGTCAATTAAAGTTGATATACACTGGCTCTGAATGTAATTTGTTAGTTACTGTAAGTATGAATTAAGCTTAGAAGAGTATATCTTATTTCGAAAATGATAATTTGATCAGGAAATTCAAAGAAATTAAAATAAGATAGAATAGGGGGGTAAGGAAGAAGGGAGGAAGTTTTAATATATCACAGGAAAATATGACACATCCTAAAATAGGTTGGAAAAAAACATATTCCTACATATTATTTATTCTTTTGCCGCACTCTTCTCTTGAATCAGGCAAGATCAAATCAAAGTAATATAAAGTGTAACCTTCCTTTTCTTTGGCCTTCTATTTCAGCTAAGCCTAAAATCCTGAAATGTTACAAAATTATCCCTCAGCTTCAAGTTAAACCATTTCTTAAGTTTGAAAGAGAGTAGGGGGAATAAGGGGGAGAATGTGCCAATGGCACTACGATAAGGAGTTGGGAACAAGATATTTTCTAAAATGACTGATATTAATTTGAAAAAAAAAAACCACTCGGTTCATTAGGACTCATTACAATTCTTGCCATCAGCATTGTTTCTTTTTTTTTTGTTTCAAAGGCCCTTTTAAGAAATAATTGCTTCCTATTCTTAAGAAAGAATTACATACCTACCCAAACACGTGCAAAGCAACTGTGTGTCTCGTTCGACTTTTTGGGGCATATTAAACTGGACAGGTAGTATACATATAGAAGTGGAAATAAAAAAATATAGTACAACACATAAACACTAAATAATTAACATCATTAATCTTTTTCTTGAGCCACAAGTTCTCATAAACTACAGGTATATTAACAGCAGCAGAAAGATAGCTATGGAGTGCCCTGAGCCATCCTTCCCAGAATTGCCAGTATTAGGTTGTAAACATTGTTGTTCATCTCATGTTTTTAACATACATGTTAAGTAGGGAATTATTGTGGAGGATCCATTCTTGCTTTGTGCAAGGAGAAGAAAGAACTTGGCTAGGCTGGCCTCTAGGAACACATTTTTTATCTGAGTGATTTTGGGTAGTTTCAGCCAATCACAGAAATAATTATGGGCATTGGAAAGGAGGAGGTATGTGGAACACACCAAATAAAACAATAGCACATTTATAAAAATTTCTTGTTTCCAGAGCTTTTTTTTTTAATTATTATTATACATGCCTCTAGTTTGGGCTCTGAGAATAAAAAATGAAACATCTAAGTGCTTTATTTTTTTCTCCCTTCGAGAATCTTTTATCTAAATAGTCTCTTTATAAGCAGTCATTGATGAGACAATATCCCCAATTCCTAGACGTCTGGAATTGTGTTTCTTTGAGTTTCTGCTGGGATGGAAAGGCACTGTTCTTTATTTTCCCTTTCTGTTCTTTGATTCAAGTGCGTGTATCATTCTCTGTGATCCCAGCCTGAGTTAAAGCTGATTCTGAAATAGTGCAATTAATGCATGCTGATATCTTCAGAAAATACATGCTATAATTTTTGGTAGCTTTCAGATGTGTTTCTTCCTCACTGAAAATGTTATAAAACAGTGATGTATTTTAATGGTAATACATCACCTGTTTTTAAAAATGAGTACATGATCATATGTATTTGTCCATGTCTATAAAACACACATGCATGCATAGTTAATTTCTTTTCCACATACTTTTTTTCAGAAATAACCAGATTTGGTGTCTGGATCCTAGAGGAATAAAATAAAACAATGCAGAACAAATGTGAGATTTGATTTGCTGTAAGTTTTGCTGGCTACTTCCAGGGACAGACTTAGTAGTAAAGGTGTTATGGGCAATACAAGCACAACTGCATCGAAGTCCAAAGATTAGAAAGGCCAAAGTGAAAATGGAAAAGGAGAAAACAACACTGAGGCTTGGCTGAAAAAACTGTCTGACGTTATCCCTTCCAACAGGACTCACTGCATCTGTGGTACTCTGTAAATAGGACTCTAGCACTGGAAAGCATGGTTTACAAAGAGTGACATGAATTTTCGAGTATATTAAATGCCCCAGGAGTTTTCCCAAAAGTCAATGCTATTTGACTAAAGAAAATGTTTGATCTGAGGATATACACGAGGCTTCATAACACACAGACTATACTTCATGAACATTCAGGTCAACACATAGACTATAAGCAAGGTCAGTTTCAGTTCTGGTCCCTGTTCTGTAAAGAGATTAACCATTTCTTTCCCATTCCTCAGTTTTCTCATCTGTGGAGAGAGCAGTTCCACTAACTATGGTAGACAAACCACGCCAACTGAAAGTACTATATAATAACTGGGACTGGATGGTCTTAGACAAGTTGCCATTACCTAACAGAAGGGGTATCTGTGTGCCTTTCCAATGAGATATAAAAGAATCTAATGGCAGAGATTTTTTATTTGCTTCAAATCCTTCTAGATCCTGAATTCTAAATTTAAGGAAAGAGTCCCTGTCTGTGCACTTGACTGTGTCACAGTCTGTCGGTTTTGTTGTGTCAGATTATAGAAGCTGATCCATCCCTTAGTCTCACAGAATCATAGAAAGAATTGCTTCTGACTTATTCAAGAGCATAAGTTTATATCAGAAAGCTGAAATAAATAAAAACATGATTGGAAACTAATGCCAGTCATTTAAGACATAAGCAGTTTTGTCTTTTTTCTCCCTAGCTGCATTTCCTCTAATGTCTCTAAATGATGCTGTGAGGAAAATTCTCTCTAGAGCCATCTAGATTTGAATTATTTAATAAATTAGCAGGAAAGTTAAAAAAAAAATCCTCATTTTCTCTGAAAGGCACAATAACAGTATGCATAGTTTATTCTCTTTGTATATAAATGATTGAGTAGATTGGGAAGTCGTAGGTCTGGGTGTTGGTTAAGATAATAATTTTTCACAGAATATAGGAACTGCATTAGAAACTGGAGACAATCCTGTCTCTTTCTCTGCTCTTTTAGTGAGTGAACAAAGGGTCTTTATTATCTGAGACACTCCATGGAGAAATATGCATTACTTTTCAAATAAGATGCTGGGTGGCCAATTGGCATAACGTTTTTGGATAATGTTTGTAAATGCTGTAAACCTGCAAGCATTTTTATGATTGCTTAAAGATTGCAAGTGAGTTTAGAGCAAGGCTCAATTTAGAGATCGGAAAGGTTTCAAGCCAATATCTTTATAAGATGCAGTGATAGAAAGCTCAGAGAGGATATATAGTTTCAAAGGGATTGTTTCTGTTCATGCCTAGTTACCCTTCTGTGTCCTTTTCTTTTTTTTAAGGTGGACTTGGTTTTGTTGCACCTAGTGGTATTTTTACTTTTCTTAGGTGAAATTAAGACCCTTTCTCACTCCTAGACTGGAGTTCCAGTTAGTAGCATACCAGTTCTTTTTATTTTAAGGCTCAACATGGCTCTTAAGAGGGTCTATTTCTGGGAGCTTTTGACTATCAAAGTTTAGCGACTGTCAAAATCATCTGATAATATATAATAGTGTCTTTCTTTCATTGTGAAAATCTGTTGCATTCTGGATATTTTATGGATTTATATTTCATTCTTTTTACTGTTTGCCAAGAACCATTCTATTCAGTCATCTATTTAAAAAAAGAAGAAAAAAAACCACAACCAAAAAAAGGACTGCTATTTATATTATAGAGGTGGTTCATGTAATTAATGCATACATTCATTCAAGTGGCAGAAAGAAAAAGAATATGAAATGTTCAGCTAGATCTAATTTTTTGCACCTAGTGTAATTTGGCACCTTTCCATAGACTTCACTGGAGTAATAATCTGTGCCAATGAGTATAATACCAGTTCCCAGGTTCCCCAGTAAACTTCAGTGCATTCATTCACTTGGCTAGACATGAATTTCTGTGGATGAAATTTAAAAAGACATCTTTTTTATTTTTCTTGAATATTTCTTTCAACATGGTAATTAGTATAATGGATCATGCCCCCACTGCCATCTATGAATCTGTGAGACAACTGTGCTTGTCTATGGCAATGCATATCACAACCCTCAGGCAAAGCACACGAGGGCCGGGGAAAACATTCTCAGGGAGAGCTGTCTAACAAAATGCATTTCTACCTAAGGCAACTAATATTATCTGAAAGCTATGAGTCTGTCTCAGCAACTCTAACTTGAAGGGAATTCCAATTAGGGTGTCCTTACTAAAGATTTCTGTGTTACAGACAACTTTGGAGACCACCTACATCTCCAATACTCAGAAGGTACATGAAATTCTTTTTATGATTTAATATATACATATTCTTGGGGATTTTTTTTGAACCCTCTGTGCTTGTACTACTTTCCTCTGTTTCTTCCAATGAGATTTCTTGTTGCTTCAGTCTGTGGTAATGATGACCATAGAGCTAATTTTCAGAGGAACATATTAACACTAACCTTTGGCTCACCCATCTGTTCCTCACTTTATTGCTTCAAATGTCTCCTTTCTGGCTCATTGTTAAACTGGAAGAGAGGCAAAATTCCTCCAAGCCCAGTAGGACTTTGCTGGGCCATTTCTGCCTGCAGAAGGCTGCTTAGTACGGTAATCTGAATCATTTGCTCTAGTCATTGAGGTTTTCTTAACACTGAACATATTGCTGGATGTCAATGGCAAATACACAGCTGCAGATGGCAGTAGGCTTTCCTCTCAAAGTAACAAAGGAATATGTCTCAGCTCCCATCTTCTGACATGGATTTGGAGCTCCCCTTGGGGTTCTTCTTTCTGGGGAATCAACAGCTCCTAGTTTGTTAAGCTCCTGCCTTTATCTACTAAGCACAAATACATGAAAGTAAGGATAAGATGGAGAGTTCTGAAACTCTCTGGTTTTGAGTAATGACACGATAAATAGTTCAGCAGAGCTACAGGTAAATTTCTATTGCAAGAATGCACATATATATATATCACATATCAGAGTATTTTCAATGCAGTCATTCATAATTCTATGCATTCTTATTGGTAAAGCCTTTAATAGTGCTCGACCTGTGTAAACAGAGAAAGCTACTAAATCTAGTGTATATTAAGAATTTAATACCCTCCATATTAGCACTTCCCCACTTTTTTTTGGCTGGTAAAAGTAAAGAGTGATTCATTTTTTGTCCTGGTTTACTCCTGAATTTTTTTGATGTATTATTTTAATAGAAAGTGTTCCTTTCTTATCTTTTCCCACTCCAAAAACAAATATACAAATGCAAAACAAAACAAGAAAACAAACTTTAGAATATAAGAACATAATAATATCACCATGCCAGATTTGTTGCTGCTGGGAAATTTTGTCCTCCAGATTGCCTTGCTTTCAGTGCACCATCATAAAATATATTTTTATGTAATTTAAAACATATGTTTTAAAGTGTGTTCTGCAGCAACTGAAGAAAAATGTGAACAACCAAGCCATTAAAATTGCAGTATGTTTTGCATACCTTAAATGCAGATACTAAGAATTATTTTGCATTGCAACAATCTTATTCTTCTAAATTAAATTTGGGTGTCAGTCTAAACCACTGGGTCTAGATGACAGCTAAATGAAGGATCTTTACTCTCCAGTCCAGCAAGCTACAGTGAGAAACAAGGAGGGGGTAAAGGAGGCAACAAAATTGTCAAGTAGATGAATATAGCCTCTTAATATCAGCAGTAATGGAGAAACTGTTTGCCATCATGCAAATCTGTGCTTAGTGAGCAAAAAACCTTCTCTAAGGTTTTCTATCAATGTCAGTTGTATACCTACGTATTTAAAACAAGCAGTGTAGTGCAATATAAAAGTGTTACACATTTATTTCCTAAGTGTTTTTTATTTAGCAGAATACTTTAGTGACTAAAATAGATACATATCTATGTGGATTTGCTTTATTACTATATGATACAGTGTTTAAGGTAAAAGAATATATATAAAATATTTTTGATATATATTTTCATATGCTACTATCAATGCCATGGAGAAAAAAAAAAGAGGTAAACTCATATTTCTGCTGTAAAGAACAGATGTGCTTTATCTGACTATTTGCAAGTATAATAAGAAGCTGTGAGGTTGGGACTTGAAAAATGGTTATGTTACTTACAGGAAACATTTCAAAACTGAGAGACAGCTGGAAATTGCAGTAGATGAGACACTGGAAAAATCCAGGAATCTCCTGCCAGAATCAGATACAGCAGTATTAGATCCAAATGGGTTTACTTGCCTTTTGTTCACATAGCTACCTGCATATGGATGCATTATACATCTCTCCAAATTCAGTCTGTATTTCTAGGTTTTTGCAAGACAGGATTTTTTTCTCCTGTAAGGACATGAAGTAACTCAAACTCTTGTCCCCCATCTGAGATTACATGCATATTCTGTAAAACTTGAACAGCTGACAGGGGATGCTTAAGAGGAATGATGGCAAAAATGCTTTCAGTCCAGTGTCATTTGATTTCTTGTATACGGTGACTTTGATGTATTTCCAGAAAGACTTACACAATTCGTGCAATTTTGATATGCAGACAGTTCTAAACTAAAAGTTCTCTTTTCCTTTTTAAATGTAAAAGATATTTTGAAAGTTGTTCTAGTTCTTCCTTTTTCTTGAAAATTAATACTTAACTGTCTATCTTTTCCCACTTATTTACCCCAAATATCTTAATATTCACCCAAATATTCACCAAAAATACTGATAATAACTTTTGCAGTTCAAATAAAATAGGGATAGAATTAGACTCCTGGGAATTAAAGTTACAGTAATAAAATTTAGTGTTGTAGCTATCCCGCTAAAATGCACAGGGAGGATCTTGGCCTTACAGAAGATATCCCACTGGGTATTTTTAATGTATTTTTGCAGGATAGCTGTTAGTGCAAAATCACAAAATTTGCTCCTATGAAACTGAGAACACAAATGGGTTTTTGAATTGTCTGTCATCTGCTTTTGCCCTTGCTCATTGGATTTGCTTTAGGAACTGCCTGTTTTTCACTATGTCTCTTGATAACATACAACCTCTGAAGCTACAGATTGATTCTAGAACTGAAATGAATCATGATTTTGTTAAATAAAATTGTATAATGAAAGAGCCATGAGGTAAATGAGTGCATTTTATGTAACTTTTAAACTACATATTTATTTTTCAGTGTAAGAATCAGCTAAGAATGTATTCAGGGAAGACCCTTGGCTTATTTGCTCCCTGAGAGATAGAGATTTCAAATGGGGACACTAAGGCTGGAAGAACCATGATGCTGTGAATATGTAGTGTAGATTATAGTGTCTACTGAAATAACAAGTAAGTGCCCCAAAGAAATCAAACACTGCTAGAAAAGCTCCATAAAAAATTTGGATTGTATTAGATCATATTATCATATTTGACCCAGTTGCAAAAGAATAAAAAGAGGAATAATTTTTTGTGACCAAATTTAGTGAATACATTCCTTTCTTCTATATCAGGCAAAAATTCCTTGTCACATATCCTTTATCTGCCTTCCTCATATCGCAAAACTGGGGTTTCTGGGATAATTTCAGCTCCACTTCCTCATGTTGTGGGTTTTGAATATAATTTTTGAAATTCAGGTTCTGACAACATGCAGCACTTTTATACACAAAAAGATAAACAGAGAAGGGATTTCTGCTTTTGGCTGGGATAGAATTCATTTTCTTCCTAGCAGCTAGTATGGGGTTACATCTTGGATTTGTGCTGAAAACAGTGTTGATAATACAAGGATGTTGATAATACAGGGTGAAAAATGCTTGCACAGAGTAAAACCTTTTCTGCTTTTCACACCACCTCACCAGTGAGTAGGCTGAGGGTGTGCAAAATGTTGTGAGGGGACACAGCTGAGACAGCTGACCCCAATGGACCAAAGGAATATTCCGTACCGTGTGGTGTCATGCTCAGTATATAAAGACGAGGGAAGAAGAAGGAAGGGGAAGGCATTCAAACTGATGGTACTTGTCTTCCCAAGTAATCACTACGTGTGATGGAGCCCTGCTTTCCCTGGAGGTGGCTGAACACCTGCCTGCCCATGGGAAGCCATGAATGAATTTCTTGTTTTGCTTTGCTTATGTCCATGATTTTTGCTTTACCTATTAAATTGTCTTTATCTCAAGCCATGAGATTTTCCTCAGTTTTACTCTTCTGATTCTCTTTTGTCATCCCACTGTGGGAGGAGTGGCTGTGTGTGGCTAAGTTGCTGTCTGGGCTTGAACAGTGACAAAAGGCTATCAGTATGAACAAAGAAATCTTTACTTGGTCAGTTGCCTAGTAATAATTAACAGTTTCATTGTTTACTTTCCTGCTATGCAGAGTTTTGAGGCAAAGAATTCCAACCTGACAAACAAAGTGCTCTATAAACACTAATGAAGTCTCAGAACATGCCGTGAGCCAGGTAATTATTATTAGACTAATTCTACAAGTGGGTAAACTGCATCACAGGAATTAAATTACTTCTGTGTCAAAGAATAAGTCAATGGCAGAGCTTATTCCAGTTCCACTTTTTTTACGAGACAATGCCCTGTCCTTTAGCATTGTTATAAGGAGTTTGGCTTTCAAAAAATCCCTTGCCCAATGCATACACTATTCTTTGTAAAGAACTGAAATTATTAATATTTATATCAAGGCAGACAAGTCCTTGACCTAAAAGAAGGGAGATACGGAGTGATGTGGTTGCAGGCAGCAGAAGTGACATGGGAAACAAACAAGCAGGTGTTAATAGGAGAGGACGAGGAGAGAAAAGAAGATTTAACTCCCTAATCCCCTATGGTAAATCTCCTTTCCCACCTTTTGTACAGGGATCAAAAAATGCAGAGGTCTCATCATTCCTCAGAAGGATAACACTTGTTTCAGCAGATCTCTCCAGGTATTTTCTCATTACATAACTCTTCCGAAACAGCTGAGAAATCACTATCAAGTAAACTCCAGGGAAAATAAAAGATTTGGATCCTAATATTTATTTGTCTGTACTGAAAGAATAGTATATAAATAGTATAGGAAGTAACAGTAATGGTATAGGAAGTGTAGGAATAATATAGGAACAGTAAGAGAAGTACAGGAATAGCATAGGAAGCACGTAGGCAGTTGCAGTGGACAGTCTTCTCCTAGCAGTGCACCGAGGTCAAACCTTCAAACTGCCCCTCTAGCATATGCAAAACTCAATCTCACTGATCACCGATCTTCTGAAATGTTAGACACCTTTTCGGTCAATGTGCTGGGGATTGGTGGGATACAGCGGCATAAAGAATTCCATACAGGTATGTGGGAAGCAAAGATAGAAGAGGTGTATAAGGTATTAGTCTCTCTGATTATAGCATAGATATATATTGAACAATGATGTACTTATTTCCCAAAATCAACAGAAGCCAGATCCAAGCATGTGAGGTGCACAGTAATTCAAATTCAGATCCATTCCTTTTGTGCGAAGGCCACAATATTCGCTGACAGGTTGGGAAACAAACCAGGAGATCTCAAAAGCTAAATGCTTAAGTCTCAGCAATTTGATCCCAAGCTTTTCAGTTGAGACCATGACAAGCTGAAAGTCTCTGGGGGTATGACCCACAGGAGAACAGGAGAACCTGTGAAGAATACTAATGGGTGCGTTAGACCTACATCACGTAGCTTTTTATAACTTTTTTTTACCTAGATACAGCTTTGTATTTGTGATCCATCAATGCAACTTTGATCCTCCTGAGCACGACAACTGACAAAAAAAAAAAAAAAAAAAAAAAGGCTAGGAGAAGAGATATAAAGAGTTAGGGATTATAGGGGTTTGGCTATGATGGTCAGACACAGAGACTCACTGTCTAAAAGATATCACTGAGCATAATAGTTTTGGGGTTTTTTTTTGTCCCAATACCATACAACATTTCACACAGAGAGGCACACACATACTCCAAACAATGACTATAAAAAGGAACAAACAGACAAAGACTTGGCAATCCAAAAGGGAAGATTCACTGATGAAATACCCATGAAAGAGGGAGCTCAGTCAAACTTCCCTGTCTCAGACTTAGTTAGGAAGGGCCCTGTGAAGGCTACTCTAACCTTTGTGTGCATCACTTCAGTGTGGTAGCAATGAGCAATACAGAAAAAGAATCAATAAGGCAATGTGGATATACTCAAGGAGACTGCTCTCTCGACTGCTTTTTTTTAACGACTGAACAGAAGAAATTTATATAGGATTTGTTTTTCAATAGTTGACTCTAAATTATCACCCCTGCTTAAAAATAACCCCAGAGGCAATTCAAAGTAGAGTGGGGGGCCATTTATGAACAATAAAACAGAAATATTGAAATAACAGGCAAATGAAAAATTTCAGGGTTCATGAGATGCAGCTACTCCACTCTTCTAGCAAATAGATTTCTCATAACCTTGACTTTAAATGCTGAGGTACATAATGCATGATTATGTATTTAAATCCCTATTTGACCTCCTAAGTGAACACCACTTTAAGACATTATTAATGAGATTGAAAACATACAGTGAAACAGTTTTCCATTAAAAAAAAAATCATTGTTACTCACACTAGAATGTTTGGTCAAATAAAGCAACTTTACAATAAAATTGGATGTGAAAATTGTAAAACAAATTTGCATTCTGTTTTTACTGATAATTTCAAGTACATAATTTTTATAATTTGGGATTATTATTTCATATTTATAAGTGTGTCTTATTGTGATGTCATATTGTTAAAACATTTGGAAATTATTTCTCCATGTATCATGATTTTTATAGTTTACTGCTGTATATTGTCTTCATATATATATTATTTCATCATATTTCAGGTGCAAAACTTTATAATTTATATGTTTCAACACATATCAGATTGCTGGGTCATTCCTTGCTGCATTTTCATATTGTTTTCAGTTTTTTGGAAGTCTTGAAACAGCATAGTGAAAGATTGGTAGTTTAGTTCAGTTTTGCTCTGGCAAACATCTTTATTACATGTAGAAAGAGCAATGAAATTTTTGTTAGCCTGAATACTTTGCAGAAAAAGTTTGGAAATGACACATCTTTCTAATTTTGTCATTCTATATTAATTCTAATTTAATTGGGATTATTGTGAACTGATATTTTGAAGTAAGATCTATCTTATTTTAAAGTTTTTTTCTAATTTCAAACTTTATTTATTATCCGTTTATCATCCTGAAATAAATAGCAGGATAAAAACAGGATGAAAACCCATTAAACCTACTCTTGGTATGATATAACTATAACCAATTTTATGACTTGGACCTCTGTGTAAAGAAAAGTGGGTTTCCAAAAGTTACTTAGGGAAATTATATGTCTAAGTCCTTTGGAGTCTACAGATACTTTAAAAGTTTCCTTGAATAAATAAAATCCATTTAAAATTATGATTCAAGTCCCCTTGACTTTCTGCAAAAGTATCCCCATTGACTTCTGCTTATGTTTCAAGTGTCTGAAAGCATAGCTATATAAATGGTTAAGCAAAAATCCAAATTGTCTGTTTTGACATGTGTTGGGTTATTCTTTAGAAGGAAACTGAGCAAATGTCCTTGCTGTTGTAAAATATTAAGCAAAAATACATAATACTATTTGACACACGAGAGTGCAAATATAAATGGAAGCAGAGCTCACATATTGCTTTTACATTCTATCTGCCAGTCAAGCTGAGACTTTATGAAGAACGGCAAAGCAATTTTCAGTCATGTATGGTATATCATGTAGGTCAAATTCTCTTATGTAAATCTCTTTCACTTGGGTGTTTAAATTTCAATAAAAATGTAATGATAAAAAGTGTGGCTTTTATTTCTCCTTCTTTCTCTAATTCATTCTGAGTTTAGGAGAACAAGTGTTTTATTGAGCATGACACCTAAATGGGGCATTGTTTTTAAAAGGTGTTAAAACAAGAGTCACATATGTTTTGGATAATAGAAGTATTACAGGAGGCTTCCCCATGCAACCTTTCTTTCCTGTAAGCTGGGGTTCATGGAGCCGTTTTTGTAGGTTAGTTTGAGTTCATCTGAATTCTTCAGATCACCAGATGAGGGTGACACACCTGAGGGTTAACAACAGTGTGGGCTGTTTCAGCATTTCCTATTGTTATGTTGGTTTTCACTCCTGTTTTCATACGGAAGGTTCCCTATGTTAGAAATACGCTGAACTTTCTTACTGCTAAATTATGCCTAAAATTAGAGTAACCTGTCTCTCCCTGTTCCATACCAAAAAAAAAAAAAAAAAACCACTTAAAAAAAAAAAAATCAATGGTTTCAGAGATTAGCCAATAAATCAGAATTCAGTTTGCATGTCAGGATTTCACTTTGTAGTGAGCAACCTAAGGAAATGGATACTAAACTGATCTCCCTACAGTATGTAGATGAACGCATGGCCTCTGAAACACTCAGCCTTTTTGCCTGCCTCATTATTTGCTTTTGAAGTGAAGAAGAAAGATGACATGCACCTCTGAGAGCTAGGATATTTCTTAGCAGGGAGATTCACTTTCATGTGAATGTGGCTTAGATCCCAAACATTAGATAATATGACACATACTATGCTATTGTACAAGTTGTGAATAATAAGCATTATAGAAATCCACACAGGGAATACCATGTACTTTGGGGCAAATTCTGGATTTAGGAATGTAACTGCAGCTCAGAGGAGAACTTAAACACCAAATCATATGAAATGCATTTGGCTGTACCTTCAGCTGTATCATCATAGTTCCTCACAAATAAAAGGAGATGAATTGGATTGTAGTTTTGCTTTTTTTTTTTTCCCCAAATAAATATGGTTGGTCCAGGAGTTTTTTCAACAAATTTATGCCTATATTTGTATCACAGAGCTAAAGAAAGTATAGGCTGGCATGACTATAGCTGGACAGGAAGTAATGCTTCTACTCTAATTATTTAGAGATTTAAATCCTTTCCTGTCCTTAACCAAAAGTAAAAATAGAAAAAAAAAGAGCCAAAAATATGAGGGCAAACTGAACCCAAAGAAATCTTTAGTGAGATTAAGTCAACTTTTTTCAGAATGTCTTCAAATTTCAACATCACAAGAAATTGTTCTGATAACAAAATGAAAAAACCCACATTTTTAAGCAGTGACTTATTTTATTTAATTCAGTCATTTTCCAAATAATTTGAGGCAAGAGAATGAAATCTAGTCTTTCCTTCTTAAATTGTTTGATCTTTGAAAAATCAAACTTTTAAATTAAAATGTATTTTTTTTTATGGCAGTAGAAGTGACTTGTGGCCATGTGCAAGGAAAAGGAAGAAATCATTTTCAGTTCATTTAATGTTTCAATAACTGTAGAAAAATATGGTCAGATTAAAGTTCACACTGAAAACCAAATGAGTTGTAGCTTCTTTCTGTGCATGTGTCTCCTAACCCTCTCCTATCTTAGAGACAATGTAATGCAGCTTGGATTTAATGTAATTTTTCCACATGTGATGTTATTTATTTCCTGGCACAAGATATTGTCGTCCAATAATGCTGTCAGTGGTATCAGTATATTGGATAACATTGATGACATTAGTCTGACTTGCCTCTTCCTAGAGGCTTACAAGAGTTTTTGCCTTGGTCAAGAAAAAGCCTAACAACAAACAGAGTTCAATGATTCTGAAGTGTAGGGCAATCTATTCCCTTGTTTTATTTAGAAATTTATCAGGGATTATACAAAGACACTTGCATAGTATTATATAGTTTTATATGTTTTCATTTGCCAACATATTCTCTCCTGCCAAATTCCCTTAATGATTTTTCCAGCACGCTATCTGATAGAACTCAATTCCCTCCACTTTCTCCAAAAGCCTGGAACCCCCTGTTGGAACAAATTGTTCAGTTCTATTTGCTCCTAAGTACTCTTACCAACAGTTCAGTCTCATCCACAGAGGATTTCCTCTTTTATCAACTCAAAACCACATTTCTTCTGCTCCTTAAAGCATTAAGTGCATATTTGTAACACCCTAGAGAAAGCTGGAAGTTGTTAAGGACCAAAAACAATAGTCTTTAGGCTAATGAGAAGATGAAGACTTCCATAAATGGTTCCTTTTCTTTTTAACATACAAACTCAGCTTTGATTCATCTCTGCACTATCCCTGTTTTTAAATATTAACAAACACACCATAAAATCATAATCAGTCAATGCTGCACAAAGCATACAGGCTCTGACACTTCCTCTGTGGGACTGAACAGAAAGGATATCACCTTGTCATGTCACCCAAAAATGGCAAAACTTCTAAGATCCCAGTTTTACAAATATTCACTCATCTGTTTATCTTTATGCTCTGAGAACAACTTCAGTGGTTTCACTGGAGTTGCCTGCTGAGCCTTCGGGTTAACATGTGTGTAATTTTATGTGGGACTGAAGACTAATGGGACAATCTTCCTGTCAGTGCAGGGCTACATTATCTACTCTGAATGAGCTCAGGACTTGGCATGGGATTTGTGGTGGGAATACCATAAAGCACAGCCACATAGACTGCACAAAACACAGAGAAGGCATGTGTAGATCATTGTTTTAGCCTTGAAAAATTAGTCTGTTCATATGGAATCTCAAAAACACTGACAAATCCCCCCCATGTTTAAAATACATCATTTCATCTGGTATTAACACGGAAAGGTGACAAGATGGATGTATCCTTCTACACACTTGGCTTGCATTTTTGAAACAGGCATTTTTTTAGTAACATGACATTGTGGGAACCTGCTGTGATAGAGAACCATATGTCCTGGAATTCTGCAAAATCCTCAGTTTTTGTTAAAGACATATGTAAAACAAACCTTGGTGAGCTGTGTATATGTGTGTTCCGAAAGGCAGCCACTGCATGCTCATGCGATACTGATCACCGGAATCTTAAGTTCAGAGTATTGATATTAACCAAAATTTAAAAGGAATTTAGTTTCTTCCTTCCCTGACTGCCCTCTGTTTTTTTCTCTTTTGATTTAGTTTGTTGGGTTGCATTTATAGCTTTTGGTTGGTTGGTTTGTTTCTTTTTGTTGTTGTTGTTTGTTTGTTTTTTCTAAAGTTTGAATCTAAACCACTCAGCAAGTACAGTAAGAAATATTAAGTAACAGAATACATCCCTATAATGTTGGCTGGACTGCCTTTAGATGATAATTTGTGGTTTGTTCTTCCCTTGTAACTGCAATTAACATTAATGAGAGTGATGCAGAAGTATTAAGAGGAAAACCCTGTTCTGGTGATGAAGAGCTCTTTCAAGGTTTCTATGTACATATCAGTGACTTCAAAAATATTCAGAAAAAATACTACTAGAACACCAAAGACAACTACTTATAGATAAGAGAAAAACACATTATTAATATAAGTGACAGAAATGATGGGAATGAAATGGTCCCCCTTCATGTATATTAAAAATAGATTTTTTTTTTTATTAGCTTTTAAATTTTGTATTGATGTCAGTATCTCATAAGGAAGTGAAGTGCAGAACTGGAACTTGGCTTTTTTTTTTTTTCATTGCTTCAAAGTAGTATTGATTTTCATTAAATCTTAGTGATAACTATTGAAAGATAGTAAATAACTTCACGGTCTACAATTTTAACAGTTTGTGTGGCAAACAAGTTCAAGAATATTACTCAACAGTAAATATTAGCTACCTTTATATCAACATTTGTGTACATATAAATAACCAGAAGATTTTCTATAGTATCTCTGATGTTGATTGAATATGTGAGAGTGTTACTACCAGAGGAATGCACAGGACTGGGAATTTAAATATAAGCAAATAAGATGAAGCACTAGTAGTACTTAGTTTCCTATGAATCTGTCTCTAAATGCTTTTCTCTTTTTCTTATAGTTCTATGATTTTATGAAATTACTATGTTTCTATGACAGTGATTAAAAAAGTAGCCAGGGTATTCTTAACTATGGGTTTTTGTTTGTCTAGCTGGTTGATCTTTCTTTGTTTTGGTTTGGGAGTTGGTGGGGTTTGTTTCCACGTAAAAAATTACAATCCCCAGCCTGGGATTTTAAGTGGCAAATCTGGGGAGTCACTGCCATGAACTATATTACATTTAGCTATCTAAGCATACTAATCACTTTGCTTTGTAAAGTTTAGGGCCATACGGGACCAGGAACATTTTTTTAGAAGAGATGGATTTCCATGTAGCCAGCTGAGAATGCATCAGTTTTTGCAAAGTATTCATTATCACTACTGTGCCTTGTTACCAGGTGGGCTCCCTAGTATAAGAGAGACATGGACATACTGGAAGAGTCCAGTGAATGGCCACAAAGATGATTGAAGGACCTTCCTGTGAGGAAAGGCTATATAAAAATTGCTGAAGGGACAGTGCAAAAAGGGTGGAGCCAAGCTCTTTTCAGTGGTGCCCAGTGACAGGACCAGAGGCAACGGGCACAAATTGGAACAGCGGGAAGCCCTTTCTTACAGTCAAGAAGTATTGGCACAGGTTGCTCAGAGAAACAGTTTGCCCACCTTGGAGGCATTCAAAAGACATCTGGATATGGGCCTGAGCAACTGGGTCTAGCCTTGGCTTGAGCAGGGAGGTTGGACCAGCTGACACCCAGAGGTCCCGTCCAACCTCAGACACTCTGTGAGCCTGTGGTTTTGTGAAATAATAGTCTATTCTTCCTTCTGAAGAATTTATGTGTTTGTTCTCCTTTCTAGTTAATTCAGTACAATACATACACTAGGGACTGAGCTTTACTATTATATGTAGCCTCATGTAAAAGAATAACTTCTTCACTAGCTCTGAGAAACATTTCTGGAAAATAACAAATATTCTTCTCTCATTCTCCTTGGTCTCTGAAATACAATAATTTTGCAAAAGTTTTAGACCAGTTTCCAAGTTTTCGCAATTACATGGGCTTCATAGTTTATCTGTACTTTTGGCCTCTCTAGATGTCATTTTTTAGCCATTCCCTGAATATTGTGGATTGAAGTAATGACCTGCTAAAGAGTCTGCAATAACAGTTGATCCTTATGTGGTTGTAGCTGTAACTTTTCTTTAGTGTTATTCGTATTTTGCATAAAAGATATTTTTTTTCTTGATTCTGTTTGAGACAGTAAGACAACATTTTGTCTCATGAGGTAGCGGTTGCGGATTAGAAATTAATCTACTTTGCATTCATATATTTAATAGCCAGAAGTATTGCACCAGAGTGAGATCTTTGTATGTGAATTTGAAAGAGATATTAAAACCACTCACATAGAGTAATGGTGAACTCAGCATTTATTTTTTTTTTTTCCCCAAGATTAAACAGTTCCTTTAAAGAATTTCTCCAGTCTGATTCTTCTGGAGTTGTTAAACAGCCTCTGCAAACAATAATTTAAACATTATGGTATACTTTTTGCTTGTTTGAATTTTTTGGGCCCCTGTGTTCATCTCCTCTCTTCATGCCAGCACTAACACAACAGATTCACAGGATGTGCAGATCTGCACTGGATAACAATATTGATCAGATCTCACGCCTCAGCATTTCAGTCACCCAAATTCAGTAATACTTTCCCTAGAACACAACTAGATGAATATGTCCTGGTTCTGTTTTAATTATCTGCCTCTTGCTGGACCCCTGCAAACTCTTATGAAATAACAGAAATGAGACTATGACCAGGGCAGATTTGGATGTGATAGAAAAAGCTTTTTCTAAATTCTTTGGTGTCCTCCCTGTCAGATTGCTGTGAGAATGGGGAAGGTGCATTTTTCAGTTTAGTATAATTTTTCCTGATGAGAATATTTAGTCACATCTCCCCCAGGAAATTTCCAACTGAAAGAAAAATACTTCAGAATTGGCAACCAGCTTGATGCCTTCTATGCTTTGCCTGAGTATATATGTTAGTCATGTGCTCTAGATTAGACTTTGAGGTAAATAAAAAGACACCTTGTCAAAATGGATGTAGGAGACACTACCTTACACCGTGTGAGACATTTCAGATAAAGGATAAATGTTTCCTTCATTCCTTCTCACCTTCCTTTTCTTCAATAGTTAGCAATAATCTGAAGAAAGTTTTAGAGCAGCAAGAAAATATATATTTAGGATCTCTGGAGACACTGCCACCTCATTCAAAGGAGATGAAACTTTAAAAGTCAGAAACATCAGTTTTTTGGTTTTCCATGGCAATCCTTTCCTTTTGAAAAATACCCCAAAATTTTCCAGAAATAATTCTAGACAAATCAGTGATAACTTTACATCTTAAGATGGAAAAAATAATAAACATGTCGCCCCCCCCCCCCCCCCCCCCCCCGATGACGTTAATAAGAAATAAAACTTCAACTACAGCTTCTAGACTACTTATGAAAGTACAAAACAAATTCACGGCTCAACAAAGAAGAAAAGGTAAAGTTTCTAAATAAGACCTGCCATCACAAATACTGAAATCCAGGTGGTTGGGAAGGAAAAGGAGAAGATGATATACCTGACAGAACTCATTCCGATAAAGTTATATGCATTTTCTGTCAGGATATAGAAGTTACATGCATAGATATGCACTCAACTAAGAGGTGAGCCAAGACCATGGGAATAAACGTAGTACTGATTTTACCTTATTCTCTTTGATTAGTATTCTGCTGCAATGTGTGTCAGAAAAGACAAACAGTTTGCTTTCTATGCAAGTGACAAAGATGTAGACAAGGCTCCCAAAACCAAATATTTGTAGTTATAGATAGGCATGCTAATGTTCATTTGCCCTCTAGATCACTTAGTATGCAAGGATGTGTAGATACAAATTAGGTTCATTTTTCCATAAGAGGAACACGAGGTAGTCATCTTATTAAGAGGGAAAAGAGGGAGATTTTGATTGGATACTAGAAAGAAATTCTTTACAGTGAAGGGGTGAGACACTGGAACACATTGCCCAGGGAAGTCTTGGATGCCCCATCCCTGGAGGTGTTCGAGGCCAGGCTGGATAGGGCTTTGAGCAACCTGGTCTGGTGGGAGGGGGGTTGGAAATTAAATGATCTTTAAGATCCCTTCCAACCCAAACCATTCTATGATTCTATGATTTATATATTAGAGTGGAATGAAGATAGGTAGTTCTCATAGAAACAGAGTGAAGAAGTCAACAAAAAGTTTTATATCCGAATTGGTCTTTTCAGCTGCACAGGCAGCTTGCTGCAAACCAAAACAAAATCCTGAACTAATAACACTACTTCTGTCAATAGACAAGTGAGACTGAAGTCATGAAGAGCTTGCATCCTTAACACAGAGCAGGTGGGATATCTTATTGCATAAGTGGCTTTGTTGGTCTGAAGTAGGAAAGAAGCTAATGCGTAAGAAGAGTATAACTGGCCCTTAGGAATACATCTCTCTATCAGAATGTAAATTCTATGGAAATCATAAATTGAAGTCAGTGGGGTTACAGTGGTTACAATTGAGGGATGAAATTAGATATTGAAGCGGCATTTCTATTTTTTAGGACAATGATGAAATCGTTTTTCTGCAATAGAGGTAGATCTACTGCAGCTCGTTATTTAATAACATTTAAAAATTCTGTGCATATATTTTCATAGGCTGTTTAATATACTGAAATAATGTTTTCCTGTTTGTTCTGAAAGTTGATGTAATATAGTGCATTTGCTTTAACACTACATTTTCAGTAAACTTCAATTCAATGCTAAGAATACTGAATGGATTGAAGGAATTAGCATATCTATTTGAAATAGTATTATGGAGAAGGAAAAACCCAGGATATTTGATTTTCAATAAAACTTCTGGTAAAATTAGAATTTGTATAAAAACTGATCCCTGGCTTTTTGAAAATAAGAGAAACTAATTTAAAAAAATGAAATAAGAGTTTAAGCTGGGGGAGTAGGAGTGAAGTAGCAAGAAATTACTGGTAATTATAATATATGTTATCAACAGACTCTTGTAAATAGAATTCCTGTATCTAAAATTAAGCAAATCATATACAGTGGGATTAAAAAGAATCATTGGTTTATTCTGGGCTGATTGATGTACACAAGTCAGAGATATGTACTTTGAATCTCTGACTCTTGTTGCTGACTGCACATTTTCTTTGCTTGTCTTAATGTAATTGCTAACTGTGGCCAGTGTTTTCAAATGAGATTTAGTATCCCCTCTCCATTAGGCTACCACTGGGGAGAAAAAAAATTTGAAACATGAATTGTTGGTATGAAAATGAAACAAAAAAACACAAACCCATACCTATTACCAATTAGAAAGCCATGTCACAAGAGACTTATAGGGGTTCTGTAGCTGTAGAAGACAGATCCTGCCTGTGGAGTTGTTGATCCTGATCATAATAACTTCTGAGGAAGCTGAGTTTTTAAGCAAACACATAATCAAGTAAATGTAGATAGAATTCTGTATAAACACAATGATAACTCTGTTACTGAAAACCTCTCAGATTTAACTTTGAATCCAAGTATGGAAGGAAATATTGGATTACACTATATATAGAGAGAGTTCTTATTTTTAAAGTACAGCAGAGATTTGAATATAAATTGAAGTAGCCAGGAATGTTCCATTTCATGTTCTACCTACTGTCTAGCTTTATAAATAAATATATACATTAATTAAAACAGGTACTATGCAAACAGGGATTTCTTAAACTCAGTACTGGAATTTCAAAATATAAACCAAATTACCTTCAAAGGATGCAAGCACCAGCATTATAAAAGTCAAGGAACATGTTTTGATGGTTTAAACAAATTTGCATGATCAGTTAGACACTTAATTGCATTAACAGGAGGCAGTTTAAATTTAATCTGTTACTCTAAGTATTTTCTACTACAGCTAGGTGCCTACCATATCATCAGTTCTTTGGAATGGCAATAGTAGTTTGTATTCGTATGTCTGGTATCTTTTATTAAAAGAAAAATAATAAAATGTTACCATGTATGACATGACTTAAGCATTTTCTTTGAAATAGTACTTTGACAGATAAATCTTTAATTTGCCTGTGCAGTAGCTTAGGCACATCAAAGATAAAGTGTATGCAAGAAATTATAAGACATATGTGGGCAAGCAGCATGCCAGTATGACTAAGGTCTCAGTTCTGACTCTTCTCCAGAGAGACTATAATGCTTTTTATCACAGCTTCTCCAGCTGCATTGCAGAGCCAGAATACCTAGTCCATGGAGAAAAGAATGAGATAGCTGATAGGAAGCTTTTTGGCTTCACTCACTATCTTCATGTTAGTCACTAGAGATGAGTGATCATGACAATTGTAAATGGCAAATGACAATTTACTCATGGTAAAAGATGGCAACCAATATTACCGATCCTGCTAAGGTGACAACTGTGAGAAAAAACCCTGAGGTTTATTTCTTTGATTTAAAATACTTGAAGCTATTGTTTGGTTTTTTATTTATCTATTAATTTAATAAAGGTACTCAAGTGCTGTCTTGTATGAGGCCCTGGATGTTTAGCATGTAGAGTGAGCCCATAAGGGGCAACAACTAGCTCTCAGATTAAACACAACATGAATTTGAAAGTTTGTACTCCAAATATAATGCTTCCTGTGAATGAATATATCATTTTATACAGGGTGATACAAGCTGGTGAGCTGACTGTAGCCATTCCAGAACTGTAACCCTGACTTGGTTATTGGCACTGGTTTTGGCCTTGGATATCTCCCAGCTCTCTGCCTCAGTTTTCCTGCCTGTAAGATCTGGAGAACAATAACCTACTCAGAGATCTAATTAGCTGTTTCTATAGCACTGAGAAAATGTGAAGTGCTACAGTATTATTAGTATGACTGTCTAAGAACTATTTTATAAAGCAGCTTAGAGAAATCAAAAGTGCTTTTGTATCATGTATTTATGTGTATTTGTTCCTCTACATGACCTGAAAGGGATTAACAGCTATTCCTAGGTTAATTGGCCTCTATGGCATCTTTTCTCTTGAGTCATGAGGAGATATTCTGCCTTCAAATCCAAATCCCCAGAAGCATTTTAGCAACTAATATGGTAAGTGAATCAGATGGGGTTTTTTATTAGTTATTCAAGCAGTCTGATGGGTTTCAGTACAATGGCCCAAATCAAGTGACAGCTGCTTTTGCGTGTTTTCTTTGCAGATCTCATTTTAATAACTAGCATCAGCGCTTCATATACCTCCTATAAGCTAATGCTGGAGATTTGCAATTATTTCAGATAACATCTAATCTTAGGTACCTGTGTGGAAGATTAAAATTAATAAAGAAAATGTTCCTACATATCAGAATGCTATTCTCCAAACTTATAGAAGGGTGGCAATACTTCCCTAGTAGACAACAGCAGTTATCACTTAATTTAACAGGAGTTCACTTTAAAGTACTTTCCAAAATGACCCAATATGTATCAATCATATTAGTTGAGCAATTATAACATCTTTCTAGAAGCTTTCAACAGCAAAAACATTGCAATAGAAGAAAAAAAAATGGCTTCAAGGAAAGTTAAATGCCTAACTACCTTTAAATATCTGAACCCTGGTCTCATATTTTAGCTATTCAGCCAAAATTAGTATTTCAGTATGCCAGATTTTTAAGAGTTGCCAAAGATCAGATGGATTACGTAAATGCACTGGGGCCTGAAATCACATTGGTTCTAAACCTATGATGCTGCTATTCAAAAATAAGTCTGTAAAGCTTGTGTTGAAGAAAATGTGAGGCACAGATTGGTTATGAACAAATCTATACCACTTCAAAGCCTGAAATCTTGGAGAAAGTAACACAATACATGCAGGCTATTGAACCAAGATTTAGTATTGCTCACAGGATACAGCAATATGAATCATGTAATATTCATTTTAAAGTAATGGAAACAGCCATAACCTTGATAACAGTAAAGTGTTTCTGGACTCCTGAAAGTTAGTGTGCAACTATTCACAGCTAAATATACAGACTTCGTTTACATTTCTACTGAATTTATCAAGCGATCTAAGTAGAAATGGACACAAGTGGTTTTACTGTCTCATTTTGGATTAGTACTATATACAAACTGTAAAGATTCTACTGAGTGTTTTAACCCCTGCAGTTATTTAGTTTTTGCTTCACAGTTAGCTCTTGGTTTTTGTTGTCCTTACTACTGGGAACACTGTTATGTGTCATTCAGGATACAGGGACTTCTGAAAATATACACAGATCTATTGACTCTTTTCAAAGATTAAATAAATAAAGAAATGCCCCTATTCTGCATGTTCTTTAGCTTCTGTTTATACTAAACCAACATATAAGATACCTGTGCAGAAAGCAAAGGTTCAATAGCACTCTAGTGCCAGTGATGTCAATAATAAAACTGGTGTTATCAGTTTTAGAGTTGTCTCAAGTTGGGGCAGGGGTGGCATGACCTATGAGCATACAAGATGTTAATTTGTCTTTTACTGTACTTAAACAGATTTGGTCTCATTTTACCTAATGTTAATTATAGCATGTTTCAGGAATGACCAATACAGAAAATAGATGGAGTTGTCAGGGTAGATGTAAGTGGTGTTATTACTGAAAAGACAGACACAAGCAGAACTATCTTATAATAGGAAGAGAGAATATTTGCAATGAGAAAGACAGAGTTCTATATTTAGATATGATTATAAATATTAAAAATACACAGGTGCACACACAGGTATAAAAGCATCAGATAGATATAACCCAGGGCGTTAAAACAAGGAAAATTTCTTATTCCTCCATATGCAGAGCTGGCTACAGGAGACCATTAGAAGTGGTTTTTGAAATGCCATTAGAGAACAATAGAGTTAAGAACAAAGTCATATTGCTCTTTTAAATTCATTAACATTTTTCTGATTCTTCAATACAGGTGTATTTTGCTCCTTTAAACTTTTAACTTCATAGTATATACACAGACTTTGAGAATGGAAGCTTCTTTACCATTCTGTCTGTTTATCCATATAAACCTGCTCACCGTTCATTAAGCTATATATGCCCCAAGCTACTAGTTGACTAATGAGCTGTAGAAGACAGTATTAGAAGACTTAAAATATATAAGAAATCCAATTTAAGAGGATATTACTCTACAAGGTACACATATGCATTTGGGGACTTTTATTCTGAGAGGGAGCTGGAAGATGGTCTAAATAATATCAATATACAGCAACACCACCTTGAAAGCCTGGGAGTAATGTGATGAAGTCATAGAGTGAACCATTAAATACAGAGAATCCTCCAACCAATATTTCCAGGGTGGTTGATCATAAATTATTTTATCATGTTGCTTGGCATGCGACTCATCACAACATCCCAACACGATACACTGGAATCAGCTCACTGCAGTATAATATATCAAACACGTAGAAGCACAGGAGGAAACTGATACATCTCACCCTAATGAAATGCAGATTTTTGTCTATCCATTTTGTTAATTAGCCAAGTACCTCAGGTCTAATTATGAAGCTATCTTTAATATGCTTGCTTCACCCTGCACATCATGAGCATACCATAGTAATTATGCTACATACAACTAAATAGAAGTTATGTCCTTTACTGCAGAATCTTTAACTCTGTGGTTGGGATAATTTAATTTCTAGATTAATTTTATAAAATTTTACTTAAATCAATCCTTCTCTCTCATCCTTAGTTTAGATGTTGAAACTATGTTATGAATGCTTGATGATAGATTATACTTTATCTACTGTATCTTTAAAACATCTTCTAAATCCATATTTAACTACAAAGACAACAAGATGGTATTTCCTGCCATCTGAGCTTCCCCATCCAACAAAGATGAAGATGTTGGCTGTGGATGTTGTCTGCATAGACTTTAGTAAAACCTTTGTAACTGGTTCTCACAGAATTCCCCTGGAGAAAGTGGCAGCTCATGGCTTGAATGGATGTATGCTTTGCTGGGTGAAAAACAGGTTAGATGGCTGGGCCCAAAGAGTTGTGGTGAATGGAGATGAATCCAGTCAGTGGCTGATCATAAGTAGCGTTCCCCAGGGCTTACTATTGGGCCATTACTTTTTAACATCTTTATCAATGGTCTGGATGAGGAGAGTGAGTAGAGCCTCAGTAAGTTTGCAGACACCACTAATTTAGGCAGGACCGTTGACCTACTTGAGGGTAGTAAGTCTCTACAAGAGGGATCAGGACAGGCTGGATTAATGGGCCAAGGCCAACTCTATGAGATTCAACATGGCCAAGTGCTGAGTCCTGCATTTGGGTGAAAACAACCCTGTGCAACAATACAAGCTTGGGGAAGAGCGGCTGGAGAACTGCCTGGCAGAAAAAGACCTGGGTGTGTTGGTCAACAGACAGCCGAATATGAGCCAGCAGCATGCCCAGGATGTCATGAAAGCCAAGACCATCCTGGCACGTATCAGGAACAACATGGCCAGCAGGATTAGGGAAGTGATCGTATTGTCCCTATGTACTCAACATAGGCAAGGCCCCACCTTCAGTACTGTGTCCAGTTTTGGACCCCTCACTGCAATGATGACAATGAGGTGCTGGAGCATGTCCAGAGAAGGGCAATGAAGCTGGTCCCAAGCAAAAGTCTTTTGAGGAGTGGCTGAGGGAACTGAGATGGTTTAGCATGGAGAAAAGGAAGCTAAGGAGAGACCTTATTTCTCTCTACAATTACCTGGAGGTTGCAAGGTGAGGGTTCTTCTCCCAGGTAACAGATGACAGGACAAGAAGAAATGGCCTTAAGTCATGCCATGGGAGATTTATATTGGATATTAAGTAAAATTTCTTCTTGCAACTGATGATCTTAAAGATCTTTCCAACCAAAATGATTCTATGATTGATTCTATGATTCTAAGAAACAGCCTTCATTAACAATTGCCTCAGAGAAAACATGGTGGTTCAAAATTGTCTGCTTCCAAACTTAGACAATTTCCTGTGCTGCTTCCATTTGCTCCCAAATTTCTCCTAACATCCAGGACTGAAGAGATTACAAAGAAGGGCAGGGAGGATGTCATCTTTTCTTTGGGAACTGGAAAGAGAAGCCCTCTTTTTTTATTACCCAATGTGTGAAACACAAGAGTCTATGTTGCATTTTAAAATTCCACACCAATGAGGCAGACCTGGCATGACACCTGGCAGGGAAGATTGGAGCAGGGAGACACAGAGAGGAAGAGTAGTATGAAGATTTCTCTGAAAACTCACTGTAGGGAAATAACAAGCTGATTCAAAGTTTAAATGCCTCAGGAACTTTTGAATGAAAAGCACTTGAAAAAGGTAATATAATAGTACTATTATGTCTGAGAACTTGAAAGGAGAGGCAACAGCAGAATTCAAATCTTATGTTCAGAGTGGTAGTGGCATGTAGCACTCCCATTGTCTCACACTGAAGAATGAGATACTCATTTCTCCTTTTAGTAGAAGCAGCAAAATGTGTTTATAAAATTATCTCATGACTCCTTAAGTTTTCTTGTCTTTGTATACGTCAGTTATAAACAAAGAAAATACAGTGTATGGTAATTTAAAAGGATTTTTTTTTTGTTGCTAGAACAGTTAGACAATCAGCTATTAAATGAAGAACAAAGAAATAGTAATGCAGTCTGTTAAATACAAGAGAGACAGCTATCACAAATATATTTCTATTCAGTACTTGAAAATATGTACAACTTTTATCACACTTATCCTGAAGTACCAATTTTGGCATACTACTATATGTAGACTGTTATTGTCTAAAAAATGATAATCTATGTATTCATACATTTATGATAACAGCTATTAGATGAAATTAATAAGAAGTCAGTTGCTAATGCCTGCAGGATTTGATTGTTATTTTCAAGGAAGGAGCTGCAAATTTAGTTTCCTGCATCGGTCCCTTATTAATTAACTCTGTTTCAGTTCAAGTGAATGTATTTTCAAATATAAGTGGGTCTCTCTCGTTTTAAGAGTTGTTTCTCAAAGCTAATGAATGCATGAATAGCAGAAGTGGAGTTAGAAAGAGAGATGACATCCATATGCCTCTAGATACTGTACTTTAAAAATAATCTTTCGAGTTATCAGCTGTAATACAGGTTTTGCAAGAGATTATTGCAGTTCATACCCACACTTAACTAGACAACGGGTACCTTATCTGTTGATTTCTAAATTGACTTTTGATAGAATTGTGAATTCAAACTCTTTATCCATGTGTCCCCCTTCTTCATGACTGAACTTTACAACAGTGAAGCTGGCTTGGACCAGAGGTAGAGTTAAGTGATGTCAGTGAAACATTAGAAGCCAAGACAGAATCCACTGTTGGACAGTGGGGCGGGAAATGAGTTCCTGAATGGAGCAGTGTAATCCTCAACCACTCTAAGCAAATATATCACACAGTCCTTCCTTACGTATTTGATAAATTCTGGTTTATAAGTAAAGTATTTTTGCCTTACTGTTACATCTCCTCTTTGTACCTCCTATCCCACTGGATAGCTGCCTTTTAATTTCACTGCCTTGTATTTAGACAGACTTTCCTAATACATGAACGGTTTATACTTCAGCCAAAGCAAGGGCCTACTGCACCCATAAAAACAGATCTACACTAAGCAAGATTTAATAAATATTAGGTTGTTTTAAGGTTAGACATAAGCACAGTAAATAATTATTACAGCTATAAAAACATTTTTGCACCCTGTAGTCCTATAAAAATTGCAATGCTTCAGGGAATAGACTTCAGGCCTTCAGGGCCTTAGCAAACCATGCAAGTCCCCAGTTGTGGTCTACTAGGATTGTTACCAACTGGCTATGAGAATTTGCAATGTAAACTGGAGCTTTGGAGCTGGTATCTCTTACTGGGATGTACAGTTTTGAAAGCAAACTGCTTCAAGTATATCTTGAAAGCAAAGGTCCTAGAACTACGAACAACTCGCTCATGATCAATTACCGCTCACTGAAAACATATAAACTTTAAAGAGAAGAGAAACCACTGAGCAGACAATAAAGAGCCAAGCACCTTAGAGTGCTCTCTTAAACACCTCACAGCACCTGCACCAGTGCCAGAATCCCAGAGCTTGGAGGTGTCAAAAAACTTAAATATTGTAATAAATATTATAAAAAGTAAAGATTCCACACATATTGCCTACCTCAGTGTTCCACACAGAAGAACTCTGGAGCTTGCTCTCTGACACAGGGTGATGGGTGCTGAGGGTATGGCACCGGTGCTGCAGTGTTTTGTGCTCACCACAGGTGAAGCGTATGACTGTTAAGGACTAACTGCTTTGAATCTGTAGTGATAACAACTGAAAATGATGAGGAGCTAACCATTTGCCTGAAAGGTGTTAATGAAAGTCAATCTAGCTAAGCTTTCCTTTGGAGTTTCAACTGACCGGGCTTACCGGTATGTCTTACAAACATCACAGTGCAGCAATATCAATTTGCTTATTAAAATTATTCTGCTCAATACTTTTAGGTCTACATGCTGTTCCTATAAAACAGATGTGTGCAAGATTTTACTTCATATCTGACCCCAGTCTTCATATTGTGAAGATAAACAAGCCGAGTCTCATTTCCTTTTTTTTGTTAGGGCTGCAGGCAGATATCAAGGCATCTGAATAAGTCTTGGCCTGGGGTTAAGCTAACTGAACAGGACATGAGGAACTATGACATGAGAAATGGCCAGACATGACAGATAAACAATGTGAGAAGCTGCCAAAAGTTACAGATAACACTGTGAAGGCTGTCGGGGACACCTGGGTCTCATAGGTGGTTAAGGGGGAGTTAAGTGAGAAAGGGCTGAACTTCACAGGCAGTTTGAGGGGACCCTTGTGGGTCTTTGGGAGAGGAAAGCTTTGCAAAGTTAACAGAACCTAGGCAGCCTTGTTAGCAGAGTGTATAATGATGAAATTATCTAGGTAGCAGAATTAAAAATAGCAAATTTGGACATGGATATCCAAATAGCAAGACTGAGCTCAGTGGAGAAAAAGTAATTATCAGTAATTATTTGGGAAAGGGCTGGAGTGCAGAAAGGGTGGTATAGACAAGGATAAAGAAATGGGAAAAGGGAACTAAGGTACACAAATGACGTGTTAGGGGGTGTACGGGCTTATCTCCTGTGCTCCACTGCGGCTGGAGGAAGACAATAAAGGAAAATTGCTCCAACTACTAACACATGTGTTAATACTGCTTCCTTGATCAGCAGGACTGAGGTCAATGGGGTGGGGTGCTTTCCCTTGCTCACATGGAAAAACCCAGGACAGATAGATTGAGCAACACAGTGTCAATGGCTGTTTCAGGCCTGAAAATACATTCATCCTTCTAAACACTTTTTGACACTTTTTGGCTTCTCTGCTTTGATAGATGTCTAATACCACATTTTTACTTGGTATTCCTCACTGGAATTCTTGTTTCCTGGATATGGTAATCTGATTTACACATGGCATTCTACACATGTTTTACAATGATAATTTATACTTTTCCTTTCCTTTTGCGTCTACTTGAATTTGTTTTAAGTACAGACATAAGATATTTGACTTTTCAACCAGTCATCTCAGCAAACTCTAGAAACTCATGAGTAAATTAAAATATAACATATGGTGATCTTTTGACATCCATTACAGATTTAACATTTAGGATCCTATTTCTGACATAGCACAAACGTTCTTTCAGATATGGAATTATTCAAGAGTTTAGTAATTCTGAAATTTCTTATGTCAAAAATCAAGCTACTATAAGATCATCTAGGCTTCTTTTACAGTAACAATTTTAAAATAAGTTAAACACAGACAGAAGAGCAAATGGCTGAATTCTCCTCTACGTTTCAATTAAAGATAATAAAGGAGTTTTAAGAAAATAAAAATCCTCTGAAGGACAATGTGTGTGAGGGTACATTTCCCTTGAGAAAGTCCTTATTTATGATCTGGTCAGCTATATCAATCTTTCAACAAAAACCAGTTGATTTACTTTGTCCCAGAGCAGTAATTATTCTAAAAGGGGAAAAAATGTTACACATCTTTACAGCCACTGAACTGTATGACAAACTTCTTATTCCAATTTTCAGATTCTTTTGCAGAAGAGATTATGGTGAACCCTAAGTAGTTGTTTGTTCTTACTAGGTCACAAGTATAAAGCATAGATGTTACCTTCTCAGAGCATTCACTCTGTCACCTGATTTATCATGAAAACACCAGCTGGTGAATTTGCAACTCAGATACAAAATTCAAAATTTGTTTACTCTAATTCCAAACATAAACTTTTGACTGTATTTCTTGTTTGTTTTTAATACAGTATAAACCCCCACAGCCCTGACATTTGCTGGATAGGTCAGATTCTCTATGGTTAATTTGTCATGCTTCAAAGAAATATTCTGAAGTTTTTCATTGTTAACATGCAAAACTAAGTTGCATGTATACATCAGTTTGCTCCCTATTAAGTGTAGACATAGCAGAATCCTTTGGCAAATGTTGATGGTGGGGAAACATGTTTTCAGCCAAATAATAAATATTTGATATCTTCTTAGGTTAGGAGAGCTTGGTATGAGGTAAATCCAAAGTGTTTGCAAAATTCAGTGAAGATCATGACATGGAACCAGTAAAAGAAAATTTTTATGACTTGATTGATAAAAACTATTTTAGCTCATGTACCTAAGACAGATGTCTTCTGTATATTATGCTTTGGCCTTTCCAGCTGCAATTGGACTCTCAGACCTTCGCATAAATCTTCTCAAACTGTCTTTCCTTAGAATTTCCCCATTAACTTTACTAAAATAAATAAATAAATACATAAGTAAATATTTGTCTTTTCAAAGTCTTTGCTTACAAAAATGATCCAGTTGTTCTGTGCTGTAAGCAGTACTCTTGCATGTCTGCTCAACAGTTCACCCCACATAACACAGATTAAACTTCTGTTGCTTTTAAAATCAACAAAGCAAAAGACTTCACACATGTCAGTGTCCTTTTTTTTCCACAACTCAGAAATCAAGGCCTCAGGGTAAATAGGGTAAATCAAAGAGGAAACAACTAGTAACTCTTGTTTTCCAGTACATACCCCTGCAGATTCCGTAAACACTTAGAAAACCAGCCATAGATGTAAGATTTTCTAAGTGTCTGACATCTCTGATTGCTCTTCCTTCGAGAATCATAGAATCATATGGGGTTGGAAGGGATCTCTGGAGATCATCTAGCCCAACTCCTCCCAACCCCCAGAAAAGAAGTTGGAGGATTGGGTTTCCATTAGCATGCACTGATGTTACCTCTTCTTGCTTGTAAAGCTTGCTCTTTCTATTCCATGCATCTGTCCCACAGTATAGTTGGATGTTGACTTCCTATTTTAGAAACAGGAACAGAGCACGGGTTCTGGTTTCTAGAACGCTTTTTCTTGTCCATTATGGGACATAATAAAGAAGTTTGAAAATGTCTAATTCTATGGTAATGTTTCCTTAAATTAATACAGATTTTGAGATGGTGAGCATTTGTTAGTTTAAGTGGCTTTGGCCTCATTAGAATATAATGGGTTTTCAAGGTTAGTACTGTATCATGTAGGTAGTAATAATAAATAATTTCCTTGTCAGCAGGGAGTCAATGAATATTTTGGGACTCCATCTGCAGACTATTTGGCTAGCAGGAATACACTCTACATATACTCTGCTATTGATGTGCCTGTAAAACTCCTGTTAATTATAATGGGGATTTATAAATGGACATCAAAGGCCAGTTTCTGAGCTCTCTGAAGCCCTGATCCTGCAAAGGCTTATAAATGTGTTTAATTTTGCACACTGTTAGTAGTACAGTTGAAATCAATGTGACTTACCATTAGTTACATGCTGAGTGTTTGTAGGATTGGGAACTGGTGGTGATTTTATACAGATTTTACTTCGCTGACTCCACTAAGTTTACTTGTTGTGATCTGCATTAAAATCACAGTCAGAAAATATGACCTGAAGGGGAAACGCAGTCCTAATTCTAAAGAGATTTGAGATCATTGCAGAACTTTACACTGAAAGAAGGCTGGCACAAAGCTGCGTTAAAGGGACAGTTGGGCCATGTATATCACAAATTTAAGTTATGCAAAAGTAAAATCATATAGGAAAATTAATACGTCTCTACAAAAAATGTCACAAATACATTAATTCAAAACATATCTTGGTTCTTTCTTTTCACAAGTGTCGTTAAAAATTATCATTTTTAATTGAAATGTAGTCTTTCTAAAATTTAGTAAATCTTGTTCTGTGAAATGGATTTGGTGTTATAGATATATATCTAGCACAATTTCAGTGTAACTTATTAATCAGGAGAATAAGTAAAAAGATCAGAACTGTCCACATAAAGAATATGACCACTTTTTGACACAGTGTAGCTGTAATAGTTTAAGGAGAAGCTAATAAAATAAGTACCTGTAGCAGAGAGCATAGAGGGTATCAATCAGGAAACTGTATTATTTAACAGTCCAAGCAAATCTACCTATATGAAAAAGATAGTTCCAGTCAACTAAAAAAAGAAAAAAAAAAAGGAAAAATTAATGGAAGAAAACATGTGTGATTCCTCTGCTTCTGATATCTTAAAACAGGGACTTCAAAAAGATTAAACCTCTTCTCACATTATAAAATACATGCAGGATAAATCTAAGTGGGCTTCAATTTCTCACACAGTGGAGGCAAAGCGTCCCTTTGTCCTTGCTCAGTTAGTGCATCCCTGTGCTATTTGTCTTTGTCAGACCTGTGCATTTGAGTACCCGCACTCTGAAGTCCCACTTTGGGCCGTGCTCCTGTGCTAAATGGATGCGCTGTAGGATATTGACTACTGCGAGTTTGACAAGGCTGCCCTTTTGACAAGGTGAAGGAGGTCATTATATTCACCTCTGGGATGCAGCCAATATAAATCTCATTCTTAAGGAGACACAATGAGTTTAGAAGCCGATCCACAGGTCCAACAGAGTCCTGGATACTGCCTAAGCAACATAGATTTTAAAAATTCTTACAAAGTGGTCAGGGTCACCCAAGTATGATAGGAAACAATCAATACTGTTTATTGTTCTCAGTGGTATAGTATCTGTGTGTAGGACAAATTCGGGAGATGTATCTTAGGGCTTTCTGTGACAAACAAGAGTTTCTGTTTGAGGGGAAATTAATGAATGCCAGCCCATCTACAGGGGAGATGAAAACATATGCAAATGAGCAAACCTCCACAAACCATTGCATTTCTTAATCTTCTTCATCTGTCCCACCCCTTTTTACGGTTAAGTGAGTTATTGCAGCCCTCAAGCTGTAGAAATCCTAGCACAGTTGCCACTAGAGACTAGGGCTGAATCCCAATGAGTGGAAAACACTGATTAAATGACAGAACAGTCTTTTCCATTCCAGTAATTCCAGTGGTCAGGCATTGTGATAGCAAGGACTTTGAATGTCATTGAGCTAAGGGAGCTTTCATACTCATTATGATTCTTTGTATATTCAGCCACAAGATGGGCCTGAGGCTTCACGGCCTCCTAAATGCTCTCTTTGGGTTGAACAAAATTAGGAGAATCTCACTAAGAATCCCATATGGCACCAAGGAATCTGGCCCACTTTTATAGACCTGACAACTGAAGTTCTGCTGCAAAGAAATAATTTTGATGTCCAAAGGACAAAGCTGGCTCAAACACAGCAAACCATATTACTATCACAGAAGCTCTAAACTGCAAAAAGCTCAGAACCACAGACAATTAAGTTCTTATACAGCCATGGGACCTCTGAAATATTTGCCAATCAAATACTAAATTGTAAGGGGCTGCTTTGCCTACCTGTTATTTTTCTGCATAAGAAAAAAAAGCAATCCATACCACACAGAAAAGTGCCTAAATTGTCATCTGGATTATGTCTTTTCTGTAAGTCCTCCAGAAAACTGGCTGCTTTTGAGGCAAACTGCAAGTTTATGGTTCAGATGCCTAGAATCTTCAATATGTGTTTATTATCAGAAATACCTATTTCCTTGCCTTTGTGGTTATTTTTGGCAAGTTTTGCCACATAATATATCTGTAATATCTCTACATTAAGTCTAAATAGTCAGTACATAAAAGTTGTCTGAATTATATTCTGAAATAAATATAGGTGTGCCACTGAACTGATCTATATGAGACATAATATAGTCTACACCACAAAACAGGACGCAGGGAAGCAAAAGTCTTTGAGTTTGGCTGTGCTAAAAGCAAATGTGGGACCAGATGACTTCCAGAGATTCCTTCTAACCCAAGTTATTCTTTGATACTCCCTTCTAAAGAAGTTGACCACGTAGGTTTTCTACTACCAGTTTCTCACATATTTCTCCCTTATTTTGCAGGCACAGCTGTAGTGGAAGCCTGCTATTGGCAGTCTGCATAGCAATGAATTGATGGTTATGTGATGCAGGATGCTGACCAAATATACATTTGTCAGATGTAGGAAGGTATGTTCTTTCCTTTCAATCAATCCCTAATAATTTTATTTTCCAGATCCTTTCCTTTTTATTTGTCTCATATTTCATGCGAACATCTGTCTGAACCTAAGTCTCTAACCTTTTTGTATGCATGGGCATTGACAGCTACTTGTAAGGATCACATATATTTAAAATGCTCTCTATCTTTCTGCCCGTTTTGCAATTGCCTTCCCAGATGGCTTTATGCAGGCTGCTGTCAGAGCATCTTTCCTCACATTGTTTAGTATTCAATTCAGTGCTCATTGGCTTAATCCTCTTCACTCACTTCTATTAAAAAGGGGATTAAGCATTTCTAAAAATAAAAATAAATGTTTAAAAGTTTGAAAAGGTGATGCAAGTAACTGTGAGTGACTAGGAGTTTAAAGAGTTCAAACATTCTCTAATTAAACACTAGTGTCAGGGAATACTAAATGATCCTAGACGTTGAGCTCTTTGGGGGACTCATGGATACAGCCAGGCAAGCTGCACAATGGCACCGGAAGAACAGTTATATTCCTACATTCCAACTTTACAAAGTTGTAAAGTTAGGAACAGACAACAGCTTTTAAGAAGTGACTTAATGGAAGATGGACAGAGTGTCAAGTTGAAAGCTCAAGACCATTCTCCTTCCTTTAACTTGGAGAATAAGCCCTGGAACATATTGCTCCAAGCTTACTGCTGATCCAAATGGAAACAGAGCTGCTCAGCAAAAAATTCTGCAAAACTTTGAACTTTATCTGCCCACTAAAAATTAGGTACTTTCAAATAATAATCCTTATTTCTTTACTACCAATCCCTGGAGAAAGCAAAAGCTTAGGATATTTACTTAGGCTTTAAAAGAGACTTCTGGAGATGTTGGTAGACATCTCTTCTTCCTAGCAGATATTGGAGACTAATGCCATTACACAACCAAAATTGCCCCTACACAGAAACCGTTGCAACAGAGAGGGAAAACTGAGGCAGGAAGTGTGATGACCAAAGTTTTGTTCAGTTCCAGCTGTCTTTACTATACTGTCTCTACTACTGTCTATATTATGTAGCTATACAGTTACATCCATGCTTTTTTCTGCAATTTACTAATCCCCCATTAGTGTTGAGATTAAACAAGGTTTTTATAACCTCAGGGAAATACTATGCGGTTTTACTTCATGTATATTTTTACACACATAGAAAAAACAGATAACAATAGATAACAAATACAGAGCAAATTAATAACATGGAAATAAACATGCAATTCTCAGCATTAGAGAGAGAGCACATTTCTGCTCTCTTATCCAAGGAATACAAAATGTAAGATGCACTTTTTTTCCAGACATGAATACTCTGTAATGTATAAATTTAATACAGAATAAAGATTACTAAAGATTATTAAGGTATACAATGAGAAGATGATGGCTTAGATTTTTATGATAGTGAAGTGTAAAAAGCAGTGGGAGATTTATCATGAATTCATTTTAAGACCCTTAGATGAAACTTAAAGTATGTGATAAGGCATCCATAGGAGGCAATTTTAAACTAGATTTCTGAAATTAAATGAATTAAAGTTGAGCAACTTCAGAGAAGCATCGACAAGAGAGAAAGCTATAAAGAGCTAATCAATAATAATGGAGTTCTAAAAAAACAAGGAATGTGGAGAAGAAAGAGCATGTAGACAAGGCCAGTAAAAATGCTACATGAGATCGTTTTAACAACTTTGAGGTCACTGCAAAAGCCACCATCTGTTTGATGGAATTTCTAGAGAAAGTTTATAGAAAAATAGGCAGGAAGTATTTGGAAGGTACTTTTCTGTAGTTAACTGGCTTGAATTAACCAAACTGAATTTTTCTGTTCTGGACAAAGTGATTGTGATAATTTTTTGTTTGGCTATGAATTACTGCTATTTTAGGTATCTTAGAAAATTTGTAGTTACCTCTGTTTTGTCGTTAAAATAACAAAGTAAAGCAGTATGTTCAAATTGTTACAAAAAAATCAGAAAAGAATCAGAATCAGAAGAGGGAGACGCAAAACTTCTTCTAAGAGGAAAGACTGAAAAGATTTTGATTGCTGTACTCACAGAATTGATGAAAGGTTTGTCCAAAATTTTAATGCTTTGATTAACTTCTTATGTCTCTTTTTCATGACTTCAATGTATGCAATTTCAAAGTACTTTAAAACGTATTTAAATGGCATTGGGGAAATCATAATGATCCATTCCAAATCATCGTGTAGATTTGTATCTTCATGCAGAGGTACATGTATATCTTTTGTCAATGTATATATTTAGACCTGAATTAGCATTTGATGTGAATGCATAAGTACTGTGCCATGATTGTAAAAGTCAAAGCTGTTTTTAGCTAAGTTGGAGTAAAACAGTCCATCCTATTATGTCAGTTATTCCAATACACTCCTAAAATTGTTGAGAGGAGAGGAGAGGAGAGGAGAGGAGAGGAGAGGAGAGGAGAGGAGAGGAGAGGAGAGAGATATACAGAAGCTTTTCTTTATAAAAAATCCAATTTAAAAGTATTAAGAAAGATCATATTGTCATTATCTTTCTTTAAAATCTTTAGTTACAAATAAAATTTTTGTATAGGAGAAGAAGAGTGATGAAACTACCTGGAATAAATTCAGTACAGCAAGGAGTGCAAGACTCACAATAAAGAAGCAGGAAAAATATGTAAACATGATCTTCAGGATCCTTAACAGAAGCAGTAGCTGTTAGAAACTTTAAGGGTGACAGCCAGTGTTATTTATCAAGGACAATGTGGGAATTCTGAATGTTACTTCTACTTCAGGTTGAAGCAAAGAAGCTTTAATTTTATTAAAAATAAGCAAAACAAGGGTGATTTAATTGTTTTCCTTTCAAATATTTATTTTAACTATTCCTATTGGAAAATATCTATTAGTTTATATAGAAAAAAAAATAAATTATTTTGGAGCATTTTGAAAATTCAATCATACAAGTTTCATGAATCTTAAGTAGCTTTTTGTCAAACTGAAAGTGTCTGTGCCATATCTGAGAGCCTTGCGATGAGGCTCTCATACTATCCTATGTATACTTCATTTCATGAGATTGACCACCAACCTGATTGTTAAGACAGAGTGATAGAACTTGTGATGAGAATTTCCAACCTGTATTTAATAAACTGTCTTCAGAATCAGTACTTTAATGTTTCTACAAATCAAAATACCGGTTGATGAAAATTGTTTTGTCAGAAAATGCCCTAGTAACTTAATGACACTGCCTTGGTTAACTTCAGTGGAATTTTGAAAATTCTAGTTTTGGGGGGAAAATCAATACTCAATCTAATCTTGCCCCATCAACTTAATAGAAACAAATTCATCTGTTAATTTGGGTCTTTTCCTTGAATGATTTCAAAAAGGAGAGAGTTTATCCAGTATCCTATTTGATGCCCATATTTAAGTGAAATCATGAGAACATAAATCAGAAACTGAAGTAACAGCCGTTCAGCTGACAGATCAGGTAGGAGGGGACGTTTAGTCACAGTGATTAATAGGTCTTTTCAGGAAGCACTTAGATACCATGGTGATGGGTGTTATAGCAAATCCTCAGATAGTCCTTGATGACTTCATATGGTCTAATTCCTCTTTGACAGTAAAGGGAGGGTAAAAATTAGACTTCTAAATTGCCTGCTTGGTATTCACATGGAAATAGACTGAACAAACTACCATGACTACAGGGGTCTAGGTTGTGACTGTCATTTTCAAGGACACTTCAAAGGACAGCTCCTAATTTCCTCAGATGATTTTGAAACATTAGCTGAAGGTCTCATCTTGTGAGCTGTTATGCACAACTGCACATGGGTCAATCCCTCCAAAATTTTGAGCAGATTATTGTGCAAGCATTATGCTTTTATGGACTGGGGTTTAAAACAATAATAATTAAAATGCCCTGATTAGAAGCCTTGGGCAAAGACTCTAAGAGGGAAACGTGGAGAGCTTTTGGCTCCAAAAGATGCCTATGCCTACAGGGAGTCCCATGTCTGGCTGCAGTCTGATAGAATCACCATGGTCCCTCGTACCTATTTTGCCTATGCCTCAACTTCAGCAAATCAGTCTCATTATTCTTATTGAAAGAATAATCGAAGACTGTGGGAAAGCAGTCATTACCCTGAAGGAACAGTTACAGCTGCTATTCCTCCTGTCCCCCAGCAACAGGGAATGCTGCTCATTTTCAGCATTTCTGAATATGCTCAATGCTCCTGAGCTCTCCTTCCATTTTTCTCTTTCCAACAACCAATTCCAGCCCTTCTTCTCTAAGGCAGAATAAGTGTGTTTTCCTATATAGCACTCCTAATCTTTAAGCTTTTCTGAATTACCACACTGGCTTAAACAATAGCTACTACTTCCACTGTGAAATTGTCTTGTTCTAACATTTTTGGTATGAATTTGCCTAGAAAGAAACCTTTCTAAGAAGAGAACTAATTTTTTGATAGGTTAGCTTGAGAAGCATATTATATTTAATCTGACTCTAAATTAGAAAAATAAATACATAAACTATTTTTTTATAAGATTTCTAAGCAAATTAAAAAACTAAAAGCTTATTGGCATTTTACCTTTCAATATAAAGAATAGAGGCATTTTTTAGACAAATGACATTTATGATATGATTCTGAGCTGGAATAAATTGGCAGAGTTCCACTGAAGTGAATGAAATTGTGTTGATTATCACCAGCAATGGATCTAGCTTTTACTTCTCAAATGCTATATAATAATTACTCTAGTAACTCTTGAACAGAGAAGTAACACAACCCACTAATTTTTTCAGAAAGAAAAAGGCCTTTGTAGGTTTTTCTTATGCTTAAAAAAGCATTGCGTGAACTGGAGTGCAAATTATAAGTAATTGTAAGTAAATCTTTCTGCCTCCCTGACAGCCGCATTTCCAAGGATATTTAAATACTGGCCTACGGGTGATTATGAAGTTTGTTCTGAAGCATCAGTATCCATAGTGAAGAATCAAAGAAGACAGAATCAAGGGAGAACTTCCAGAGCTCCTCTATACCAGAGGCATTATTGATGGGTTACATTCTTTACAGTGGTGACTTGCCGCCTTCTCCAGCGGAAATAAACAGCCGCTTATTCCACACACAGGAGACTGCATGCACTCATAGGCTTAGCAGGATCATCTTTTTGAATATATTGGTTCATTTCTTCATTTGTTAAATAACTTCACATCAACCTTCTATCTTTCAATCTGTAATATTTCAATTTGTGCTTGAGAGGAACAGCATTCCAAAACAATGAATTGCTTGAGCCCAAGGTACCTAAAACGCTGCCTTAGCCTTAGCCTCACATTAACAGTGGAGCTGCTTATCACCATTGGAAAGCACAGCTGTATGTGAGAAAGCATTTTCTCATAAAGGCTGAACCTTTCAATTTCTATGAAATTACGCATTCTTTATCAAGAGAAAATTCATGTTCGAGTTTTACCATGATTCTATGCCTCTGGTTAGAAAAGATCTCTAGAGGTCATCTGTTCCATCTCTCCATTCCCCAGGCTGAAACAATTAAACCTTTAGCATCCCTGACAGGGGTCTGTCTAGCCTGTTCTCAAAGTCCACAGTTGATGCAGACTTACCACTTTCATTATCAGTCTATTTCAGTGATTTGCTATTCTTAAAGTCAGAAAGTTTTCCTAATGTCACACAAGGCTCTTATGCTGCAATTTCAGCTCATGGCTTCTTGACCTGTCCTCCACACAGATAGAAAGCAGATTGTTCTTTTTCATTTTGCAGGAGCTTTTTACATATTTCGAAAGTGGTATCATGTTTCTTTTCTGTCTCCCTGTCTAGACTAAACAGCCACAGTTCTTTCAAGCCTTCTTTGCAGGTCATGTGAGTAGGGTCCTACATTATTCTTGATAATTTATGCCAGGGGTTTCTCTACCCACATCTCTACCCACATCAGTTTGATGCCTGTAAAAGACTAAGGTGAAGCTGTACTAACACTGGTGGAAGGGAAATATTGCTTTGTGTCTTTCAGGTTTGGTTGAGGTACTTCACTGTGCTGATCTATAGTATTAAAACTACAAAATATCATTGATGCATGCTCAGCTAATGTTACCCAGATCCATTTTTACTGTAATGTAGTCAGTCAGACAAATAAACATTCTAATCAAAAGGTAGAATCTTGCATTTATGTTTATTGATTTTTTTTTTCCTTACCAAATATTTCCTCAGTTTGACAATATTGCTTTGATTTTGGAATCTGTCCTGTAATTGATGTTTACAACTTCCAAAATGATATGCTATATCAATTTAATAAATCTGATTTCTACTTCTATTGTCTAAATTGTTACATATAGAATAGTACTACATCTCTGCAGAATCACATCCTTCCATCCATTTTAACTCTTATGTGTCTCAACTTTCTAGATACAGTTTCCCATCACAATCTAGAGTAGATGAAGGCCTCAGGGGTCTGGCAGTGGGGCAAGAAGTTCTCTGGACCTCTGCCATCAAGGGAGAGAGAAACTACACAGCAACCTTTCTAATTTATATTGAATGTGACGTTCATGGTACGAAATAACCCTGTTGGACAGCCTGGGTCAAATACTCAGACCTTGCTTCTCCTCATTCCTGCACCTGGCAAGGCTTGAAAACATTGAGACTTTAAGTCCCACATATCAACACTGGCTATAAAATAAATATTTTAATGAATTCACACACTAAAGTCTTACAAAAGTACAGTTTTCCCCAGCATTAGAAAATAAGTTAGTCCAGAGCCACTCAACCCAGGATACCTATAAACAAGTTCATAACGTTATTGAGGTTGGAAGGGACCTTGGGAGGTCATCTAGCCCAACCTCTTGCTCAGAGTAGAGTGAACAGTAAATTTAGATTTGGTTGCTTGGTTTCCACTGTGCGTTTGAGTCTAGAAATTGTCCATAGCCACTCTGGACATCCTGTCCCAGTGCTCAATTAACCTCTTAGGCCAGTTTCTTTTCCTTATATCACCTTGAACTTGCCCCGTTTCAATTTCTTACCAGTGTCTCTTTTTCTCCCTCTTTCCACCTTGTTAAGGAAACTGGCTCTGTCTTCTTGGTAGCTATTCTGAAGTAACAAGCCCTGTTCCTTCAGACTCTCCTCACAGGCTGGCTGCTCCAGGACCATTTGGTGTCCTTCTGCTGGACTTTGGATTCTGCTGCAGTTATTCAGCTTTATAAACTCTTCTTGTACCAAGGTCCTGAAAAATGATTGCAGTATTCCTGATGGAGTCCATTAATTGCTGAGAAAAAGGCCAATAATCACTTCCTTTGATCTACTGAATATGCTTTTGTTGACACAGCTCAGTATGCAATGAGCTTTTGTGCCAGGGCACAGAGATGACTCATATTTGGACTACTTCCCACCACGTTCTTTTTCAGCAGAGCTGCTTTCTGGCAATCAGTCCCCAGCCTATACTGCTGCAGGGGGTAAGTCTGCCTCAAGCACAGGACTTTGCAGTTGTCATTGCTGGGTTTCATAAGAATCTTGTTAGCTCACTCCTCTAGCCGTTCTAGATGCCTCTAATTTGCAGCCCTGCTCTCAAGCATATCAACTGCATCCTCCACTCAGAGTTACCCACAAATTTGATGAAACTTCATCACATTTTGACAAACTTCATCTAGTCCTACAGGTCATTGATCAAGGTCTCCAAGTAGATTATGAACCACTACCTTTTGAGTATGACAATCCATACAATTTTTAGCTTATTTTATTAGCCCCGACAAAGACATCATGAGAGATGAGGTCAAAAGTCTTGTTAGAGTCAAAGTTGTCCGCCACATCTACAGATCTAGTAAATTCATCATGGAGGTCAAACAAGGATAGGTTACGTTTGGTAAACACGTTGGCTATTCTGTGTCACCAGAAATGACTTCTAAGGGAACTCACTTCCTGGAGAGCATTAAGGAACCAGAGGAACCTGTAGAACCCTTTTTGCTGTTTTAAAAAAATAATAAAACATTTGCCTTTCTCCAGTTCTAATATTTATTTCTAAAAATCAACACATTATTCAAGATTTGGGATCTGGGTGGAAGCTGAATTTTTACAGTGGCATCACACTTTTTTTGGTTTGCTCTCTGTTCCTTTTCCTAACGTTGTATTTACTTTTTTGATGTCACTGAGTTAAAGTATTCATATAACTATCTGTGTAATCCCAAGGACATATCCTACTGCATTAATAGGCTGCTCTTTCTTTCTCGATCTTTTGTTAAGTTTTCATTGGTTCGAACAAAGACTTCATTAAGATTCCATTCATAAATGCCCTATGCCTCAAAAGATCTTTAATATATATTTTTTCCTTGTTTCGTACCTTTTAAACAGCTATTCATTTATGTGAGGACATTCCCTGGTCTCCCTCTTACAGAGCAGAATTGATCAAAATGTACTAAACCAGTAACTTTGAAGGGAAAGCAGAAAATATTGTGCATATGAAAAACTCACAAACAATTTAGTTAAACAATACCATTAACCTACTGTGAATTGACCAGGATTACATTTTATAGAAACCTTTCTATAAAAAATTCCTTTGGATTTTGATAGGTTTAGGTGCTCAGATTGCTGGATTTAAATTTTATTTAGACAGAAGACAAGTTTGTGCTTCTGAAAGGTTATCGGATGATACCTTATCCTGCAGATTTTCAAAGCTAATGCAATGCTACTGTTGCCCAAAATACTAAAATCAGAGTCCCCAATATGACATTGGATGGGTTCAGATTTAGAGGTAAAAGTATTACCTACTGAATCAATAACATCATCCTTTTAATATAAGTACATGGTGAAGTAAATAGAAGTTTTGTTACTGACTTCAATTGGATTTCACCTCTAAATAGCTTTTAGAAGCTTCTTAGCCATGTACAAAAACTGTTGCTGACCTTGTTTAGCATGCTAGATATTAAGAGATTTCAGTGCAAGGTGATATAGCTTCAATTTAAATTCAGTCACTGGATGCAGAAAAACCAGTGTTACATTGTCAAATAAGAGAAGGCAAAAAATGGGTGAACAAAATTGTAATACACAGGATAATGATGTTTTTATATTCTCTCCTTACCATTCATTGTTGCAAGTTTACCTTAACCTTGAGATATTTATTATCATTAATAAAGAAGCTATAGCAATAATAAATTTTCTGACATTTTCTTAATGTTGCTGTCTCTCAATTATGGATATTGTTACAATTTCATTTCCAGTGCTAGCTCTGAGGATTTAATATAAGAATCTTCTCCAACTTACAGATACACAAAAAACACACTGACTTGTTTTTGTAATGAAGATTTGGAGCCAGCGAGTGAGGATGAATCACTTAAACTGATCATAACTCATTTGTCATAAGTCTGAATCTCAGAGAATGGAGTCATGGCTGATGACAATCATTCTTGGATGGCTGCTTTGAGCACCTCTTTGTTGCTTGTGAACATGACAGTTGTTGATTTTTTTATGAGAGATACATTGCATACATCAAGATCTGAAGGTTCTTTCTCATAAATCTGAAAACTTCAGTAAGCATTTCAACGGAAATTCTTGCATCTGATTCTAAAGCATAAAACTGGTGTTGAAAATATTCTTTTTCTTCTGTAAGTTTTACCTACATATCATAAGTTTACATGAAGATATTTTCCATGACCTTGTAGAAATCTGCTCTGGATCATTTGGTATAACGATTTCAGGGTTTATTTTAAGGGGGGGTTTATTTAGGGGGGGCTTATTTTATTTTGTTTGGTGGGGATTTTTTTGTTTGTCTTGTTTGTTTGTAATTTTAAGAATCACTATTAGCAATTTATCAATTAAGGAGGTTTTTTTATTATTGTTTTCTATTATTTACTCCAGCACTTTGCAAGACTTTTAACACTGCTGAGCATAATTTAGAAGATACATCAACTTTGTTTTATATTTGTTCTAATGTATTTCTGTGCTGTTTCTAGAATGTGCTTATAATTAAAGAATTACTGCCTTACGCTTTCTTTTCCTTTTTAAACCAGTTTGTCTGGAGTGTTCTGATTTGTTTTAAGTTTTACAATGTGAAAAGAGTTTAAAATAGAACTGATAGATTTATGTATGATGACTTCATGGTGAGGAAGGTCTTATCTCTTCAAATTTCTTTACTTAATGCTTTGTTTGTAATACTACTTTTAAGACTTAAACTTAACTGTGAATGTCCTTATCGATTTTTCCTTTTTTTTTATCTTTTGAAGGGTGACCTTAGAATTTGGTCCATTTCAAGTAGAGAAGACTAGGCTAATATATTACCATATGTACATGTGGTACTACCAGAGTAACACAGAGTCCATATAATGGTCTTCTAAAGCTCCAGATTTTCCTATTTTAAAAAAAAATGGGACAACATTGTACATTTTTTTCTTTTTAAATCAGTAAGAGTTTGATTCCACTTATCTTCTGGTTATGTTGAATAAGAAATGGTTAGAATAAAACATGAGATTTCAGCATCCCATAAGAAAGTCATAAATACAACCTCTTTGTGGATAATGTTTAAACAATATTTTTTTCCCTATTTTTGTGAATATCCATACTTTGATTAAGAAGCTGCTACTTCTTCACTGTAGTTCACAGATATAGTTGTCAAGTGCAGGATAAACCCCTCTTTCTGTGTTTTATAGTATTAGATAAGCCTTTAGAAGCTATGGAAAGATTTCTCAGTTTGTGTAAAATGAAGCATGCAGGGTATGAAGGGCTGGTGGTTTATAAGTACTATAAAGTACTTTAAGCTGTCATACACTAGCACTGCCAGGAACCATGTTTACCACTCACACCTGCCCTCACTCCACCACTGTGCAATGAACCACACTGGAGAACTGATGGAGCTGAAAAATAACTGTTTCCTTCTGCCGTGTGAGTTTTCATCAACATCACCCTCTCAGTTTTTTTCACCACTACAAGTTATGCTGGCACAAGGGAGGATACAGCATGGAGACAGGACTGGGTAATGTAGTGGTGCTGTGGCAGCAGTAGCAGCTTTAAAAATATCAAACTACAATTGAAAGTTCTCCTTTTCAGTGAGTGGCTTTCATTCCTCTTTCCATACATTTCCTGTTTTATTTTGCAGGATTAGTCGGCTACTATAGTGCTGTAAAATTTTCCATGTTTTTCCACTGCAAATTACTCTCAAAGTTCTGTATTTGCTTTAAATTAACAATATTTGGGTGAAAAGTTACTGGGTGAGTTATTTTGATGGAATCAGTAAAATCAAGGACATGCTTCCAGCCCTGACATAGATGGAAGTGAGAGAAGAGAAAAGAGTGATGGTGGGGGAAAGAAGCTTTGCAGCTGTGTAATCACAGCTGCATCACAGGATGCAGGAGACAACACTGCTGTTGAGTCCGAATGGCAAACCTTAACACCTGCACCTCAATATAATTAATAGAGCTCTTACTTTTAGAGAAGAATTACACATTTTTAATTTTCTAAAAGGTAGGTGGTATAAATCATGCTGTGGAGGTGACACTACTTCCCCTGAGTTTAGACTGGGCAACCAACTTTTTCATGATTATGTTGCATAGACACAGACAGAGTCGTAAAATCATCTAATTCACTGGGATCTTGGCATAGGATGGGGAATCTAATCTCTTGAACAGGTCAGTTGCTGTCCAGACAGCAGCAGGCATCTCCATTTCAAGGATCCTTGCAACAATGTCTTCACCTGGATTGGCTGAGACCCCTTGACCTGCTGTTCTACTCAGTTCGTGGAGTCCATTCAGTACTGGTCCTGTGTGACACCTCTGTCATATGGAAGTTCCAATGCCACAGATTATTTCAAGATACAAACAAACCATCCCCTAATTCTCCTAACTGTCTACAAAAGACTGCCCCATTGGATTTATCTATGTCCAGTTTGCTGCAAGAACCTCCTGAGAGTCTCTGAGATAGCAAGTTTCTCCACCCAGGATGTTAATCAATGTATTTAAGCATAGAAATTGGTCTAGGCATTGTAGAGCTTCCTTGGGGAAATCTTCTGGGCAACCCAAAATTTCCACCAGGAGATCTTCTGCACCAATTAGTTAAATCCTTAATTGAGAGGGTGGCTAGGAGTTTGGTCAATAATTGTCTTGTCGGTCTATTGTCTAAATTGCTCCATTATTTCCTCTACACAGATGTCTATATGGGGAGTTTGTGGATCACCCAAGGAGCTAATGACTTGAGTGCACTAGGTGTGCACAAAGGCACAGCCCCGTTACCCAGCTACACCACAATTATAACTATAGGATAAACCTGAATTTCATACTTATTTATTATTTAATTTCTATACCTCTTGCTGCAATCAAAAGCTAGGCAAAATTAAACACAGCACTTTAGCAACTGTAGCATTGCCTGAGGAGAAAAACTCTGATTTCTGACCATTTTTACTGAAATTAATTTAAACAAAATTTTTTTTACAATATTTTTAATGTCCTTAGTGGATTCAAATTATCTTCATAGAAAATGCATAGATTAAAAATTAAAAGATAACCTCTAACAAATTTAAAACATGGACTATTTTCCTTGTGTATGTAGGGCCTGACTGATCCATGAAGACAAATGTTTTTTCTTCCCTTAGGAACACTGGATATTGTATTTACAATCTACCAAGCTGAAGCTTAAAATAACCTCATCAGAATGATAGTTTTATAGCTGATGATTCTTAAATGCTTAAAATTAATGTGCACTGTTGCTTTGGCCTTACAGTAATGTTTAAATTAGCCAACTGTTCACTCAGCGAGACCAAACTCACAAACTTTTGAAAGGCCTGCCTAATGAACTAATTGTGGTTAGTCCTTTATTTGCATTTAGCTTTTCATAGGCCATGGGAAATGAAAGCCAAATTTTCATTTTTATTTTTGTAGCAAATTTAAATCATAGCAAAAAAATTCAAATTTATTCAGAACGAAAAAAGAATATTATTTCATAGACATTTTTTAGAAGTTATTTTTTTTATTAGTTATTTTGGTTTTCAAATTCAAATCATACTTAAAATCAAGTAGACTGTAAGGCTTGAGTACACTCAAGCGCTTGAGTGTTCCTAAATCACTTTAGCAGCTGTTTTTAACAGCTATTTCTGAAAGAAAAGCACCTTAACTGAGGCGTTGTTAATGCAGGTTTCTTAATCTCAAGGCTTTATTCCTCCCTGCAGAATATCAGCAATTTACACTCACTTTAATAGAGGCAGTTTGTGTCCTGCAGGGAAGAAAAAGACCCTGAGAGCATTAACTAAAAGAGCTTTAACACAGAAAACTGTAACTGAGGTCATCTTAATTCAGCTACTTTACACTGTGCTAGCCTTAAATGCACTAATTTGAGACCTTTGACCTTAACAGAGGGATCTCTCAATTGACATCCCGTTAACTGATGCAAAGTCTACCTGAGATAGCCTTAGGAGCTCTATATGAACATATGACTGTACTACAGTAAATGTGAAATTCTTTTGGCTTTAGTAGAATCAGATATTTACATGAAACTTCTCTACCCAAGCAATTCTGAGTGTGTCTTCAACTTTGAGGGTTTTAGTCAGTTTTTGAGTAGAAGGATGTAATAATGTATTCTGATACAAGGTGATTAAAATATCAAGTTATAAACTTTTCATATGACATAACAACGATTATGTAAAATCAATGGCTGTGTTTATCCTATTAAACAGAAGAGAAACAGAAACTGACCCTCGGGTCCAATGCCCAAAACCAGCAGCTAAATTGTGGCCAAAAATTTGGAGCTGTCACCATCCATATAAGAGATTAGATTTGGAAGTATTTTTGAAGATACAAATAGAAGCCAGAGATTCAGTCAGCAATTAAGAATACAGAGGTTTAGGACAGAAACAAAGCAGAAAAGATATGAAGTTCTGACTTTTCTTCCCACACAAAAATCCAAGATTTTTTTTTTTTTCATTTGATCAGGATTGCTACTCTCAAAATTGTGTGTTAGTTTTTGCAGCAGAGTTTACATTTTTGTTCTCATGACCATGTTTTATGTTTTTAATGCAGATTGTTTATTTTGGACTGCTGAGTGTGACTGCTAATAGCAGACAGAGGGGTCAGGTGTGTGCCTTCAAAGTGCCCTTCACTTAACAAAGCTCCCTTTGCAGGATGACACCTTTGTTGTTACAGCTATGAAGTTGTGCTGTTACTGATACATTACGTTCTCTCAGAAGGATATATTTATTGTTTTCTGTCTAATTTTCTTCTTCTATGTTGTATTAATTGTTTTCTGTTTCTAGTTAAAAATTATATTTTTTAATGAAATTTTCCTTCTTATAAAGTTTCTTATACTTCCACCACACGCTAATACATTTATTTTATAATGGTAGGAAATTGGTCTTAAGAAAAATGCCAAATCATGCATGTGGGTGTTACAGAACAGAACAGAAGTTCACCTGAGCTTTGAGAAATGGGTGGTTAACCTGCATTTCTCACTTTATCTCTCAGATCACATTATATTCACCTTAAGGTTTTAGCATGTTTATGGTAATGATCAATATCATATAGGGCTGCTCATGCACCTGTTAATTTATCTTTATGTATTTACCTATTTGGGAATGTAATAGAAAATGGTATTCCCTTGCTTGATGGTATATTTATGATGCAGACTTCTGCCGAATACCCATGTCAGTTGGAGTGGATGAGGTGTGATGTGAGATTGATTTAGCTGTAGCAGCAAAAAACCTATCTTGTAGACTATAGCAGCAGAATCTTATTTTTGTCAGCTCTCTGTGAGAAAGGTGTGCTTTGTCAGACATAATAAAGATATATGACCATAGTAAGAGAGCTTTACTGACATGATGTAACAGTATAACTGTACTTAGAAACTACAGTTATGGTAAACATAGCCAGAATAGTAACAAAGATGATTACTGGTTTTTCTTTTGAATGGCAACTTCAAGGCAACTTTTCACTGACACAAATATCCATGGCAAAACTTTTTAATGTTTCTGCATCTGGGCATTTCCCTGCAATATCAGGGGAATAAAAGATTTTTTGAATCCTGAAGGATTTAGGACATTTTGCCTTCTAGATTGTTTCTCTATTGGATCCAGTTACTTATGTAGGTTATTTTTCAGGAGTTTGTTTCTGAAAAAGAGTCAAACAAATTTGGCTTCTAAAGTAGATGTTTTAGTCTGGAAAAGTTATTAAAGCAAATAATTTGTTTGGTCCACTTATGCTGAATGTGTTCTTTCTGGAGTTTATTCTAAATAAGATGACATAGACTTCTACAACATGATGCTGTCACCAAGAGTCAATTTTTCACTAACATTTGGGAGCTCATTATTTCTTGAATTTTTATCTGTATTTGAGAATCCAACACCAAACAGATGGGTGTTCACATAAATACAGTGTATCATTATTTTTACATACAAAGGGACAATAGTTCAATAATATTTGTAAAGGTCATATGATCAAAGATGAAATATTCACTTGAAAAGGACTCTCAGTATTTTTTAGCAGATTAGCAACAATTTGGCTTTAGCTCATGAAGGTTTTCTTCCCTTACTGCCCATATCAGGAATCCTTCAGTGTGCGAGTAGGCTGCTTTACAGCTGAAATCTCAATTTGTGATGAACAGAGGTATTGTAAAACTAGAAGTTGTTTTGTTTGTTTTTCTACTGGAAGAGAAAATAAACAAACAGGTTATCATGCTGTCTATTTTAACCACAACAAATAATTTGAAATTCACCATTAATTCACTTGTAAACCCTTGTAAGTCCTTACAAGTTCTTATAAACAATACTACCAAAACAGTCCAGATCTCCAGAGAACGGGTTATCCTGTTTAAGAAAAAATTAGAGAATGAGAATTGACTTTTCAGTTGTGCTGTATCTTGAAGCTTATGACTGAGTGAATGTTTAATATCTGCTTGTATCACATGGGAGAAGAAATACCTCAGAAGAGCAATCAGAGCTGGAAGCACTATGTACTACACAGTATGGGATACTGGCACGAAAAAAATTTGAAATGCCTTTTTCTCCAGAACTTACTTAAATGTACGATGAAGGAATACATATGTGTTAGGTAGCATTTCTATCCACAAATATCCTTAAAAATATAGAGATGTTGATAGAACAGTTTCTTCACACCTTTTGTTAGCTGCATACTTAAAATACTAATTCAGAAAGGGGGGATCTTTTGTTCAAACTTTTATTGTCTCAAGAGATGCTCTATCCCTATGGCTGAAGAAACTACGAAGAAAAGTGCCCTCAGCTTCTCATGATACTGTGCACTTTGAAGATGCTTTGAGCCAATATGAAAGCATAAATCAAAAAATTACCAGGAAATTGTTACTATTCTTACCTTTGAAAAGTACGGTTTTGTTTCCCTTTACTGGGATCATTCCTGTATTTTATCCATTGATTCTTGAGTGTAAATGTGAAATGATTCCTGCAGCAGATTTCATTCTAAAGGAAATAGAAACATTATCCTAATCAGGCGAAAGGGTGAACAGCATACAAGATGAAAAGGTTGAATTTTGAAAAGGAAAAAATATAGAAGTTGGATTTGGAGACTGCCACTACTCTTTATCATCAGTCCAACCTTCCACTGGGATAGGCCAAACAAGAGATCTCTATTGTTCAAGGATAAATAAGAACACTAATAACTTCCTGTAACTTGATAGTAAACTTTCAACTAAGCCATTTCTTTCCATACTAGTAAGCAATTTTGCATAAGGAAAAGATTTTCTATTAAAAAATGTAATCCCTAGTGAATATTGTACAAGCTAATTGTAGATTGGTGAAAAATAAGATAACAGAAGTGCTGACACAATAGCATGCTAGACTAAAATTCCTACGTTTGATAACTTAATGCGTCTTTGCAACTCTGTTCTGTGTGTACTCTGCAATGTGTGCATCGTTGGCTTTGATGCTGTTTGCAGCTCAGCAATATAGACAAATTTAATATTACATTTAATGATGCAAATGTGATTTGCATGTCACACTAAGATCAGTATGCTGTGTGTTGTACATCCACATAGTATGAGTAGCTTCTGCACAGTGACGATTAGGGCTTAAATAATAGATGAAATGTGTTATCTGTTTTGTACAGTGCAGGACTGCAGTAGGGAGATTATTGATAATGTCCAAGTTTGTTGGGAAGTTGAGAAGTGAACTAAGATCTTCTTGGTGTCTGGTTAGTGTCTTGAACTTCTGTCATTCTACAACATTGGGTTTTTTTCCTGAGACTATCATATTAATGTACCTTAACCTCTTGGGTGTTTTTGTCTAAATAACTACAAATAGTTGTATCAGACTAAGATAGGTCCTGAGTCTTCAAACTCTATGCAAGATTAACAGTCCTTACTTACACAAAGAGAAAAGAACTGAGGATGAATTCATGAAAGGAGCATTTAATAAATCTAATTTTACCTACATCTCTAGGAATGATGAAATACAAGACAGAACAAATGCCTCCTTATTCATCCATTATGATTGCTTCTTAATTCAGTTGGAAATAACAAACACACCTTCTAGGGCATCTTGACAGGGAAATTAAATTCTGCCTGTGCAGTTGCCATAGTTTGAGTCTGCCAAGTGAGGAGAACCACAATTTGTGAAGAGCTGAAAGTAAGTGGTAAAATGTGAAGGTAAGGTCTAAGCATACCACCTAGGTAGTGGGCTACTTGGATCACTGTCTAACTTGGATAAAATATCCATGACCCTGGTTCTTGGGGTTTTTTCCAGTTATATAGCCTCTGACACGGTTTCTCTGTTGGAAGAGCAGAGCTTACTAACATGCTAAGTTTGGATGTTCTTCTCTGGAAAATTTCTGTTGCCTGGGAGGAGAGCCAGCACTCGGGATGAGATGATTATCATCCACTGCTGTAATACATAGTCACTGTTAGAACAGGGGTCTGTGTTTCTCAAGACGAAAGAGGAAGACCATCCATAATAAGACATCTTTGTAAATGGCAGAAGGGTAGCTGCATGGATATTCTGTGGTTTTGGAAGCAAGGGCTATCTGTCACTTTTCTGTGTAGAGGATAGCAGCTCTTTCATGAAATGGAAGAAAAAGCATTTAGATGAACATGTCAATCATTAAGGAAGTTTCATCCCTGTAATCTTAGAGGGCACAGAGGAGATGTACTCATTGTTGTTTTCTACATGCAAAGATAAGATCTAGGAGAGCTGTAGTCTTAAAACAGCATCAACTGAACTTCCCAATCTACATTTATTTCCCTGCCTCCTAGTAAATGCATGTGTCCTTGAGCCTAACAACAGTCTATGTAAAGTTAAATATTTATAAAAAAATTCACTTTAAATATATCATCTGTACTTTTATCATGCATATTTATGCTACATAAGAGGAAATGTGTTTTCAGTCAAATGGAAGAGCATCAATGTTCTATTTCCTGTAAAGAAAGTAAATTTTTTCTCTTCAATACAATATGCAGGAAATTTCCAAGAGCTCTAAGTTCTCTTAAACAATCAGCTTTCTGACACAGCTGCCAACCTTCTTTTAGCTTTAAAAGAAGCAGCTCCACTGTTTTCTGGAATGTCTAATCTCTGATAGATAGACTCTAAGGAGACACATGACAATAGTTTCCCCTCTACTTGATTGCATTTCTTGAAAAAATAAATGAGACTTCCAGATCAACACTGAGGTTTTAGATTCTGAACTTTTTATTTCAAATTAAAAGAAAGAATTAAAACTAGATCCCTAAATATGCACAAACACTTACGGAAATATTTTGCTTTAGGAAAGGATATTGTAAATTTTAGGAATTATTGCATGGCATATGCTGTACTGATTCTAATATTACAAACACTCAAGTCTAAAGTTGAAGAGTTAATTGATTGAGCCTTAGTAGCAAAAGTTTCAATGAAGGCAATTACACATACACATTTCCAGAACCAGAAATTTTATTAAAAATTCATTCTCATAAATACCTTCATCACCTCTTCATTAAGATTCCATTTCTTTGCCCTATACCTAAAGAAAAACTGAAAGGAAATTCGAACCTATGGCAGTTCTCATTTTGTGAACATAAGAGTAGAGGGAGCAAAGAAAATGTGAAATAGAAAAGTGTACTCACCCTTTATAAAAAGAAATCATAACAGAAAATCAAAATGGAATGACAAATGGAGTCTGTTCTCACCACAGAAGTTTTATATGGGGCCTTAGATTAAATTCTAATTATAAATAATAGTCACTTCTAAACAGTAGTTACTGCTACATAAACACCTGCTTAAAACTCATTTGAAATAGACATTTGGTATTTTTTCCTTTATACAGTGGTATATTTTCTTCCATTTAGGTAAATATAAATAAAGGATAAAATAGAAATGCTTCCAAAAGTTACATATAAAAAAAGAACATAAACTGAAAACACAAAAGCAAAATTCTCTTTTACACTGTCTCAGCTATTATTTAAGAAACATAACTTAAGTCAAATCATATTGTCTCTCACTGTTCATACAATCTACATATAGCTAATAATTTTAGCAGAGAAATATTGAAATGTAAGACATGTACAAGAAATTAATGCTGATTCACACAGATAACAATAACAATTAGTTCTCAGCAGGATAGTTAGTCTTGAGGTAATATCTATGACTTAACTTCTATTAAGTAAAAGTAGGATATCTATTTACAGAAGAGGACCCAGAGGGGAAATATAGATGTACAAAAACCTGTTTGATTTATATAGTTCTGTGACTTACAATACCAGCCTGGGATTCTCATTACAATTTTTCAGTCAAAATAATAACAAATGTTCTTCTACATCAACTGACCAATTCCAAGTAATAACTTGTTCATCTCAAGCAAGAGTTCATCTGACTTCCAGTGCCAGCTTAGCAGTTACCATGCAAATACAGGAAATTATAATTTTATGCTACATCATTTGTATTACTAATGAAATATTTAACATCAATTTGTAATTTTCCCCATAGGAAAATTTCTAACTGTATTCATCTGGATTTTCTGGGAGTCTCTTGACAAAGATGGCAGTGATATCTTCTTACTTAAATTCTGTTAAGTTATGATCACCTGCTTATGTACAGATGCAGGCATTGTTGCAGTCCTTGTGGTAATAAAACCTTTTATTTAAAAACCTCTAATGAGCCATTTAGAAAAGGATATGAGTAATATTCAAAATTCAGTGCATATGACCTTGACAGACAGCCAATACAGAGCACTAGAGAGGAACACACAATGAAACGAATATGGAAAAAATAAGTATCCTTTTAAACATATCCCATTGAGAAGGAGTTTTTCTCTTCATCATTCATTCACAATGGAAATGGCTGGAGGTAAAATGAGAGTTTCCATATCCTCACGTATGGACCAGTGTATTCACCAACCCCCGATTTTATTTAATATGGCATCTTAAGAGGATCAAGATGGATCCACTGGCAAGACTTTGGTATATATTTACCTGCAAGTCCAAAAAGTTAAAGAAACGAGCATCTGAAAAGGGTATATGTGTTTAATTATACTCTTGAGTGAAACTCTGGGTTTTTTTCCAGCTAAACATCCTATAATAGGTCACTGGAATGCTTCTGGAACCAGATTATAATGGCCAGAGGTCCCTTTTCTAACTCTCCACAATTGTTTCACATGGATCCTAAATTACTTAACACTTTCTTGAATGGATTCTACTGTAACTCAATAAAATGTGCTAAGGAGAACTGAGGAGCAATACTGAAATAAATTTGATTTCAGCTACCACCCACCCTCTAATTGCTTAAGTCTGAAGTCTCTGACCACTTATTCTTTGAGGCTCTAGTAATGGGTCCAAATGATCGGCTGCAAATTTTTTAAAAACACCTTGTGTACATGCATTAGGACCTCTTGGTACACTGCAGTGGAAAGGAGTTGCTATAGAAACACCACCTTAACACACTCAATTCACTGATGGATATAAAGAGATACAATAGTCCCTAAATAACTACTACTAATCCATGTGACATTCAAAAATTACTAAATTTTTGCTCTCAGAATTGTTACTTATAATCCCAGGGCAACTTCTCCTACTTCTTTATACCCTAGTTTCCCATCTCTCCACTCGAACTTTCTCAGGTGGAATTTTGAATATTTATTTGCATGTGCTGTTTTTGAGAATGGAGCTGAATTCAGCAGTGAGCGGCACAATATGAAGAAAAACAAATAAAAAATAAATTAAGTTGCTTTGTCAGAAAAACTTGTGCCACCAACTGGCAAAATATGTTGGGAACATCATGTTGAAGTAATACTTGGAAGAAATGAACCTGTTGGTTCTTATGTTTTTTCCTACATGACTCAGACTGCCTGAAAACTGAAGTCCTATCCATTGATCCAATTCTGGATCTGGATTTAGGACAGCATAGATTGGGAACAAAGGCAAACGAACAGAGTCCTACGTGGACTCTGTCCATTGAAGAAAGAGGGCTCACCCTTTGATCCCTCAGCTTTTATACTGAGCATAAGGCAGATGGGATGGAACAACCAGTTGGTCCGTTTTGAGTCACCTGTCCTGTCTCCTCCTCCCTGCAGGTGTGACCCCTCTACTCTTTTCTGCTTCTGATCCTGCAACGGGGCAAATAACAAAGTTAGTTGATCTTGGTTCTTACAGCAATAAGTGTAAGCAAGAGCTTCGCTGCATACTGTACACTTAACATAAATTAAAAATAATCAGGTCTTATCACTCTGAGTACGAAGTGTCTTCACAATATGCTGTTAATTTCAGAGAGTTCAGTTAGTTAGAAATACTTAGCTAAAAAGTAAGATCATTGATCAGAAAATTGGCTCTGTTTTACCTTAACCCAGGACACCTATTCATCTTCAAACATTCCCAACATTTAGCTACCTGTGAGTGGATAAAAGTATATGCACAGTACAATTAATCTCCTTTCTTGAGTGTATTTTGATTCAGATTGAAATGACAATTTCTGAAGAAAGCTCAGAATTTAAATCTATGCAGGAATAAAAGTAAATCCAGTCCGTCTCATGGTGATTGCCACAGTCTAGTGTTAAATCATTCATTCAGGAGGTAGAAGGCCTGATTTGTACACTATTCTCAGCCTGGAGAGAGGTTTAAACACAAGAGAACATAACGGCCATTTTTTCCCATTCAGGCTGTTCCTTGCTCTGTAAAAATAAAAACAAAAGGGCATATGATTGAAGTAGAATGATTAGAGAACTTACATAGAATAAATTATTACAGCTGGATTGTCGTTCAAGGGCAATGAAAAAAAAAGGGAGACTTAAGCAGGATCTTCCTCTGCAGATGTTAGATATCTCCTTTCCTCTGCTGACTAAGATTGCAGATGGTTCTTTTAGATTACTTGGGTTAGTGTCCTTATCCTTTTTAGATATGAGCATCTACAATGTCATTTAATAATATCTAGGGTAGATATCTAAAGTAAGTGATAAGAATCCCAAATTCCAGATCCATCTTCTTCTTTATAACATTCCCAATCTTGTAACTAAAAAAAAACAATTTATTTTTTGGTCTGTAAATGCTTGAAAAAATATTATCCCTGTCAGAATTTTCTATTTAATTGGTGCAGGCAAAACTTGACAGAAACAGAAAAAGAACTCAAAAGTGTTTATGTCAAGTATAGGAACCCATCTATTCAGATATTTTACTTTAATGTTGACTTATTGTCTCTGTTATCTCACAGAAGTATGCAGTACTTAGAAATAACCAGAAAAAAATGTTTTGCTAGAAGTTTTTCTAGCAAAATATCTGTTTTTCTAGTAAAATATCTGTTTTTCATGAAGCTGCATTAATATCATGCAAGTTTTTAATGGGAGGAAAATGCATATATTTTTGTTTGTTTGTTTTCTCATTTCAATTAGGAAAACAGTGAAGTTGCTTTGATTTACTTGTAATCTATCTTATTTTTTAACATGGTTACCGTTATAGAAAAATAAACTTTATTTCTAAGATTAAAAAATAATTTTATCAGTTGTTGGAACATCTGTTTTTCTGGAGGTAAAATGTGTTTATATAGAAATGGAAAAAGTTATCCGTTAAAACTATCAGAACACTGTTATCACAAAAAATAAAATAAATACCAAAAAATGAAGAAAAAAACTTCCTGGTATAGTGAGTTAAAATCCTTAAATCCATCTGCTTATAAGTAATGAGAATGAGGTGCAAGAAACCAAAATGTTCCTTGAAGATACTTTCATTTACTTATGAACAAGGGCTACCTCACCTGATCTGATTAGACTAAAAAACATACACAAGCTGAATATCAGGTTCTTTAACATCATGTCATCTCACTATTCAAATGAGACATACACAAGTTCAAAAATGCCAATAGATTTCTGTATGAACCCAGCATACTGACTTATACAGTATTAATAGCAGCTGGGTAATTCTTTTTTCTTCAAAGCGTAGATAAGGATAAGCTCTATCACACCATCAAATACTATCAGGAGGCGATCTCAGGTCTGATGCAACAAAAATCATCTCCCATTGTACTATTTCTCATTTATTTTCAAACTTTTCCCATTTCAGACTCTTTGGTGGTACGGACTCACCTTGTGTTGGCACACAGTTCCCACTTCTCTCTTCTGTTGAACCGTTACTTTCTTACTCGCTCTAAGGAATGGTCAACGCCATATTTGAAAGTAATGACTGTTTTTAAAGTTCTCCCAATAAAGTTGTTGGCTTTCTAATGATCTCTATATTTGCTTATGAGAAAACAGTGTTTTACTAGCGGACTAGCCATTCCTATGGCAAATATGAATTTTCTATCTTTCAGTGCTTCTTAAAATGTAAAGAGGTACCCAACCACCTACAAATAAACAGTTTCTTTGCAACTGCTTAGACCTGAAATGCTGAATATGTCTTAAAATTCATTGTTTATAAGTAAGTCATCCCATAAGAAGGGAATCCTGAATTTAAAACAGGTCTGGTTTTTTGCCTTTAGAATGGCATAGGCACAGTGACTTGAAGTAATTCTGAAGTTAAGTGACATCCTGACTCTGCAACGGTAGCTGACTGTATGATTTCTAAATTAGTAATCCTGATAAGTAATGCTGACAGGCTTTTAATATAATCAGAAATAGAAAGATTATATTTTAAACTATATTTTTTAAATTTTAGACCACAAAAATTATTCCATGTTTTATACTAAATGAAAAAAAAATGACAGTTATTATGTCAGTAATCATTACATGATTTTGAAGGTTAATTGTTAATAAAATCTGAAATGTCCAAGCTGTTCCAATCATAACTATAATATCATTTTTAGAATAAAGATCACATAACTATTGAACTATAACAGACCTCCCAGTTTTTATGAAATATGTCTCAGGAGGTCTGTTAATCTCTTCTGGGCCATCTGTCCTATCTGAATCAGAGAAGATAAAGACTTTTGGGATCAGGGAGAAAGTAGGGCAATGCATTTTGGGACATATCTAATTTAGGTAGAAATATCCAAGGGCGGCTGTTAAATAAGGATCATTGAGCAGGGCACATGAATGGATAGAAAACTGGATGGAAGACTTCTAAAACTTTAATTCTTCATATGGAATTTTACCAAAGCTTGCTGAAGTTTGGAAGAGAAAGAAAAACAACAGTGCTTGAAGTTTGGATTCTCCAGACTTTATCAGAAATTACTTCCCTCAGCTTTGCTCTATTTGTCTCCCGCTCATTGTGGGTTTTGCCCTAAAAAGGGAAAAAAGAATATTCTTTTTATGTAAATATATACTGAAAAATCGCAATATAATTTAATGAGACTGTTGGTATAAAACTTTTAAACAACCACTAAAGAAAGCATCAATATTTACTAAACCACAGAATTATGATAGTGAAATTTACTGAATTCTAGCAATGGTGGGCAGCTCATATTGCCCTGGTAGAATGAGCTGTTAAAACTGCACCCACCTCTAGAGCACACGCCAGAAAGTCTGCAGAGATCTCATCTCCTCACCAGTGTTGCCTACTTGGTCTTATCCAGGGAGGCATATCCATGTTCTCCTCAGGGGTAATCTTCACACTCTTTCTGTCTTCACTACCAGAATGGTGTGCTGTTGGTTTATCAACTCACCCCTGGGAAGAAGAACACAGAGACTTCTCTTTAATTGGGATTGTGCATTTTGGAACAGCTTGAGAAATTTTAATGGCCTCCTAGATTTCAGTGGGGAACTGTACTTTTTATCAGGTTCAGCTATTCAATAAGGAGCAACCTTTTCAGATCCTGTCTGTGACAGTGAGTTCAGACTGCTGTACGTGCATTTGCTTCTCTTTGAATGCTCAATCTCTTTGCAAGCAATAATGTCCAGCAAAGGAAAAGCACTTTTTATTATTTCAACTGTAAACACCAAAAGTTAGCTCTCATCTTTTTCCTCTTCAGCATAGTACAAATAACCAACTAGTCAAAGAGCAAGAACTGCCTTAAACCCAATACAAAAGAATCTGAATAGCCAAAGGAGTAAAAATTCTGAGCTTCAGCTGTGGCTCCCTGATAACAACATCGTTACGTTAAGCCACTGGGTTGACTAGACTGAAATCACACACTGATCCTTGTTTCTAAGCACATCATTTTAGAGGCTGAATTTCAACCTGCATCTTTCCTAATCTGTGGAACCTCTATGTACAAAAATGATAAAGTATTATTTTGATTTTAATTTGTTAAAAGGTATAGGTTTTGTTTGGAATTCCAATGTGCATTGGAATATTGTGCAGAGCAAGACATCATCTGTTTTACTGCCCAGAGATCTGGAGAGCATCGTAAAGCTTCGAGCGTCCCCAGAAGTTCCACTTGGTTCTTTTGCTGCCCTTCCTGAATATCTGACAATTATAAAATGATTTCACTGCATCTCTGGCTGCCACTAGCCCTTGTGATACCTTCACAGTGCTCTTAAATTCCTGAATGATTGAAATCACCTCAGGGGAGTTAAAACTGTGGTGAAAGAACTGTGTGATCACTGTGTACTTTGAAGTATTTTAAACTGGATGCATAACAGATAAAATAACTAGCCCATAGGTACAGCAAACTGTCGCAAATCAGGAGAATGCAAATCTCACTTGTACTACAAAGGGGAAGCTAATATGTCTACTGTTCTAATTCTTATGAAACCTTTTCAAGCCATGCATGAGAATCAGCCAAGGTTATGAGTATTTTAGAGATTCTTTTCTTTTTCTCTATTTTTTTTTAATTTATTTACAGATTCTCTTGCTCCCTTAACACAATTGCTGGATGCCCTGCATTAAAATAACAAAAAAACATAATATGTCTACATTTACCTCTATGTACAATCTTCTTAACAATGAAAGATTTAATTTCACCAGTCCTGCTGTCTGCAGTGAATTTTTTTCACACAGCTCTAGATGGCAGTGCTGATAAACAGCTAGTACATTCAGTAGGGACAGATTTTTCTTGGTGAACTGCTACAACCGATTTGGAGTCCTAACCTTTCCTCCACTTACCCTGTTTCCCACTCTACCACCTGCAGCCCTATAAACAGAAAAGACTTGCATGATGGAAGCCATCTGTACAGTAACTCATCTCATCAGAGTGCTGAAGAGCTGTTCTGCTCAAGTGTTATCAATGTCTTCCAACTCACTATTTTTCTTATTGCTAAAAACAATCCCAAGCATTCTCTGTGGCAGATTAGTAAGGAATTCAAGTAGCAGATGTTCAAATCACTTTTTATTTTTTGCATGTTGAATCTTCATAAGGATACTAAGATCTGTTTCTAGGTCTTTGTGCTAAGTGTAGCAGTTCAATCATCTCTGCTCTGCAGACAGTAACTACGACATAAGGAAATTACTGTATGTATATTGTCTAAAAAGCTATGTACATATTTTTAATTATGTTTAGCCTTCCTGAGAAATGCCCAGAACATCTTACAATGGTTTTTATTCTTATGTTTTCCCCACAGAGGATAAACCTGTTGTAAGAAATACCTGAATAACTGTTCACAGGTTACTGCTGAACAAATTTCATTACCTCAAAACTCTACCTAACGTACTACAAATAGAAAATTCTACCTGGCATTCCTCGGTATAAATTTAGTAAACAAAGGTCCCCTGAAGATATGACTGAAGGTGTCTGCTGGGATAAAATCTACCAGATTAGTTGAAGTACAAATCTCTTTTAGAACATACCTGTTTTCTTGCATATGTTGAGGCATACTTATTGACTTCTGATTATAACTTCTTTCTGGACTAAGTAATTTCAGGTACATACACAATAGTATGGTTCTATTAGTAAAATAAATAGTGCCAGGGGAGGTTCTCAAGCCTTACAATAGGATCTTCTACACTGGCAAATCTTAGAATCCACCCAAGCACAGTTTTGGCACATGTTGACTAGGACTACCCCAGCAATTGCCACTCATAGTTTAGTAGTAAGAACCTTCCAGGAACCATTACCAATGGTCAATTTGCATTTATATAACCTGTTTTGAAGACAGTTAAACTATGCATGTTTTTCTATGCCAGCTAGCTTCAGTGCTCCATTATATTCTTGGGCAGGTTTAATTTGCCAGTACAGAAATAACCTGAATTTTCAATGGGTTCCTTCTCCAAAGAAATACATCAACGTTTTCAGACCATAAGCTTATGAACAGTCATAGGCACTGCAGTTACAGAATCTAGACAAAAACAGAACAAAGGAAGGCATTGGAACACATTCATTTATACCATCTCATTCTAAGGAAGACTTACTGAAACATCAGGAATATTTGGGATCTTACTGTGAAGATTTAATATTTATCACACCAATCTTGTTATATTTGTTGATGTGATACTTCGCAGAAAGCCATCAATATTTGGTCAGAAAAAGTTTTTAACCTGGAAATTCCAGATGTCTACCACATGGTGGTAGATGATACACATAATCCTTGTGAATCTCAATTTACTGGCAATAAAATGGCCATAAAATTAACATTTCACAATACTTTAAAAATAATTTTATTATTTTTTATTCTTTAGTATTTTTAGATTAAAGGAATTTCCTGGCATAACTGAAGATAATTCTATTTGTTTTCATTTGCCCTGTACAGTTAACCTGCAGTCCTGATACATTATCAAGGCATAGAGGAACATAATTTTGGAAACATGCTTGAAATCCAAATGGATCCATTGGTTTCAAGTCTTCTCAAGTGAATGTTATTTAGCTAAGTTCCTGATCAGGTTTCTTGAAGGAAATTTTTCTCTATCATGTCACTAGTCACATACAAGCTTGTCTGGGGATGATGTGTAATGGGGGCTACAAATGACAGATGTGCAGGTACTATTTTAACTTAATCTACTCAAGGGAAAAGCATAAATGCCTATCTTAAGAACAGAAGAATAGACCTTATTACAATATGAAATCTGCATATTTAACTCATAAATAATGCAATGAAACTCGTGCGTAAGACAAGATTGCAATGTGTAGCTTAGACTCAGGCTCACTGGAAGCATTATCAGTAAATAAAACCCACCATTTCTTCTGTCATGTGTGAAACTCATAAAAGTGATCTCTCATAGTTTTTTACGCTTAGAACTATTGGCGAGAAAGCAAATACATTTTTTAGTCATTATTCAAAGGTATTCCTAACTAAAGAATAAAGATTTCCTATCTGAAGAAAAGAAGGATGTTGCTTACTCTCTTTCAGGATACTCATGTAGTCAGTTTCTGCAGTTAGTCAACTTGTGATAGTTTTTTAAATGTGAAACATTGTAGGTATTTGTCACTGTTGATGAAGGTTTTGATAGAAAGTGTTCTGAGAGTCAGTGTTCTGTACCATAAAATTTTGACTTTTAGTATAAAGGTAAAAAACTCATAGCAGAATGCTGCAAATATCCACATAAACAAAGGGATGCCTTGACAAGACTTTCAGTTTTTGTTTCAGTCACTACATAAATAACTTTTCTTGGTTGGTATCTGGTCATTAGGAACTGAAACAAGAAACTGTTTTGGTCAATCACAATAAGCTCATTCTCAAACTAGATCTAGCGAATAAGGCACTCCTTTAAGAGACATATAAAACTAGCTATTGTATTTGCTTGTCTGAAACAGGCATTCCAAAAGGTCAAATTAAACATCTTAAATTATGACAATTTTATCAATTCCTTTGGCAGTTTTTTGTAATTTACTAATCCTGTTTTATCAACTAAAGATTTTCTTAAATCAAGCTAAAAATTTTCTGCTCATTCCTTCTTATTCTGCCCTTGTTGGCTAATGAGAATAATTGGTCCCCATCCTTTTATAACATTCCTTTATGTATTTGTAGGCAGTTACCATGGCTCCCCAGTGGTCATTATGTTTTGGTATTGAACATCTGCTCAAGAGTTTATTCATGCTGCAGATAGTACCATATCTTCTGGGAGTAATAGCACATTGCACTGTGTAGCCATTCTGGGAGCCCTACCTGCAGGAAGGTCACTTGGTAGTAAATCAAAAACACCTACGAAATACAAAGTCCTTCCTGCCAACACAAAGAAGGTATATATCTGCATATTTAGGTGAATCAAGCCTTTGAAAAGCAAGAGGAATGATTTGCTAAAAGTGTATAAAATTGTCATACTTACCTAAAAAATTCATAAAGGAAGCATGGACTTTCTATATCTATATTCAATCATGATGTTTTTGTGGTGTCTCAAAGCATCAGATGAAGTTTTATATTTCTTCACAGACATTTTTTATGAATTCCCATAAGGTTTTGACATTTGTATAGTACCTTCCATGCTTGAAAAGAAAATATTACAAGCCTGACAGGTGTTGAAAAGCAAAACTTCCGTTAGTGAAGCATAGTATTAATTATAAAGTTTACATCCTTTGTTTTGATCCCTGCTTTGTCTCGGGGTAATTTTCAGGTAAGAAGCACTTGCTTTTAAAGTCTGCAGGAAAAAAGAGAGGAAGTTTTCAGCGGGATTATAAAAAAAATAGAAGATGAAATCAAGCTAAGAGTACATCCTGATCTACAGATCATTTCTCTTTTATTTAATAATTAATGCGAGCTACACCAGCATGCTTAAATCCTCCACAGATAAGAAATAATTAAGTTAACACCACTAAAAATGATATGTAATATCTCAATCAGTGAGAATTTTTAAGTGGGAACATGGGGAATGAAACTAAAATGGAATAGGCCTTTGGGTTTACTGAAGTTTAAGTGAAAGACACATTCACACAGATGCAAATACTATTGCACTTTAAGAGTAAGTTTGTATCATCTGTTATAATAATCACTATATCTGCGAGTAAAGTAATGACTTTTCAGTGGCATTCTCACTCTCCAATTGCATATTTTTCCTCAGTCCTCAACAGTGTTCTGTTAACATGATAATGATTAAAGAATTCCCTTAAGGAGGCTACAGAAAAGGAAGGAAGGAAGGAAGGAAGGAAGGAAGGGAGGGAGGGAGGGAGGGAGGGAAAGTATTTCAATATAAAAGGAGTATGTGCTCTTGTGAGTCAGCAAGATGTTTGTAAATGAAGGTATTATCTATTTTACCTTCTTGTGCTACCCAGAAAGTTTGTTGCTGTGTTGTTGTGATAAAGATGGGACACTGAATGCTGAATATGGCTGTACTGTTTTTATTTACTGATAGAGCAGTGTGGTGGTGCCTCAGTCCATGTAAAAACTGCTGGCAGATTAGCAGCCAGAATGCTGAGAGCCTTCCAATTTGAAGGCATGGGGTGGGCCAACTGGCATGGTGTTTATGAAAGGGGCATTCATACTATGCATATTGCTAAGCTGCCCACTGTGAATGAGAGAAAGAGAGACAAGCAAAGTGTTATTGAAGCAAAGCCTAGAAAAAGAGCATCAAAGAGATGGGAACAATGAAGGGCTGCTGTCAGAATGGGATCATGAAAGCCTGAAGCCCTGTAGCAAGGCTGGCAGGTGGACACACGCTGCTGCAGATCGCAGCAGCAGGACAGGCCATCAGGATACTATACATAGTTGGCAAGGTTGTTAGAATTCATTTGGGTTAGATTAGGAGCCCTGCAGAGAAAGGATTAGCAGCTATGAGCATAGTTTAGACAGCAGGAAGGCTGACTGAAAACCTACAGTCCACTAGCATCTACCTTTGTGATTTCTTCCTCCTTGTTGTCACTGATAAAGACCATCATAAAATGCAATGTTTTCAAGTTTCATTTGGATATGTCAGTCAAGAATAAATTTCCTGCTCTATTCTTTTCCCAGCTCTGGGGAGTGAGAACACTGTCTCTGGAGTGGATAAGGAGAGAAATGTCAGTTGTCCATCTTCTATCAACTCTAATTCTAATTATATTCAAGACAAATCTTGGAGTAATTGAGACCATTTAAATTTCTATTAAAATATTTTAATCCTGAAATTCTACATGCAGACGTGAGTGCTCTACATGCTGTTTTTGACTAGTTTCTCATAGATACACTAGATATCTAGCATGTAAGCCTGGGGATGTTCTGGAGTATGATGAGAATACACAATGAATTGCACTGAAGTCCCATGTTCGTGTTTTGGCATGGACTCTAACCCTTGAAGCTTAGCTCTCTTTGATGACTTGAGCTGCAGGAATTTCCAGTTTTCTGCAGTTTGGTTAACATCCTGCTGAGGTTTCATATTTGACAGCCAGACAGGTCCTCTGCACTATTACCTCATGTTATGGTTTGAGAAAACCCATAACCCAGGACACCTCACTAAGGAGTCTGGTTGCCTTCATATTGAATCTGGAGGTTGCAGCAAAAGCCTTCCCCCTTTCTGTTTAGGTTTTTGTTCTCCCAATAGGGAGTTGAAGAGAATAACTGGAAGAAAACAGCTCTAATAAACTGGAGGAAAGAGCTGTCCTCCAGTGCTGTGGGAAAGAAAGAGAGAATGTCAGAAAACAGGACCTCTTATCTTGTACATGGTGATCCTGTTTAAATTCTCAGGCAAAGCACTCAGTTTATGCTTTTTGTTTGTTTGTTTTAGTTTATAGTTGTGTCTTCTTGGTACGATTGGTCTCAGTGATATAGTTCGGCCTCTTTAAAAAAGAAGTTGTTCAAATCTTCCTTCCTGCATTACTATCAACAATATCATTATTTTTCTTACAATATAAAAGGCAGCTTCCACATGGATATCTTGAGGTCTTTATGCTCATGCTATCTCAGTCTTAGGGACTATTTTCTACACGGTTTTGTATATGCAAAGACCTATTTTTCCTCCACATTTTTCCAAGTAGATGCTACCGCTGAAGCTCACTGGTTTCAGTTTGGATTATTTTTATATCCTTTGTTTCCAGTAATTCAACTTCCTCATTCACATACATTCAGAATGATGCTGCAAATCTATTTTCCTGCTCCCTTTTCTTTATATTCCTCCACAACCCCCTTTCTTTCTGCAACATACTCTGTAACAACCTGGTTAACTTTTTTTTTAAGAATGTCCTGGCTCTACCCTTCATCTGTTATTTACCATTGAGAAATTGAAATTTACCTTGAATCCACAATATTGTGCCCAGACTCAGCTGTTACATTTTAAAAGCAAACACAATAACACTTGCTTCCTGTTTTTTAATCCTATCTGGGAAGGGATCCTCAGGAAACTTCTGCTAAACTACATCACAACTATTTTATATCTTTCTAAGAATTTTTGCTTGATCAGATACTAACAAGAAACTCAGTAAAGGTAATCCACTGACAAGAGATGTGTTGATCAGTGTTGTCCCATTGTTTTGTTGTAAAGTCCCTCTGATGATGCACTCTTTTATCTTATGTTTAAATCATAAATTATTATTTCAGAACTTTTCAGATTTTTTTCCATGATTGCATAGCACCTAATACAAGAGGCGATCGGAAATGATTAGGACTCCTAAGTGTTAACTAAGATTATGATAATTATGATCAATAAGTATAGCAAGTAATGCTATCCCCTTTTGGTTATCAAGCTGTACCATCATTTGATGAGACTATATGCAGATTCAGCAGCTTTATATATTTCACTTTTAACACCAAAAAAAAACAAGCTATGAATGGGAGCTGTATGATGAACTCAGTTTAGATTTAATTAGAAATGGAAGTTAAAAGGCAAGAGCCAGGCAGGAGTAAGCTGCCAATGAAGGAAGAGGCTGCTATAAACCTGATAAGGAAGAAAGTGTGAGGTTTAAAATTAAGATTGCAGGTATGGTGGCTATAGGTTTCTGTAGTGACAAACTGTACTTACAGATTCCAGGAACCCCTGATGAAAAGCTGTTCTCATTGCCTAATGTTTTATGGGAACACTGCAGCCTCTTGGGATATTTTTCAAGCAGAAAGCCATCATCGTGACAACACTGGAGAAAGAAGGGCAAAAAAAAAGTCCTTTCTGGTAGGGAAATAAAGACATCTTAAGCTCGACTTCAAAAGCTCTCTACAGCAAACAGTAGCTGTGGAGATACCGTTTCATCTTTGCCTCTGGGATATTATTAAGCCTTTCTAGTAGCTCTAACTGTAGGAGAAGGGATTACAGAAGTTGCTGCTGTGTAGCTGCCTGACATACAAATATCTGGAAAAGCACAGATCACGTTTTTGTACAAGGGCCACTTATTAGACAGCACCGAAAGCTTAACCTAGAATGAATAGCACAGCACACTCTGCTGTGCTGCACACAAACAAAAAACATGCAAGACCCTCACGATTCATGCTGGCCTTTTAAGTGCTTTGGGAGAATATTCAGGCTCCCAGCTTCCCTTTTGTCATGGCTGTGTATACAGAGATCGGTGCCAATTGAGGCTGTGCTGCTCTGGTGCAGGGAGCCATGCCATGCCATTCACCCTGCTTCAGTTATGGCTGTGTCAGCATTTCCATGACAAATCCTTACTTTCAAGGGTTTACAGCTTAATCGTAGCAAAATCCGCAATTGGCTGAATGGCACACACTGTTCCAGTGTTAAAGGCTTTGTGTGCAAGCACCAGAAACACGCAGAAATAAATGATTTCAGGTGCTTCTACTTACTTCAAGCTGCTGCTTTGGCCTGGTAATGGCTTTGTATTTTAAAACAGATAGTGTAGAGTCAAGGTCCTTATTGTGAGTTAATTGTTACATTTGAAAGGGGGAAAAAAAAAATGATCAAAAGAACCATATGTTTTTCCAGTGCTTTTCAACAGATTACTAAGGATTTTGCAAGATTAGCTTGGGGAATCAGGAATTGGAAAATGAGTTGCAAAGTGGTACAAGTCAGTTTAGAGAAAGTTGCTCTCTAAACAAGTCTAGTTTCATTTTTTGTTAATCCTGTGAGGCTGTATTAGACAGAACAATTCTGCTTTCTAGGCCTCCGCAGAATTAAATCTCAGGCAGTGTGTAGCACATGATGTCCTTAGCATCTGCTGCACCCTGTCAAATCTCAAGCGCTTGCACTCAAAGACAGATTTTGCATTTTAAAGATTAACATGAAAAAGGAAAGTCACCTCCTCTAAATACTGATAAGAAACGGTGTGATGTTACAAAGCTGGAGAGCTGTCATGATCAGAGGATGGTCACTGGAATAAATAGTCTTTCGGGCAGAAGTAGCAAGTGCTTCCTGGTCAAAGGTGATGACGTGCTGGGGGCTTCAGCATGACCAGTATAAAATCAGACAGGTGGATAATTGTTTGTAGGTTTAGATATAAGCTTGATACTTTTCCATATCTGTAAGTAAAGTGCCAATGCTGTCATTTTTACTCTTAAGGAGCTGCTCTCTGCCACTTGCAATGCTTATAAACAAAACTATTGCTATGAACTTGAGAAGAAGACACCAAATTTTTTCTTTCATCCCAGATGCAGTTCTTATGTTGAGGGCTTATATGGCTGTCTAATCTCAGCTATTTAATTCTATGATTAAAGTAAGGACATTATTCTGCCTGAATTTAAAGCTTCTGTTAAAGTTAATCTTGCAGGATTCAAACAATTCACACAATACCTTTCTTATTTTTCATTTGAAAAATTGTGTGAGTTCCGACACATGCAGAGATTGTGTATAATAGACTTTAATATCTGATGTAAATATAGACCTTCAGAGAAAGATTTTCAAATTATAAAGCATGTTATTTTTCTTATTTTAAATAATGATATATAAAAAGAATACTGGGAATCCATCTCTTTTAGCTGACTATGAAAATCTGCTTCATAGTTCATTTTTTTTTCCATATGTGAGCAGTATTAATTATTGATTTTAGAAAAGATAATTGATGAAAATATCATTAATATGTAGGGTTTTTAAAATTAATGAAGATTAAGTAGGAAATATTGTCACATATAATCAAACAAAGCATTATTAAGCTGGAAACAGAATTCCTGAATGAACTAGTAGCTAGAAATGACACAGATTCTATAAATAGCTGTTTGAAAAAACATTCCAAACTTCCACTTTGAAGAATTTATTACTTACTTATTACTTACTATGCTTGCTCAAGTGGAGCAAGTAAAAGAGCACTTTGATGAATAATATATACAATATAGAAATGAATAAACAATCTTACATGAAGTGAAGAAGCAGAAAAAATATTATGGAAATCATTAAACTGAATCTTTCATGTGACAATGAAATAAACGTGAAATCAAACAAAACAGTGTATAAGGAAAAGTATTTCTCCTGCAAAAAAAACGGGCCATGAATTGTGCATTTATTTTTCTTAACTTGTTTGCACTGTTTAAAAGTTAAATGGCTGACATCAGATCAAGTGGAATTTGACATGTTGCCATGCTATGACACTGTTGGTTTTCCACATATCTGTCACTGAATTCATCTTTCTTATTTGGTAGATACAGCAGTGCATATTCATATGGTTTAATGCCAACAGCATACTAAAAAGCTATTTGGTAGTTGTGAAAGGAAATTGACAACAAATTGTGCTAATTAGCTTAAACTCTTTTAGATCAAACTAGAGCACTGTTGAGAATGTTGAGAAGCAGAGGAATGCACGAGTGGTAGCACAGCACTGTGGCACAGAGTTGCTTCTTCATCAGCTCTCGGAAGGCAATACAGTCTTACTTGGGTTGGTTGTCCATATAAGTGTTGTCATAAAGGGAAATTACATGATCTGCCAGCTTCAGAAATACAAAATGCAGGGTTTTTCTGAGGCTAGGACCTGCTTGTATATTGGTTTACATTTTGGAGAACCAACAAGTTTATACTATCAATGGTCCAGAGACACAGTAAACTGAAATCTGGATATTATCTTGTGAAACTTGCTTTCATTGAATTAAGTTTTCTTTTATCTTCTGTTCTCCCTCCTTCTCTCTGTATGTTCATCAATACATATAATATTAAAACTATGGACTCAAAAGCCTCTATTTGTACATTCCAGGTAGGAATGCCTTCAAAGTTTAACATTTTAATTATTGGCTTCATATCAGAGAACAGAATAAATCAGAATACAGTTATTGCCCAGGAATGTCAGTCTAGAAGCTTAATGATTCCCTCTGACCATATAACCCAAGAACCTGTAAAGAATTGTAGCAGTAACTTGAAGATTTTACAACACTTCTAAAAAAAATAAGGTACCCTAAATACAAAATACTTGTAAAGACAAGGAAAAGTCCTTTAGGCATATAGCCAAGCTAGCACATTGTAGAAAATTAATTTTCATGCTTGTGCTTTCAACAAGAAATATGTCACCATGTAGAAATTGTATGAAAAGGATAACCATTTCCTTTACAACAATATGTGCTGAAAAAGGAAACTTGTATAAACACTTTAGGTACAAATATAGTCTTTATTTCTCCCCTTTGAAGAAATGAAATACACTTTAAATTACCTGGTGTAAATGGTGTATCATGATATGATGAAAAAGCCTGTATTTTTAAATCATTGTGGTATTAGATCGTATAACGGGGTTAAAGTACTGCTTAAATAACTTTAAGTTGCTGAATTACATTTAATAAATTTCAGAGAAAATGTAGAGTTTATATGAAATTCGTATCTTACGTTGAGTATAAAAATCAAACACTTGAATTTTTTTTTTTTTTGGTTTCTTATGTGTATAAAATAGTTCCTGCTTTTCTTTTTCAAGCTGGGTAGGTAGATGAACAAATAAAATAAAAATAATAGTATTTATCTTAACAGTTTGAAATACTGCATACATCTATTCTCTCCCAAAATCCTATTTCCTTGAGAATTTATTTTATTTAGGATTAACTAATCAGTAGAATTAAACAGAACTCACAGTATTATACTATATTTCAGCAATTATCAAAACTAAGACCATAATTAAACATTCTTATGATGTAAATTTCCTGATGATTTTCAATACAGTGTATATTTACTATATTAAGAGCGTTTTCTTCAAAAGAACGTTAAATCTAAAAGGTTTGTCTGATTTTCCTTTTGTAAAAGTAATACCTTCCTTTGCTAGTAGAAGCTTTAACTACTTTGTCTAGTCAGACATCTTATGCCTTAGAAATGGAAATGGTGCTTGGAATCCCTGAGCTTTTTTTTCTAATCTAATCTACTCTAATTTGTGGAGGTTTGCAATAAAATTTTGGGGATTATTTTCCAATTGGAAAATGCAATCTCTACAAGTTCTATTGCAAGTAATTCTGTAAAATTATCAAATTAATTAATTATTTATAATACTTTGTGCATGCCAGCTATTTTAATCATCTTTGATCTCTAATATAATTTATATGAGTTTAATCTTTCCTTTTAAAATTTAAAGACAAAAAAAGTTAACATATACAAATAAACAGTAAAGAACACATAAAACAATAAAACAATACTTATGGTGTTGATAGATAACAGTTCAGTATAAAACAATATTTTATAATTCATAATTTGTAACAGAAGTGAAAACTTGGTTATGGAAACTGACATACTCTGTATTTGGTATCTAGTTGGAATACATGAGGACAATGCCTCTTTAGTATTCTACACATCAGCCTTAAAAAACTGGCCTGCCTTTATACTTTTCAAGTATATTTACCTAGTGCTTAATACCCTAAGAGGAAAAATTAGAACGACAAAGCATCTCTGAAAAGATCTGCGAAAAGCTAGTTGTCTGTAGAATGGAAGGAGTTGGAATAATGTCAGAAAAACTCCTAGTGCGCTGACGAATTGTTCAAAATCAATTTTAATTTTAGGAACAAATACCGTTAGAAAAAAAAATAGATTAAATGAAAAGATAGATCATTCCATGAAATGATCTATGCAGCTAAGAAAGTAAAGGGAAACAAATTTTATGAAAGTCACTCTAATAAATTGCAATATATAACCTTCAGTTTACTCATGTACCGTAACGCAAAGACTTTTTATACTGTGTATTTAAAGTTATGGCTCTCTGTGTCAGTGGTGTACTGGAGTGATAGCAGCTGATGTGCCAACAGCCCTGGAAATATTACGCCAAGCCAGAGGAGTAGACATAATATCTTCGGGGTGGTGGTGGAAACATGACTGCCAGAAACATTTCCTGTGTGGCATTTATGAAGGTGCAGCGTGTAGTTCTTCCAGCACAGCTCTGCAGCAATGAATGGCCTTCTAAGGATGACATGGTTATGATATCATCCTTAAGGTTATGATAATCAGAACCCTTGAACAGGAGATAGGAGCAGTGAGAAGGAAACAGAGCAAAGCTTTAAGCAGCCCGCAGTGCTACACTCTGCCCCCGGGTATCTTTTGTAGCTTCTATCAGAAGCTGAAACCTTGCTAAATGCCATCAACCTTGTTGAAAGCATCAGTAGTGAGGGTGAAACCTGTGCAGCAACAGAAACACTTCAAACACATTTAGGTTTGGAGGAAAACAAGCATGTAGCAGAAGAACAAAATATTAAGCTATGTGAACTAGTGCTAGACATAAATCTCCATTTTTGAAGACAAGAAGAAAGGCTTACTGTCTATGCATACATTGAAAAAAGCAGTATAGGCATAATTGGGCATAATGAGAGAAAGAGTGGGGAAGAGAGAGAGGAATCTGCCCCCTAGAACTGAGGAAGAGCCTCTGGCACAATTACTCTGAAGATTGTGACACCTCTAGGCTGGTGCACACAGCTCAGAGATTGCACCAAAATGAAGTTGGAGGAAGAACTGTCTGAGGCCCAGTAGCCCTGTGGACATGAGCTGATCACCAGCACTGCTTACAGCTTGCCCCATAATTAGGAAATTAGCTGGCAGGCATGGTGCATGCAAATAGTGGTTTCCAACAGGGACACTGAAGCATCTGTGAAAGAATTTGATCTTGGTGACTATCTAGTATGACAAATTATTTTTTTTTATTTTTCATATTTTTTTCCATCCTTCTGTCCAGTTTACTACTCCAGGTGGGTCTGTGTGAACCTGACAACTGTTCCCAAGTTATCTCTGGAAGTCGTGGGTCCAAGTAAACTGATGTACCCAAGCCTTCTCCTGGAAGACTTTCAAGAAAAGGCTGGGGGGCCCAAAGCACAGGGAAGATGTGCCTGCTGTTGAGAGAATCAGTGTGACATTTAGAGCCACAGTCCTGTCTGACAAGCATAAGTCATTGCAACACCTGCAATGAAAATATCACGATTCCAGGGGAGCCTTGGAGCCTGTCCTGCCTTCCTCTGACAGATCATATAGGCGCTATCAACAAACTGTTTCAGCTGGTACATAGAAACATGCTTTTTCCCAGAGGGCCACGTCTTTCATTGCATATCACTGGTGAGTACATTGAAAAAATGTCAATCAAAATAGTGCGTAAAGCCTTTTAATATTATTTTTGCATATATGGAATTAATGAACAAATATATTATATTTTATAATAAACTGAAATCCATCTCATCCCTGAACTTGCAGTCACTCATGCTACTCGCCATGACTTCTTTGGAAAAGGTAGCAAGAATTCTGAGCTTATCTGTGAAGAAAGGAAGATTTTTAAGAATGTAAACTCACCTTGACACAACACTTGAATGACTTTGCAAGTGTAAAATGAGAAAACATTCTTTAAAATTTGAAAATTGAAAAAAAAAATGAAAATGGTCTGTATAATTTGGGGAAACAGATCCTTTATATAAGGCTTGTACAATGTTTCATACGGAGACTTTTTTACAATAAATATACTTGCTAACTTTCCTAATCATTCTTATATCTGAATCCATATTTTTGTAAGGAGGGAATTTCATTGATATTTTTTAGAAAATCACTATGGACTGCAACTGAATTCCTGAAGATGGGTAATAAAAGTGACAAAATTCAGTTAAAATAATTAGATTTTTCACCCCATGAAAACTCTCAGTAATATTTTCCCATCTTCTTTAAAACAACAACAACAAAAAAAGCCAAACAAAAAAAAAAACCAAATTACTTAGGTTTTAAGAAAGGATGTAAATTTGAACAGTTAGATTTCTAAAGATGCATTTGTACTATATGTAGTTACATTTCAAATTCTTTTTATCTCCACCTCTCTCTATTTATATGTATTTTCCATTTGTCTTTTTTTTGTTTGCAAATTTACTTCCATCCAAAGTTCCAAATCATTCATTTTTTCTCCTTTTTGTGTTTCCTCCCCTTTTCCCTCACTGCTGACACGCACTCAGCTTTTCAATCCCTGTGAGTCATTTTGAAACCTGTGAGAGACTGCTGCAAGCAATATCTTCCCTGCTCATAACGATTTGATGTAGACTCATTCCCTGTGCAGATCTAAAGAGGAAAGTAAATTGGAATTTTTTTCAGCTGGGGAGAAAGCAGCAATGCCAAATACCCGAAGTCATTGAAGACCTGATTTCAAAGATGATCTTAGGATTTAGGAGCCATGACACCTGTCTCATTTAGGACAGTTCTGGCAATCGGCTACCAGATGTGGTTGCACTCATTTCTAGCCAGTAGAAAAGCAATAGAGAATTAAAAAAAAAAAAAAAAAAAAAAAAAAAGGCTAAAGCTGCAGAGTTAGCTTTGAAATGGTAAAAGCTGGGTGAAAGATCTTTAAAAGAAAAGGTATGTCCTCAGTTCAGAGATGTTTTAAGATAACATGAAGAATTTTTTTAAGGTTATTCTCTTATTTAATTCACTATTCTCTATAATCTGATATTATAAAATTTAGCATTTTTTAAATAGTGCCATATAGGTAGTTAGTTTCCCTTTAAATAAGTACATAGTTCAAATATGTTAATTTGTTCTTGTTACTATCTTTATTTGTGTAGTACCTATAGGATGCACCTCCTTCCTAAGCTATTGTGCCCCTCTGTGCTAGGCAATATATATGTATTATTTTAATTTCAAATCCACAATGATTTTGTTTTTACTTCTTGTCTCACAATTACTTTTATGTATGATTCTTTAAATTTTCTTGAAAATAAATATTTTCTCAATACTAAGTCATATAAAAGCTGATATGCAACTATAACTTTTTTGCCAAATGGATATATGCAGTCAGTGGATAACTTTTGATTATATGTAAACACTTCAGAAACCTGAGTGCCATAATTTTCTGCCTACACATTTGTAAAATATGTCAGTGTTGGAAAACTCCTATAACATGAGGTATGCCCTGTATTCTGATGTGCTTTTTCACAATCCTTTTAGGATTAGATTTAAAGAACCCTTTAATACATGGTACCAAGAGACATAAAGTTAATCTGCAAAATGATTTACTATTCTGTATAAATGAAAAATGTAACTATCTCAATAAATCAAATATTAACCACTTTCTCTGTGAATAAACTTCCTTCACAGAAAGACTAATAAATGTTGTTCCACATGCACAGCATCATTACAAACACAGCTTGTTCATTTCCTTCTGTTGTGCCTTTTATTTCTTCAAATTTCAGGCACCAATATGGATTCTATGATTTATGGATTTTTAACTGCACTGAAATGGGAAGGGTGAAAGACAACTGAATTTTACATGTTTTTTTTTTTCTGTATAAGAAATGTCAAACCATTTCATAATACTGTGAAGCTCCATTACTGTGAATCATTTGTTTAGTATTTTCACTTCTTTTATTGTTTGTTAATCACATGCAAACATTGCATTTTTCACAAATCTGTTAGTTGGTTGAAACTATTGAACAAATGCTGTATAAGGATATATTCAACCCAAAAAGCTGATCATGAGCTAGTATGGATACTAATTCAAATAATCAATATGTGCAATTTTGAATAGCAGCTGTTTGATAGGCTACAAAGAGCATGTGACATTCATCTATCCCCTGTCTGGATTAATCCCTCTTTTACTCTACAGTTCCCAGTTTTCACAATTATCACATTCAATCTGCTACAATGACTGCAAAATCTGCTACTTTGGCAGCCATTCCAGTCAGCAATCTTGTTCAATGTTCAGTGCTCTTAGAAAACAAATAAAAAGGTTTATAAGCATAGATCAAAGAAATACATGTGAAATAGGGAACAAATATAAGTACCTCTGGGCTTACAATAGTAAGTCCAGGAGTGTTGCCCAAGTTTAAGCATCGACCTGGAGTTCTTGAGTCCCTTCTCCTCTCCTGACAGTGATGAATGACCTCAAACAAGTCACTCCCTCTCTTTGTTGCCATATCTCTCAGTCATCCTGACCTCCTTTGTAAAGCACTTTTTAAATCTCTACTAAATCAAGACTAGGTGCTATTATAAGTACTGTCATTATATAAGCAAAAGTGACTGACCTTGTCGCTCATCTGTACACATATAGAACTGGGGCTACTAGAATCTATTTTACCAAAAGAAGACACATAAATGGCATTGTCCTGTATTTTGTATGAAGATCTTAAGTCCTTTTGATTCTTAATATCTGATTAGGAAGATATAAATTAAAAACAAAAAAGTAAAAAAAAATCTCAAGCTGTTGACTTTCTGAAGGATAGTGCAATAAAATCACAGATCTTTCAAACACAATACCATATATTTAAATTAAAAAATATCAAAACATTTTGATTCTTACAAAACTTGGAGAAGCTGTGCTTTCTTAGAAGTTACAGTAACAAAGATGGAGATGGAAGATTTTGGGTTAGCATCAATCACACATTAAAGAAGTCCAAATTAAATATCTAAGATTTCATTGCTTCTTTAAAGGGAAAGTGTACCTTTAAACCATCATTCATTTTACTTCCCTCTTTCAGAACACACAGGCTTAAAAATCAGGTTGAAAATATTTACACACCTTTGAACTATTTTATTCTACCTGATGTCTTTGAAGATTGCAAAAAAGCATTTAAAGGAAAAGAAGAAAGTAATGATGCTTTCAGCATACACACAAAGAAAGCATGAGAGATAATGATGTGTGTTAAAGCAAAGCTGATAGATAGACATCATACAAGTTGTGACATAAAGATGTATGAGCATTTCCACTTTTTCCAATTACTTTAAAATACTTCTAAATAACAGTGCTCAAGTCTCCAAAAATCATTGTTGGTGTTTTCAAATATTCATATTAATCACAGGACGTGCAGGCCAAGCTGACTAGATCTGAGTACCTGCTGGTTCAGGGGACGTGGGAACAATTCCACTTACTCTATCCCAGGTAATACTTCATATAATTCTTTAGCAGGTTTTCTCTACTGGCCCTGTCTGTGGCATAACTGCAAAATCCTAGCAGTTTGCACTTTAGAAATCTGCAAAACATGTTCTCCATGTGTCATTGATTATTTTAACACAGGACATACTTAATGGACCTATGATCCAATCTAACCAGGCTAAATCCTGTCGAAATTTGTGGCAAGACCTACACCAACTTCACATGTTAGCCCCTTACTGTCCCATTTACTGGCATGGCTTTTGGACTGGGTGTTCCAAGTTAGTTAATACCTCCAATTTGCAATGAATTTCACTGCCACAAATTATACATAGTGAAAAGAAAGTACTTTACCTCACAGAATTTTACACAATAAGTTTAATTTGAAGGGTGTGCTTTGAAAAGTTCACTCACCTCTACTTAATCAGCTTCTGATGCATTTTGAAGAAATAACCCTTAAAACAACAGAGAGTTGGTTTCCCCATTTCTTGCATTTTATTCTGGCAAGCAGAAAATATCAAATATTTTGATCTCCTCCCCAATGTGTTTTTGCTCAGTAAGGCCCAAATCTGGCTACTGGTGGGTGATAATGCAAACCATTTGTGCCCTGTTCGTCTGTTGACTGACTGATTTGGTAGCCTGTTTTTGTTTATTTTTAGCAGGTTAAATCCTAGAGGATCTGTATATGGAAGGCTGCCTATTTCTTTGTGATGGTGTCTTCCAATTTTACAAATGCTGACAGTCAATACATTTTTTTTAAACGAAGGATGGTTTCTCTTGAATTAATTTTCAGCTTTGCATTTTTATTTTATTATTTGGTGTTCATATGGTGACTTTACATATGAAAATCTGGAAATTATTCTTGTTCTTTTGAAATTAAGATCTTTTTTCCTATTCACATTTATGCAATAAGGCTCTCCCTGCAGATTTCCCTACCAGGAATCTATGCTTCATTTTGTTTTATCGCCTACAAATACACACTAACTACCCTATTAGTAGGTATTTATAGGGGGAAAAAAATATCTTTCCTGAAGCATCTTCTTGATAATGAATACTGATAATAAAAGCAGCTTCTTTATAATGAATACTGATAATAAAAAAGATTTCAATTAAAGATTAGGAGAAAAGAAACAAAAAGTCAATAGCTACAATGCTCTCTGTACATAGTATGAAGTAGTTCTGATCGGTTATTCCAAATTCTGCAGCAGTTGGATCTGACGCTAACAACTCAGCACATACTTCAGCTCTTACAGATCCAAAATGAGCAGAAAGTGACAACACAAAACATTCTCAGCTCTGCATGTCCCTAGGTTTATGTGATTTTATGTACAATTTTAAATGATTTTTTTTTTACATGACCTCTCTCTTTACAATACATCAGATTTGTGTTCAGAGAAATACAAAGCACTAAACTGATAGATGAGTAATGAACCATATTCCAGGTCCCTGCAACTTGTCATACTTGGCATACGTACTTTGTACTTGGGCTTGAAGATACTAAGACATCAGTATAGTCAAAACCTGGAGCACACTTCAAATGTTAAGTGTTGAGCATTTTAGTAGTTCTCTTCTTTTTTCTTCCCGTTGGCTCTTTGGAAGTTTTGGAAGTGATTGTGCAGGACTTGTGCACAGACATCTGCTGCAGCACTTTGCTGAGCCTCACTCAGTAACTTGGGACAAATATTACCTGACACTAACACATTAAGTCAGTGAAAATAATTTAAATCCTCTGCTTCAGCTGTACAAGCAGAATGTAGGGTATTTTCAGTTTCATTAAAACTGAAGAAATCCATTGGAAAAATATGACCTTTCTAAAAAGAATGATATTTTTTTTAAAGAATGGAAATAGCACCAAATTTCTTTCTCTGGAAATATTAAAATTGTTAGCAGAATACTAAACATCAGTGGTTGAACTTTTAAAATTTATAAATCCACTAAGATAACCCACATACTCCTTAATGCTTTTCTCCATATTGCTTTTATGAAGGTTTCAATTTTTGGCAGCCTTAATGCACTTTATTTGTAAGTGTTAGTAATTAATTAAGCTGTAGTCAGCGCAATGTGCTATTTCATGAAATAATAAATTTTCAGTTGTAAATACCAGTGGCAAGAGGAGGAGGATAGGAATGAATAAAAGAGTGTAGTTTTGCATTAGTACTGTTGTATGTTTTTTGCTTTTTTAAAATGATTAAAGACATAAGTAAATGTTGAGAAAGAGACAAAGACCAGAGATGAGGAAAGTTTAGATTGAACACTTAACGCATTCAAAGTAAAAACCAGTGACAACAACAATACTGTAAAAGGAGCTTGGTAACTCACTCTGAACAATAAAAAGAGAGCCCTTCATTTCAAGGATGTCCTTTCAAATTTTATCTAGGTCACTGTGCACCAGGGACCACGTATTAACTCTGGCACAATGCTAGGAAAGACAACGAAGTCACCCCACAGATGAATTTTGTCCCATCTCTAAAAACTACTGATGAGCTCACAACTCTGTGCAGACTGACTTCGGCATTTAAAACTCCCAAAGTGTATGTATATATCCACAGTATAAAGCTGTGCCTTACACCAAAAGGCATCCTTGTGAGAAGATAGCCAAGAATGGAATATTTGTTATTGTTACCAATAATAGTAATTGTTTCCAGTAGAATTTGTGGTCTGTGGTTCCTGCTAATACTAATATTGAAACTGCTTATTTCCCACTTCTACTTTTCTGCAATTCAGTCTGCAGCCAGCGTTTGGCTCTGTTGCTCAGGAAAAGGCTGTTCATACTTTTGATCGCTTGTCTACACCCCTCTCACCTCCATTGACACCCAACCTTCCTCTTTCTTCTTTCCTCTACTATCATTCCCATCGACTTCTTACATTCCTCTGATATTTTCTTCTTGAAACTACACTTATGCTTTAAGCATCTACTTTCATAAAGCCAAAACAAACCAACAAGAAAAAAAGATATCTGCCTTGGTCTTGTTCTATTTTCTGATTATTCCCCTCTTCAAAACTCTTCAATTCTTTTTTTCCACTACAGTTTATTCGGAGTATTATTGCTTGGGTTGTTTGTTGTTTTTTTTTCCCATTGCTTAAAACAACTTTAGGGCATTATGAGAAATTCTCTAAACATTTGAATATTGTTCAGTTCACTGTTTTCCCAGAAAAAAAAAATTGTTTTAAAATGTTCTTATATTTAAATAAAATTATTTTCAAAAATATTTAGTTTAAATTACTTCATTTATTTACCTGAAAAAATCTTGTATCAATGCTAAAAGGATAGATTAGGGGAACACTTAGTCTCTAAATATAATTATAAAGGCTTCATAATTCTGATTAAGAATCACATGAAGTGACAGTAAGCTACCAACTGACTTAAATGAGCAAGGAATACTGCACATCAGGGAGTTGGTATGTAAGAGAAAACAAACCAGGCCAAAAGCAAAACCTATTTCAGTAGAAACTTCTGTATAGCATAAGAGTATCCAGGACTTTCCTTTTAATTTAATTAACTTCAGCAAAAATTTTTTTTTGCATGGCAAATGTTCTTTGTTTACTTCAGTCTTCTGTCAGCTATTCATTTGATTGTAACCACCAGTATAGAAAGTGTACTTGGGAGTGGCAGTGGCTTCATTTTAGAGAAATATGAAACAGGTTGGAAAAACATTAATAAAACTTGGGAGGAAAATAGTCTATGATGTCAACACAACCTTCAGATCCATGGGCTACACTTATTAAAAAAATAAATATACACTTATGTCACGCTCTTGTCATTAACATTTAACATGCAATGAGTGGGCGCACATTCTATATTTAATTAAAATACAAAATTATGACTTCCATCTGCACATGCAGACCTGAGAAGGGGCTTAAGGTGCACAAAAAAATTTACATCTGGTATTCAAATATTGGGGGGGGAATATTTTGACCATATCAGGTATCACATCATTCCTCTAGTGTAGAATAAGAATGATACTTTATTTATTAATGTTTTGAAGACATTTTCAATATTTGAAGTTTCTCAGGCACTTGTATAGAGTTTAAATCACGTGGGGGAGCACAGCTTCCCAAGGTTAGGAGTTCTCTTCAGTTATTTACTTTTCTTGTTTTTTTATTTTATTTTTCGGTTCCTTTGGAAACAAATGCAGAATATTCTTTTTCTCAGCGCTGCTTTTTCTCTAATTCTTCTGTTCGGCATTTGGTGCCAAGGAGCACAGATCATGTTAAACCTATACAGCAGTCCGCAATCTCCTTAACCATATGCTATTTTTACAGCAGGTCACCTGTGGAAATGCTTTTTCTCAACCAAATCCTCCTCTTCTTGGCTTGTCACTCTGCTTGTTCACACTGGGGCTAATCCTGGTGCTGTCACTCTGCAGCCACCGAAGCCACCATCTGCTCTTTGCCCTACTCCGGCCTTTGATCAAACAGTAAGCAAATCCTTTAGGATAGGGAAGGATTTCCTGGGCACCCGCCATACGGCAACATATTTGGTCATTGCATGGAGCCCTTTGTAGAACTGTGATTTCTGGGAATTAACGTGCCTTCCCAACATCTTCACTTAGAGTTAAGGAGATTTCTCATTACAAAAAAAAAAATCATTCTTACCCACCTCGTAACGGGCAAAGGCACTTGGCACACAGTTTTTAAATAAGATTATGAAGTGGACATCATCCACCTGAGAGTTACAAAGAACTCCATGCAAGAAAAAGGGTGCTGACTTCCCTGCAGTCCCCACCTGAAATACGTTTGCTGACAAGGATTTCGGGTGAGCCAGAAAGATGTAGATTCAGAATTGGTTTCTTGACTATGTGTGAACAGACCTAAAACTCAAACGATAAGGCTGGGTAGCTCAAGAGGAAATTCAAAATGCCAAAGGGGATACTGATTTGGTAACAGAGGAAGTGAACTGGAGACACTACAATAACAAAAGCCACTAGACCTTAACACAGCTTGCTTTTGCTGAGCTGAGACGGGACCCAATATATCACTTCTCTCTCTTATCGGCATGGGGTGGGGGCACTTAATGGTACAATTATTGCTAAACCCTGCAAAACTGCATCTGACATTGTTTGAGGTAGGACAAAGGCTAACACAATGACTGAGTAAGCATAACTGATGGGCCTTAAAATATCTGTAGACTATAACGGAATTGCTGCACTAACAAACTGCTGAGCCAGCGTAATGAATAGAACATAGCAAAAATAATGCAATAACTTCGTGCTTAAGACAGCTGTAAATGAAAGAAAAGGGAAGGGTTGTCTCTGAGCCAGTTTTAAAGAACTGGCTCCTCAGTCTCTTGTATTTGGACTGGAATGGATTCAGCAAAACAACAGAAGGACAGTCTGGACAGCTAAGAATGTACGTGGCCAGTGGGTCCCAGTGTTATAAGAAGATAGAGGACAACTCAGAAATTCATCAAGGTGGGGTCAGCACAAGAGAATCAGCATTGCAGGTTCCAGGTCCTGATAACTTTTTTTTTTTAAAGGTGATCATTTTCTCTAAATTGCCTTGACATACCGGGCAGCATGTGCCTGAATTCCCTATGCTGTAAGCATGACCTCCAAGTGCCAATGGGGGTCTTGCAGACCTTCCTATGTTGGTAGAACTTAGGGATCTGGGCAGAAGAGTGTCTCATAACTGAAATGCTGTGCTGCTAATGACTGTGTGCTTCAGAGTTTTTCATAAATATCCACTGCTTGCACCTAGACAATGGAATTTCTATAAGATACTGGTCAACATAAGGTATTAAAATCATATATACCTCCTGAACAGTTAGTCTCCCTCCTAGCTGGAAAATATCATTGCACATCCCTGTGGTTGTGCTTCTACCCTTGTAGATCACTTGTATTAGCTATCTAATTTTTACAGTTACAGAAAATTAAAAAGAAGTACATTACTGCTATGTAATCATTCATATTGCTAAATTGTTAGCCTAATTTCTGATATGTTTGGTCCAGAAGAACCAGCAAAACTATTACACTACCATGCCAACTAGTATATCTAGGTATGCTTTGAAGGATGGCATGGGCTGGAAACTGTTCCCAATAGACAGTTGGATGTCTATTGGGATGCCAGTGCCATGTTTTGTCAGGAAGAGAGTTCAATTGTATGGACATAAACTGCACTATGTCTGTTGGTTTCAGCAACAAAGCATAAAAACTATTTCATCATTATAACATACACAGCCTTATGCATCTTTCCTACTCATGTCCATGAAAGTTTTGAGAAGAGTTCTTGAGTTTGAGTTTCTGTAGGACTTCCTTTTTATTCATACAACTGCTGTTCTGCAAAATGAAACTTTTCAAAAAGTTCCATTGAACAAAGCAGGGGTGATAGCAATTGAATTTTGCATAAATATATGCTAAGATCCTACAGAAGTTAACAGAGAATGAGAGCTTTTATAAGGGTATGGATCACCGACTAAATTAATTCTATATCACATTCAGCATGTCCCAAGAGCCATAAACAGATTATTTTGTGGTTTTTGCTTTATTATTAAATTATTTTACATTTTAATCTGAGATTTAATATTGTCCTTTAAAGAGAACACATGCTCAATTTTTTCACACCCTTTTTCTTTAGGAGATTTTTTTGTTTCTTTCATATTCTGCATGTTAATAAAAAGCAGAAAAAGTATGTAAAATATAACACATTGAGCTGTCCTTTCAAGCACAAGCAGAATGTTTACTCTCGAATTCAAGAAAAAATCCATATGTCAGCATATTTAATTTTGAGTTTATATGAATTTGAGTAATTAAGCTTAAGTCTAGACTCAGAATGACTTTTTTTTCCCCCCTTGTCATCTGGTTTTAATTGGATCATAATTTTATGTCTTCACAGAATGATTCTCATATGTTGCTAGTTATTTAACAAAAATGTATATATATATATATAAAGACATGATTTACCCCTATCATTTTTCATTTCCTTTTCTCAAAGACCTAAAGAATTATTTAGCACTTTAAGGACTATTCCTCTCCTCTTCTCCTGTTTCTCAGACAAATTTCCAAAAAGAGGGGAGGAAGTTCCCCCTATCTCTTTTACAAAGTTAATTGTTCCCTTGTAAGATAAGTCGCTGAAATAGGAAACATGGAAAGAAAGGCTGCAAGGTAAAGCTTCCAGGGCTCCCACGGGTGCTCACTTCAATCAGCAAAGGTTTGGAAACACGTTGGGGACCAGATATGTTAATAGTTTAAAATCCAAATATACCAGAGTGAAAACACAGAAAGCTGCTGCATTTCCCCCCTCCCAAGAAGCAGCGTTTCAGTTAGCAGCCATGTTGACAGCAGCTGTTCCTGCTGTGCCTGAGTCCTCCTTGCTCCCCTTAAGGAGTGCAATATTAATGCCTGTGCTTAGTCTCTGCTCAGATATCTGTATTCACATAAGCAGTTATTCCTTGTTTCTTCATTTCCATCACAACACCACTCAGCACATAACTGAGGCAGTCTGATTTTACAGTGCCTGTTGTAATGGAATATGCTAAACAGGGAAAAGTGCAGTACTGCAACCTAAAGCATTAATAATTCCTGGCAGATAAATAGGCATATATCATGATATATCTAAATGACAGTAAAAATGTTATAGATCTAAATAAACTATAAACAATAATACTAATGAATAAATAAGAGTTTAATATTTATTCATCTTCACCTTTTTTGTCTAAAATCAAGAGGTAAAGTCAGGCCACATTTTCACCATGAAATCTGTAAGCACAAGCGGTTGGTACTTCACTACTACTTAATGAAAACTAAGATTCAAAGTAGTAACCAAAAATAAGCGACTTCTAAAGCTGAGGTTTCAAGAAAAAAATTAATATTGTGTGATTCATGACAAAATCATAAAAGCAGACATCATGGAAAGTATGCTGACAAGATGCTGCTTCTTGTCTAGCCAAAATTAAGGTTGACTTTTCACTGAATTCTCTCTCTCATAAATAAAAAGCAGGCTGTGTTATAAGAGAGTCAATTTTGTAATTCTTAATTTTTCCTCAAAAGTGAATTACCCAAATAAATAGGAAAATAAATGCCATTAAAATGTGACTGCAGAATTTACTCTGTCTCTTCTTTCACTCCTTTCCATTTATTTAACAATTTCTTCTGAAACTACCTCTGCTTTCTATCATCTTTCAAAAGGCTGAGTAAAAACCTGTGTTGCTGCCAACTGCTGCTGCACCTGATGTTTTATTTCCACAGCGCTCTCCAAACTTGTGCATGAACCTTAAGCTCATTCATGAGGCAAGCCTTTACTTCCAATCTTATGCAAAATAGCCAGTGGGGTCATTTATTTGGCATAAGATTTATTCTTTAACTGCTGCACATGGTTAAATTTATAGTGATGTTAACTGGGGTTCAATGTGTATATTAACAGGAGGCTGGACAACTAACTGAATTCCTTTCTGGTACATTCAAAGTCACCATAGGTGTTATTTATGCCACTTCTGTTCTTAGTGCCTTTGCCAAAAAATAAAAGTCAGTCCAACACAGTTGTCATCTAAAAATAAACACCAATGAGATCTTCTTCCTGTGGGCTGTAAGGTCATTCTGTAACTCAGCATGGTTCATTGATCTCTTCTACCCCCTGTGCCTTTCCAGATTTATTGGAAATCTGTTCAAAGGAGAATATATCTTGCCGCACACTACTCTAGGAACTGCTGCTAAACGCTGAGTAAAAGATTCTTTTCTACTCTCTTTATTCCTTGTCCTTAGAGACAGAATCAAGGAAAATCTTCCCAAGACTCTCAGTCATCAGTTGAAAACAGATGAGCTGGGAATACAGGTTGCATACCTTCTGCTGCTCTTCCTTTGGACAAGTTCACTAGTTCAGGAAACACCTTGGGACCAATTCATGTCACTGTGTGTCTGTATTGCTTCTTTCATTAGCATGAAGAGCCTCAAAGTAATTTGAGTCAATGATCTGATTATTAATGAAGAACAGCACCGGACACAGGTCAGACATACTCTTCCTTTGTGTTTATCTTCCTTTTAATATATCACAGTATTACACAGCACTGTGAAGAGAGAAATCACATTGCAACTAGCAAGACAGTTATCTACCTATTTACTTCCTGTCAACCTAATCGTATCATGGCATAGGGCAGTTTGAGCCCTCATGTCAACATATGTAACCTATTAGAAAAAAATGGAGTTTCATCCACATTCACTCAGGTTATGTCCCCTCTTTACAGTAAATTCTGATATAAACGGAGAAACACAAACACATGTGCTGGGAGTTTTACTGGAAGCTTAGCAGCTGGAATCTAATCACAAGGTTTTTTTGTTCTTTTCCTTTTTTCTTTCTTTAAAATAAAGGTTTCTAGCAAGACTAACATATGTGCACTCAAGCCAGTGATATGTGTTATATTAGTACAGTGGCTCACAAGTAGTAGGATCTTGAGGTCTGGGGAGCTCCACTGAAACAAAGTGCTCGCCTTCAGGCTGCCCCTGGAAAGCAGTGTGCAAAAAGGGAGAGAGGCTCAGTACCTTGAGAGAAAGTAAGATGAAGCACTTGAATTCCTTTGATTCCTACTACAGAGGCACATCTGACAGAGCAAATTTGCGTCAGGGTTTTTGCAAAGAGTTATCTTCTGCTTTCTCCTACTGCTGGACCAGGCAGCGCTGTGCCCCTTCCCCATCTGGACCTCATTCCTCTCCTTCCTTTCATCTCTATTCCTCTTGAATGTGATCATTCACCTGCTTTTGGCCTCATGATTTTGCTGACAAGTGTATAATGGTGGGATAGAAAGACTATGCTCTCAAGTCCTAATAATGAAAGTTTCTTTATCACCCCAAAAATTTGATAGGATGTTCTTGTTAAACCTTTACCTGATGAATTGTATATAATATTAAACAGTCCTTTTTTAGTCTGCCTCCTCTTCCTCCTCCATCCCAAAGAAGAAGTGGTGCTGAAGAGGCAACAGAATTCAGAAACTGAATATTTGTCTTTGAGTAGACATTCAAACATTGTGATATCTATCAGCCCCTCTCATATTGTCCAAAGACAACCCCACCTTTTTGACCTCTTTATCTTCCACCCAGTTCATTCCTTTGCCCTTTTCCCTGAAACAAGCATGTGGCACATACTGTGAATTTCACCTAAATAAATGCAATGGTATTTGAAAAGAGTTTTAAAGTCCATGGGTGAAAGATGCTATTTCAGCCCAGCAGAATGACATACAAGAAACTACACTGCAATGAAGCATAAGTTCTCCATGAATTTCTCATAAAAAATAATTTTTAAGGTCTTTTGCCTGCTGTCATGACTTCATAATTAATTCTTTTAGTCAGTATATAACTTGCTTACCAATAATTAGTGAATTAGGTGAGTGAGTTGCTTAAGTATTAACTTTCTTCCACACCATATAAACTGAATGCAAGCCCATTTTCAAAGAGGCATGACCAAAACTTCAATAGATACACACAGGTAATTGACCTATTTCCCCATAGATGCTACAAGTAGAGCAACAGACTTAATTGCCTGGTGCATCACACCCGCATGAGAACCATATGAAAAAGGCTTTGTAGAATTTATTTTCTTTCTTAAGCTTGCTAAACATCAACCAAAACCCAGCCCAAAATATTCTCAGTTCCCATATACAGCTGGGCTACCTTCTCAGCATAGAGTAATACCATATTAAATTTGTAGCCCAGTCCATCAAATAAACAGAGCTATGTCCTTGGAATACAATTTGAATAATTTTTCCAAATTCTTGAGATTTACAGGAATTTGAGCATCTGTGTCTGCTGACATTGTAGCTTCTGCTTTGTAATGCTGACCAGAAGGTATGCAGTTATTTTGCTAAATAGGTGTTCTTTTTCAGTTTAGTAGCTTTCTTAGGACATCTAAGATATCTCCATATATTTTGCAAATAAATGCTTAACCTTACCTGAAAGGGTACAAAAACTGCATGTTTCCTGACACTATTCCTAGAGAAATAAGAATGTAGAAAATAGGAAAAAGAAAATCCTGTGAGACTGATCCTCCATGACTACAGGTAGAGAAGTCAGAGTGGGAAAAAAACCCATACAGACAAAAAAAAAAAAAACCAAAAAAACCACACATTAAGGAAGAATCAGGATACCGCAGCACAAAGTGTCGTAATATTTAGACTCCTTTGCAGCCAAGAGTTGGAGATAGATAAGAACCTTACAAGATGATCCTAACAAACAGCCTGCTGAGCTGACTGCTATAATGTTTTAAAACACTGAAAAAGCAGATAGTCTAAACTCACAGACAGGAGAAACACCCCTGAAGTTGTGTTTCAAGCTCACAGACAAACAATGCTTTATTTATTTTTTCCACGATCTGTGGAGGTTTAGGGTCTTAGAGCAAGAGCTGGAACCCAGAATTTAGCACCATCTATGAAATGAGCACTTTAACTGGCAAGTTGGTGAGCCTTCTCTCTCTCAGTCTGTCTCCCCCTCTTTTCTCCTTCTTGCTGTAATAGGATGTCTATTCCAGTAGGGTTTTAACAAAGTGAAATTGCTTTAAAATTAGTTCAAATAGTTTCTAAAATAGGATTCAAAATAGGATATACTGTAGACGTTGACTGTCCTAGGCCACACATACCCAATTTCTTCCTAGTTAGATCAAATAGGAAAAGTGTCTGAGTATTTCAGGCAGAGAGGGCAACTGAAGCCTACGTCTTCTGGATGTGAAATTAATGCTCTAACCACTGACCTCATAAATAAAAGGATAGCATTGAAACATACCATGTTTTACAAAAAATGACAAGTGTGACTGGATTTTTTTCTATGATTGTATGGTTTTATGTAAGTGTGCTCATGACATGCCTGCTGGATTGAGATCTTTCAGGGTTCCTGGTGTTGCATCTAATTTATGGATCCAAGCCAGCCCAAAGCAGCACAAAGTTGTCCAGCCTTATTAAAACTGTGTGACTTTTGGACAGACACAGAACAAGACTTAAGATATTTGAGGAACTCTTCAGTTGAAAACCAAGCCACTTCCAGAGTTCAAGTGCTTCCAGAATAAGAAGTAATCTGAATCAGGGTTTTAAGGATAGAAAAGCTGATTTACAGTGCCCAAATTCCATCTGACTTTCACTTGAGGAACTACAGCCCTTTCTGAAGTTACACATCAACTCACAAATGTAGGAAAAAAAAAATAACCCCAAAGTATTGTTCATCCCATAGGTGCAGTACTTTAACTCCCCTTACACATGTAAATACAATCTAAACCAGATTTCTCAGGATTATATCCTTAGACATCTTTCTACCCATTCCTAAATTACTCTACATTCACACTAGAGTTGTAGTATACTCAGGTAAGAAGTCAGGCAGCCAAAACCTGGTTGTCTTCCTTCTAGTGTGAATCTAGAGTACTTTTACTGAAGTTAAGAGTGTAGGTCCTGATTTACATTAGTGGAGATGAAAGCTAAATTTGGCCAAGAGCATTTCTAAATTTATGGCCTTAATAGATTGACTCAGGTTCTCTTTGGGGTTAAGGAAAAAAAATAACATACAATATCCTTCAAAGCAATGCAATTGGGAGAGCTTTATGCACTATGCTTTACTTCTGAGTACAGAAAATACAAGTTTATTGTGCATGGGGGATCTTTTATTTTATCAAGATTGCTGAAAATATAAAAGAAACTAAATATACCCATGCTAAAATTACCTCCAGAAGCACATTTAAACAATACTTACACAACATTGTTAGAGGGGAAAAGCAAGCACAGAAAGTGTCTGCTCTGATTTACTGTAAATCTCTCCCTGGGTGATTCTGATGACTCAAGACCTGAGAAGCTTAGAAAAATATATATGGACAGAGTCAGCTGCTGTTAACTCTATAAATACAAACAATAAATATTGTATCCCCCACTATGAAAGAAAATTATAGTGCCTTAAGCACTGAAAGAGTAACACCACCACCAAAAGAATATTATATGCCATAAGCACCTACAATTAATGATCAAAAGGAGAAAAAAGTGCCCTAAGTCTATTTCTTAATAAACTTTGTATTCATGAAAAACAAAATTAGCAGGCATGTCTCAGCTCAAATAGTACTGTAAATATTATTTAGTAACTGGAAAGTGACTGAAACATTTTAACATAGCAAAAAGAAAGCAGTAAGTCTTCAGCTGCTGCAATGAACTCAGTGTAATTTAATAGATCTACATGTATTTGGAAAAAAAAAGAAACAATCCTACTTCTGTATTCTGTCAACAATTCATACTTATGCCAGTCCAACTCCAGACCCTGATCTAGAACTTAGAGCCCATTTAGGCCATTTATGTGACAAACATAAACATTGGATAGAAGAATTCTGCCAAAGCTTAACAGCGACTGAACCTGCCCGATCCAAATCCCTGTTATAAAAATTTTTAGCAAATCATTCTAACAAAGTTATTCTACTTTTAAGCTATTTGGACACTTCTTTAATTTTATTTTGGGCTTCTTTTACTTTTTCTAAGTTAAAGCTTTTGGTAGTATCAAACCTTTTCCACTGACAAAGTGAATATTTTTTAAATGCCACAAATACACTATTTAGATAGAAATATAGATGCAGTGTTCCTCGTCTAACGTGATAGTCAATACTTAGAGCTTTTAAGAAAAAAATGGTTATGTTCACAAGGACAGTGCATTAGGCTGAGATTCAGAAGACCTTTGTTTTGCTGTCTTTCCTTGCCTTGGTACTGGCTATCTGGTGATGATGTTGGGAACATGACTTGGGCTATGTACTCAGTACAAAATTAAATCTACCCAGGATCATTTTCTACCAAGGAAACCAAGTAGAATATCCCATATCTTTACGATATGACTATTTTAACTGTCAAAACATGCAAGATCTCCAGAGTAATGGTCCAAAGTCTGTGCTGATTCCTGTTACTGAGATAGGTAAGGACCTATCTGCCCTTTGCCATCGATTGAGTTTTAGTATCTGGTTGGGGCCTTATTTTTTTATTTCTACAGATAGAAGGGGAACATGATGCCTTCTTCCCCTACACCATGCTTTGTAATGTATAAAGGAAAGCATTAGCTATTTTCCTTAACAAAGAAAATGAACTATTAGAAGACACAACACATTCTTTCTCCACTTATAATCATTGCAGCTCTTCCAACCTGACAGCCACAGCAAACTCTTTGTGTCAGTGCTTGCCCTATACTGAAAACATGCTGTTGGAAGAGTAGCATTGACTTTCTATAATGCCTGCTAAATGTGCAGTAAAGCTTTTGTTAAGGATATAGTCCTGAGAAAAAAAAAAAAGACAGAGTGCTATAAGTTTTCTCACACTTTTAATAATTATTTTTATTATTAAAATTGCAATAACTATGTAGTAAATGTTACCTAATATACCAAGTATAGAAGATGCAATTCAGTAATGTGTTTTACCACTTGCTTGTCCTGTTTCAGTCAAGGAAGATTAAAGGGTTCACAGAAGGCAGCTACTTTGTGTTCAGAGTCATGGTGGTGTAGGACTATGTATTACTTTTAAAGCTGCACTATGTAATCCCTATTATATACAAAAGGCCGCTACTAGAATTGTTTCCTCCTATTGTTATTTGGTTTTGTTTTTTTTTTTCTACTGAGTGGTAGTTCAAAACATGTTTGTGTTCTAACAAATAGGAAACCAGATTTTTCATAGGGAAATAGAAATTGTTGCTATGCAAAGCAAGTTCTAACAAGGTATTTTTGTCAAATTTTAGGAATCAAAGTTGAGAGCTAATGAGTGCCTTGAGTCAAGCAAATAATAAAAGATTATGTGGCTGTTGAGAACTGCTTTGGATCTTTATTTGTTAATTTCTTGATTATCAAATAATTTCATTTGATAAAGAAAATATATGTTTCTTTTTGTATATCAAGCATTATTTTTATCCAGAACCCTTGGTTTGTAATTAAAAATAAATAAATAAATAGTATCTGTTTATTTTCTGTGAGTGTTTATGGTGTTAGGTCCTGTTCCTATATGCTTCTATATGTGTGAATGATTTTAAGCAGATGAGCAAAATTAAAATGTTTGCAGAAGTATTTCTAGGAATAAAGCCTAAATCCAATTGGTTGTCACCGATTGTGGAAAAATAGTTTTTTGGACAGAGCACTTTCTTTTCTTGCTTCAGCTATTTTAGCTGACTTCTGAGAAACCCTTCTGAAGTCTATGCATGTCTGCAGCGGTGGTTAGGTAAAAAAGTGAAAGTTTAGATCCTTAGAAATGACAAGAGTCATAACCTGACACTGAGAGCAGTTGCTTCCTTTATGAGTAGAAAAGGCAGGGAAAAGTAGTATGAAGTAGCTTTCTTTTCAACACCTACACTGACACAATGAAGAGCGGGAGTTAATGGTTAGATGTCAATGTACAAAACTCCACAGCTTTGATGGCAAGAAACCTCCTAATGTAAGTTTTTGAGATAAAGATTTTAGCCTCCTAATCTTCTAGAAATACTCTGAAAATAAACCTCTTACAGCGAGTCTTGATCCTGACATGTCTATGGTGCAAGAAGACAGGCATCATCAACCACAGTGGACTTTCATTTAAGCCAACAGCACTGTGCTCTTTCCCTTCAGTCTGCATGAGACAGCAGAAGAGGGACAGCCCTGAGACAGGGCGGACTGGGTGGGAAGTCCCTAACAGTGACTCTGTAAGATGCCTTGTCTACTTCTTTAAGAAGTGCAGAAGAGCAGAGGGAAGAGAATGGAGAACAGTGTGGGAATAGGGAGAGAGTGATAGCATATTAGCTGCCTGCTAAGCTGATAAACACCCATGGGGCCTTTTGTTTGTTTTTTAATTCTCTAGGTACCAGATGCATGTGGTGATGTGTTAATCTTGAGCATCTCTGAGCCTTTCTTACCACGCAAGCAGCTGGGAGGCAGACATCTGCACTGTGAACTTACTGTGTGAGATGATTCACCTCCCTTCCCCCCCATCTCCTGATCAGCACTCTGATGAAGCCACGTGTGTGTACATTCGGGGATGCCTGCAGAGTTTCCCCTTCCCCAGGAAAGCCAGGGCTAATCTGAGAAGTCTGGTTCATAGGCTGTTTTGCAGATATTCCCACAGAAGGAAGTGAACATATGACTAATAATGAGTGGCCTGGTTAATAACATCATTTTGGCAAGGTTGTCTGTGAGAAAACGGGTACCAAGAGTTAAGTTACCCTGACCTGTGCCAGGAAGCAACAATTCAGGGTGAAACAGGACATATTTTCAGTTTAAGGTACTGCCAGGTTATTTCCCACATCACTACCTTCAGTCAGCTTCTTCAAAGACACCCGAGGCCACATGTGGTTTCCAAAGAGCCTGCCCAAAACAAAAAGACTGACAAGCTCACTTGTCTTTCCTGGAACTTGAAATTCCATCTTGCTTGAATTGGAAACACACCTGAAGAGCAGGTCAGGTGTGGGCAGGGCTAACCAGAGCGCAAGAAGGAGCATCATCATCCTGAGACAAGCTGGACCATTCTGGACTGCGTCTAGCTGGGATGGAGTTAACTTTCATCACAGAAGTCTGTATGATGCTCTGTTTTGGTTTTGTGACTAAAACAGTGCTGATGCTTTGGATGCTGCTGAACAGTATTTGCACAGCATCAAAGCTTTCTCTTTTATTCACTCTGCCTCCAAGTATGTAGGCTGGGACTGGACAAGAAGTTGGGAGGACCCACATCTGACCCGAGTTGGCCAAAGTTATATTTTGTAGCACATAGCATTGTGCTTGTCCATAAAAGATTTTCTCTTTCCAGGTGGCTTGCAGACTGACTGGACATTGGTTTGCTTGTGGGAGAGAGAGGTGTTCCCTCTTTCCTTAGTTTATTAAACTGTCTTGCTAGCAACCTAGAAGTTCTCTCTCTGTTGTTCTTCTTATTCTTTCCCTATCTTTCTGAGGAAGGGAAGATGGACTGAGCAAGGGGCTTTGTGGGTGCTCAGCTTCTGGCCAGGATCAACCCATCACAGGTTCTATGACACTTGCTCACAGTCATAGAGTTTCTGGCCTGGAGTGATGTATATTTGTTTTACTTGCATTGTGCCTTACCTCCAACCTTGTATGGCATGCCAAAACTCTCACTCATGATGGGAAAAAAGAAAATGATTCCTCCAGGATTACTAGGAGAATGTGGCTCAGCACAGTCTCAAGAATGTTTTGTTAGTTCATGCAGATAAACATCTATTTGGTTTTTCTCCATCTGGGTGCTTATATGTCCTTAAACACCGACTATGAGTACCATTTCTGACCTCTGCAGTTCAGTGAGGGATCTGTACTCTTATGTGATATCTGCTCATTAGGCAAAGGAAGACTGCTTTGTACTACTGCTGCATTTAACTTCAATTTTACTGGAAAAATTTACACCAGTGTTTTTTTTCCCAGACCCCAGTCTACATGCAGTTTTTACTCTCTGGTTCATTCCACTTGTCTGTACTCTTCCACTGTACAGTGGATTGCTCAGCACAGCACCTGCTGGGCTACTAAAAGCCCAGAGTCAGCAGCCGTCAGTTTACATTGTTAAGTTTTCCTTTTACTCCTTCTGACTGCTGCTGTGGAAGCAAATACTGCAGCTTCCCTACTCTTGCTTGCCAGGCAGCTGTAGCTCTTATTAGATTTCAGAGGATGACTTCATTACTAATTTTTATCAGTCCTAGGCTATCTGATCTTCCTGTTACACATACTAGTAGAAAATGGCTTAGAGTTGGTAGTCTGTCCCTACAGCACTACCACACTGTTGGGCTAGTGTCAAGAGAACATGATTGTGCATCATACTAACCCAAATCAACATTGTTTATGCCCTGCAGCACTCACCTGAAAGAATAGGATTGAGCTTTTCTGGTTTTAATATGAGCTTTTTTGTTGTTTTAGTTGGGTTTTGTTTTATTTTTTAACCTCCAATTAACTGATCCCACAGAAATTCCTTTCTGCTATCTGGGAAAGAAAATTATCTCACAAAAAGAAAGAAAAAAAGAAGAACAAAAAAAGAAAAAAAGAAATAAAATAGGACAAAAGAAAAAAGAAAGGACAAGAGACAAAAAAAAAGGGAAAAAAGAAGAAAGAAAACAAGAAAAAAAAGGGTATATTTTCTATATCTATCCCAGAATTTCATAACTTGGATTTTACTTTACATCACTGGGGCAGCTGACCAGCAGCAGTCTAACGGCACAGAACAGAATCAGAAAGCAAACAGCTTACAGTGCAGCTTTGCAACTTGCTGTAAGTATAGCACTGCCAACGGATGGCAAGGCTGGGTCCAAAGAAGTGGAGGTGAGAGAAGCAATTACTTATAGCTCCTATAGCTTCTGCTCCCAGCCAGCAGACTTCTATAGCTTATGCAGCTATGACTCTGAGTTGAAGTCAGAAATATTTTTGATTCAGGGGAAAAGTACATAGTTAAATCTACATTGAAATGCAGTGAAGTACCATTATTTAAAAGATATTAATTATTGTGGTAAGTGGGCAGAGTGATTTTATTTCCTTATCTTCTTTTAATCAACACTTTTTCTTTTTAAAGAAATTATTTGCCACTCCAAATGTTAAATCAATGTCACAGATGCATGGTTCTTTGTTTTCCCTGTAAGAGTGCATATTGCTTTACAAGCAGATGCTATATTTTAATAACAGGTATTTTGCTTTGAATTTCAATATAGTAGCAATGGACATTCTGTAGCATGCATTCAACTGTAATAAAATAGATTCATTATAGTACGAGAACGATTGTGAGTTTGAAAATATGTTTTCTTCAGAATATTTAATAGAAAAGAACCTATCATTCCTGTATATAAATTGATAGAAACAGGATGCAATCACAGTAAGAATGTGCACCCATTAATAGGACCAGAAAAGAAAGGATTGTGATGAATATGTTTGCAATTTTCACACCTTACAGATAAATTCTATCAGCCAGAAATGAAAGCCATTTTTTCCCCTTTAAAAAAAAAAAAAAAAATACAGGTTCATGTGAACTGTATGGCAGGTCCTTGCATTCAAGGACTTCTGTGCCTAATAAAGTAATTCAAGTAATAAAACTGCTTGTTTACAACTAAATCTGATACAAACAAACACTAGTCAGTAAGATGTGACAAAAGTAAGTGAACTGGGATGGGCACTGAATAAAGGGATTGGGTTTTTTATTGAAAAAAAACTTAGGTAGTAATGATGAGTTCTGGTTCTGACGTGTCTGCAGAAGGTCTGTGCATTCTTAGGCAAATCACGTGGAGGCATTTCTAAGCCAAAGGGGTATACTTATTTAGTTGTCTCTGTGATTCTTATTGAAAAGGTGATATGGGATCATATAATTCTAGCCAGTCAAACTTAGCCATATGTTTTCAAAGGTAGCCTTTAGTCTGGTTACAGAGTGAAGGTGTAAGACCAATGCTTCCTAGATCTTTTTGGAAGTCACTTTATTGACAGCTACCAATTAGTTCTTGAGTTGCTTTAATTTTTGCACAACCTCCCATTCTCCAAAGCAAAGTTTAAGAGACACACTATGTCCTGTCCAGTCCTTATATAAAATTAAAACCATGGAAGTCATTGACAACAGATTTTGTGGATGACACGTATTTGCATGGAGTCAAGCAGCAACTAAATGCATTCATAGAATAAAATCCATCAGGAGCTATCAAGAAGAAAGTTTATACCCTCATATTAGAATTTCCTGCACACTGCTAAAACCTGGGTTTGACTCAAGAAGAATTATTACAAGCATCTACCCTTCCTCTGCTAGGCATTGTTAAGAGAAAGGTAGACGGGACTGGTTTTAGCCTAATATGCCCATTTTGATGGTTTTAAGTACTGAATGAATAATTCATACATTCACAGCCTTCCCCATCATGCCAAAATAATGAACTACATGCATTTTTGAATACGGGTGAGAAAGGAATCAGATTAAGAATACGGTAGCTAAGTTAGTGAAGTTCTCAGATCTGTTTCTGTTTTCACTCAAAACAGGTTAAGAGTAAAGACTGTGACTTGTTGCTTCAAAATGGTATATCTTTCAAAAAACCTCTGATAAGCTAATGATCATATCAGACTCATCATATAGCACACAATGCAAGAAATGAACAAAATCTCCCACAAAAAATAGAGCTATTGTAGGCTGCTGATTCTTTTGTTATTCTAAAAGAAGATATGGAAATTATTGTTCTGATTGCTTACACTTTTGTAGAAATAACTATAACAGCCAACTTCCATAGCATATTGTTCCAAATGCTAACTATTGTGGGTGTGGTATAGGACGTAAGATGTATAGCCAGAGAAATAGACTTCCCATTTTAGAAAGAACCGGGGATATATCTTGCTGTAATTTCAAACGGCAAATAGATATGGGTTTTTTTTTTAACTTCATACTAAAAATCCTCTCTCTGTACAATTTTCTCTTTCCACAAAGTAGTTTCCCCCTTTGATTTCAAACTCCAAACTTTTATAACTCACTTAATGTTTACACAAATATTCCACACTTCGGACCAGAATAGCAAAGACTGAAGAAGTGGCTGTCCACAGCTTTATCCAATACCAAAAGTTATTTCAATGAAAATGGAGTACAAAATTCATTCCCACACTTCACAACTAGGTCTTACAGAGATTGCAGCTTTTGAACAAAAGTATTATAAAACATAGGAGGAACCCCTTGAGTCTTGATATTTGAGGAAATTGTCTCTCATATAAGAGAAATTCTCATCTGAGCCTAAGGATCGAAATTGCTCCTTATATTTCTCAGTAAGTTTATAACTGTTTATAACACTCAGTTTAATAATACATAGAAACCAAATACATAGAAAATTCACTGCAAGTTTCTGAATCCAGTAACCTGGCAGAGGTGAGGCTGCCACCATGTTCCTAGGTCCAGCCAGCAGCCAGATGGAGCTAAGCATGTATAATTGATAGGAATATACCTACACACACACATACATACACTTCCACAATACACACATAAATAGTCACATGGCTGGCAACATGAAAATCCTCACACAAATACAGGTAGCACAGGTTAGTCCTGTTTCCATGCCTGACATCTCAGGATGAGGCTTTGTGACTGGGTGATTATACATATACTATGGAACCCTCCAGTAGCTGGCTTTAGACACTCAGTCTACCTAGTAGCTGTCCCCTGAATCCTCTGGTTTCCCAGTTGCCTCATGTTCAAAGAGACACACATGGAAATGAGTCTGACCCCCAGACCTCACAGTCTCCTCAGTTGCTGGCTTGGATTTCCTAGGTCCTCCAGTAGCCAATTCTCAGACCACACCGGTCTCTACAGCTGCTCCTCCAATACTTGGTTCCCAAGCTTCTGTCATACTCATCAGCTGGTCCAGCTGGATGTTAGCTAGTGATCACATGCCAACATGCACCACTCCAGCCTCTCAAGTTGCTGGCACCCAAGATACACAGTCCCTATCTATAGTTCCCAACTGTGGCTGCTGGCACTCAGGCCTCTATGTACACACATGCATACCTAAAATAAAGCCCCTTACTCAGAAATTGAGTTTAATGAGTGTACAGAACAGACTGAGGTGATCAGGCACAGGGCACGGCCAGACAGCATATTGACCAGCAGCCTGGTAAGGGGCATCTGACCCCTTTTATCTCCTTTTATCACATTTCTATTCCTCCACAAAACAGCTAGAACCTTCCCTTTCCCTACCTTTGGTTCCTTTTCTAATCATTTAACAATAGTCTTGTACAATCCCAAAACACTCCCCTCTGCATCCCACATTGAGTCCCCTACCTTATAGGTCGCATCCACTCCTCCTGTAAGGTAACCTGGAGACCTCCTGTTGATTTGTGGTGATGGGTCTCACAGACCATGGGGCTGACATCCTCCTGGGATTCCCTGGGAAGGGATAAGTAGGGGGACTGGGGGTTATTGTCATTTTGCTTTGCTGGTGTTGTGCCTCAGGGCTTCATCGTGTGTGCAGAGATGAGTCACCTAGTGCACTTCACCACTGAGACTCTGCCTCTTCTCACATAAAAATAGTGGTAGAGAAATGCAAACAATTTATAGCATCTTAAGGCAGGTTTATAAACCAGGCCAGACTAATTACAGACTGAAATGGCCAGTATCTTTCCACTGATAAGGGCAATTCAGGGTGATAAACTCAGATGTAAACACTATAAGCATCAACATTTACTCTGATGAATCTCACCTTAAAATCGTTAGTTACATGTGTAAGGTAAGAGAACTGAATTCTGCTATAAATAGCTTTAAAGTCACCTAACTCTCAGTAGTTATAAAATATATATTGATTAATATGAGAACTGATGAACCAGAAACTTAAATTTAAGCACTGGTAAAGTGCCGAAGTAAGGTAAAATGCATCTCTTTCAATATTTTCTATATGAAATTCAAGGTCCAGTAAGTTCAGCAGGTGTTTAACTCAAACACATTTGCATTAGTTTTAGTGTCATGAGCTAAAGCCAGAAAACTCCAATCCATAATTCTCAAGGGGGAAAGGTTTGAGTTTTTGAAAGTTTAGATAAATTCTTTTTCTGAGGATTTATTAATTAGAATCTATTAAGACAAGATAAAAACAAACAAAACCATCACTGTCACCATGTTACAGGGAAAGGAACTAGAACTTATTTTTTTCCCCACAGATAATATTCCTAACCAGTAGGCTAACAGTTCACATCCTATTTCTTTCATCTGATGGGCCAAACTTGATCTGATAAAGACAAAGCTTGGAGAGTCTAGGCTAAAAGCAATGTATGACTTCAGGAAGTTTAGAAATTTGGATTTGTGCTGTTCAGTATTCTTTTAGGTGCCTTCTTTTTGTTTTGATGTGATCATTTAGGTGCAGCTTACTTAAAGGCAGTATTTTGGGTGTCAGTTTAGCAGTGGATCTCATATATATATCACCTGCTTTTCTTTTTTTTTTTTTCCTTGAAAAAACAAGCAAACAACTTTTTTTTTTCTTTCTTTTTTTTTTTTTTTTTTGTCCTTGGTATGCCTTACAAATTTTGCTCAAGATTACAGTTCTTGTCATACTTCCTGTAAGACTGATTTGGCAGCTGCCAAGATGCAGTCAGAGGTGAGCGCCATGATGGGGAAGTACTTAAGCACAGGTGACAGGCTGCATGGCAGCAGCAGCATGACATTTTATTTGGAGACACAGACAATGCAGGCAGTAGCACATTGCATTTGATACACACTGGGGACAGCTGTGGTAAGTGTGGCAATACACAAGTTTGTGTTTTGAAAGAATATGACGGGCAAAATCTGACTTATATTAAGAAATAGGGGAAAAAGGAAAGTAATGGAAACTGAAAGAACAGATTCTATACCTGTTGAGAAAATAAATAATAATTGAAAACAATAAATTCAGAACAATTTTGTCCTATATTAAATAAGCTGTATATATACTGCACGCACACAACATTAAAAATACTTAAAATATAGATTGCACCTGTCAGTGGGAAGATTTAATGCCACACAGTCCCAGCATTTGAAAACTCTTGAGTGTCCCTGCCTTTAACATGCATTAAATATAACCTTGTTCCACAAGCAGTTCTACCAACATGAGTAAAAGTGGCAGTGTTAGGCTCCTGTTTGACAAAAACAAAATCAGATATCAATCATTCATTTTGCTTTAGATTTCCCTTAAGATCTGTTTAATTTCTGCATTGTTTATAATTCTCAGCAGCAAAAACCAATAATGGAATACTGAACTACCCTGAAACTCTTCCAGAAAGTTCAAGTCATGTATTCAAGATCAAGTACTTATATCTCATTGTATGATACATTGAATCTTGTTTTAAAAGACCTTGGAAGGAAGAGAATGAAGAATACAATGGTTTCATTGGGGCCCACCAGTGGCAAACACTCTTTTTATTTTTTTAGATCTTTTTACAAATCAACCCTGATGTTGTCGCTGAGTTGTTACAAACCACAGAAGAGCAACAGTGGAGGTATGTTGGCTGTCTGCAGCACCAGTGTCCTCCACAGCTGGCAGGATTTTGGACAAAAGCATGTCTGCAATTCTGTAATGCGTATGGAGAGATAGCAAAGAGGCGTATGTGCTAATAGGCTTTTATTTTACACAGTAACCTGAATTCATGACATTTATTCAACATAGAGCTGTCATACTGTTTCAGATATAGAGGAAAAAATACAAGGAAAAGAAATTATTCTTGTATCTCTGTTCTATAAATTTTTGTATTTAATTATATATTGGGTGACTTCCTTAATAAAGATAAATCAATACGGTTTAAATGGAATTAAGTAGAATTATGCTGCTTAAATCTTTTACATCTTATAAATTTTGGACCTTGTGATATAGCCAAAAGGAGAGTACAACTGAAAATGGAAGGTAAGAAAGTGAGAAACACAAAATATAAAAGTATAGCAGGAAAAAAACCCAGCAAACCTGAAATCAGCACAGCTAATGCAGTGAAATCAGCTAAAGAATAAAATTAAGGAGCATTCTAATTAAGAAACAAATGGAAAAATTATGTAAAGTCATAAGTAATGTAGCATCTAAAATTTCTAGAAGACTTTTGAGACACCAGACAATAAAAAGGCAGAATCTGAGAAGCTATGAATTAGAGGAAATTTAAGTATAAATATACTAGAAAAAGAAGATGAATCCTATAATATTTCTTCTAAAGTGAAAATGTTGGGCTTTTCAAACATAATGCAAAAAGGACTGTTTAATAAATATTCCTTTTCAGTATTTTAGTATAATAACACATTAAATATTTTCCATTCTAACAATATCTCGGGAGAATGTTTAATAGCAGCTTATATAGTTAGATATTTCAAAGAAGGAGTATTAATAACTTGAATCTAAAACTATTAGAAGAGCTGAGCAATGGTTTTTATGGGCCAATAACTGGTTGATTTTCAATAAGTCCTCAATATGAAAGAAGTTCTAGAGAACTGAAAGAAAGCTAGTGTTTTATCAATATTTTAACATCTGTAAAAAAAAAAGACCACATATTATAGGTTTGAAATATAAGTACTACACTAAAACCATGAAAGTGATAATGTAGGTCTTGACTGACTGCATTAGCTCACTTTAATTCTTTTTTAATGCCTATCAGCATGGGGTTACAGAAAACAGATTTGTATAAGCTAGGCTTTGGTTCTTTGTTGTTTTTTCTTTGGTTTAACTGTGGTTGCTAATAATAATAATCTTCCAGTATACTTTGAACTTAGGAGACTTCTGGTTTATTTTAGGAAAAGAGAATAAAAAACAAAGCACAAAAGCAAAAAGAACACAAAATAAAACATGACACATTACTTTAATTAGACACTGACTAGCTCAATGTTTAAGTGGATGCCTTTCTTATGGTGTCCTACAAGCAATCAGTTTCTAGCTTACGTGAATGTGAATATTTTTATTAATGGTTATCAGGGAATAGAAATTGGAAGAAAGGAAAAATAAAAATAAAAAAAAAAAAAGTGAGAGAGCAAAACCAACAGAAGTAACCAAGTTGTCTTTATTTTTGACCATAAGTTATCGCCAGATGATATATGTGCAATTCACATTTCTTTGGTTTTTGATAATGAAAAAAAATAATAAACTTTTTATCTCATTAGAATGATATATCCCAAAAATTCACATAAATTGCTTTAAGAATAAAAATTAATTCCAGTCCTTAAAACCTTCAAAGCTAGGCTTAAGCCTATATCTGTCGAAACAAATCTAGCCTGGTCTTCTTTTTATAGAGAGAGGAATGAATTTATATTCAGATAATATGCAGTCATACTATTTAGCAAAAAGCATTCACTGAAATAAGAATGACCTTAAGCAATATTCCTAGTAGTGAAATAATTTCATAGCTAGATTGAATGAAGTTGAAGGGATCATTATTCCCATCTCTTAATAAACAAACAAAAAAAAAATTAAAAAAAAAAGTAAATGCCAAGGGTGAAGACCTTATTACTGAAATATGGGAATACAAAGAAAAAACAAGGCTCTACATCTTTATTTTGGAGAGGCCATCTTTTTGTCCCTACCATTATTTGACTAACTGCTCAAATGACTTAGCTATTTCTAAAGGTGTATTAAATGCTGAAAGTCCATCTTTGGAGAAGACAGGTTCTTATGACTGGTAACTAAGTTAAGGGGAATAAAGAGAAATAACGTGCACCTGTTGTAGAAAGCACTCATTCAGAGATATATATAATACAGTTCAAGCTTACAGTACAGCTGAATCTTTTATAGCAAAAGTCATCTTTCTATCATCTAGTAGATTAACACTCCCAATACTGAATAGGCATTGCAAATATCAAGTTAATCTGGCAATTAAGACAATAACCTATTCAGATTTTTATCTGAGTTTGGCAAAGTAAAGAGGGATATATATAATTTAAGGCATAAAAAGTTGTAACCTGGACTAATGGCTAATAATTTGCTGTTTATGATGAAAAGTATAAATTGCAATAAATACTACTGTAATGATCTGAGAGAAGACCAAGTGAAGGCCTAGGTATTTTGTGGCTTTTTTTAATTTTTACAGTGTTTTTTCCTGTAAAGTATATACCTTTATACTGTGTGCTGCAGAGAACGTTTTTGCTAAATGCTTATAAAGGGTCTAAGTAACTGTAATTTCTGTCCTCAACTAATATAAGTAATCATGATTATCGATGCAAAAGTTATCTGTGTAAGAGCAGGGATGGAATGCAATCTCTCTATATTAAATGCAAAACACATAAATAAAGAATTTGCAAGAATTTACTTTACTTTTTTAAACTGTGAATTTGCTCCTGACCTATGGAGTTTGTGTGCCAAGAAGAGTTTCCGTGTTATTCTCAATCAGTGCATAAGGCATTTGTTCACTTAACCACAGGAGGAAATGACACAAGGAATTAGATAACATTCATGTTAAAATCCCACCAGAAGACAAGTACTAACAAAGATATATTTTATATGATTCCATAGCAGACTGGATGTTCCATGCTAAATAATAGAAATCTATCTTCATTGAGTCAGGGGAGTTGATCGTTTGAAGTGACATAGGGAAAGATGCATGCAGACGCAATTGGTCACCCTTTTAAAATAAAATTAAATTTTTCATCTTGAATAATTTCTTCTTGAATAATAATTGATTTGTTTTATAAAAGGAAGTATTTTTTTATATTGTCACCCCTCCCTCTCTGCTCTCTAGATGGATCTTTTGACATTTACAGTGTCCGCTATCTTCATTAAGCTCCTGCTGAAATTGCTTTTCTTATGTTTCTTCAGTTACAGGCCAGTCCTCATGTGATATAGGTCCATGTGGCAATGCTGAAGTCACTCAATTCAATTAAAATCGACTAAGGAGCTGTTCCTAGTGCAACTAATATGATCCACTGTTTATGCTTTTAAGATGTTTGGTGAATTATTTCAATGTTTTTATGTGTGTGTATATATATATGATACATGTATAATGGGACCTTTCAGTAAAATCTTGAAAGCAGTATTGCTGGTCTGCATTGGAGCAATTGAAGACTTTAAATTTATTTTGTATGTGCAAAAGCCAAATCCCACTAAATTTACTTTAATCAAGAAATAATTACCAAATGTAACATACAGGCAAAAGGTGAAGTATTAAAAAAAGGGAGTGAACACCTGCCTTCAAAGTTCAAGCAAATATATATATATAAATATATGTATGTATGTATTATACATAAATAACATTCTAGTGCCTTGATTCCCTGCTGCGAAGATGCAGGCTTTCAGTTCTTCAATCAGGTCAGAGAGTAGCCAAATTCAATGCCTGGTGCTATGAAGAAAGAAGAAAAACCTCCTCTCTGTAATATTTCTGAGTTTGGACAGAATGACTAAATCCAGCTGTGTGGGGGTGTACAGAGCTACTAACTGGCCACAGTGAAATGATCATGAGAGACAGCAAAAGTGACGTGTTCATCACTCGGCAGTGCCAGTTCAGTTAGATCATAATAGTGACTAATATTATGCTAATATTATTACTAATAATTCCTAAAAATGGAAAACCATGAACTGAAGGTAGTCAAACGTACAGAATTATGAGGTTGGCCATGTCTCAGACAACTATACCAGTAACTACTGTGTCTTTTTAAAATAACATAACTTGTGTTTCCACGCCTGAATTTTTCTTCTGCTCATTTCACTGCACAGCGTTCTTGATAGTGAGCCATGTGAGCTATGGCGAGTTAAAAAAGTAACTTTGCTGCTGTACAGGAAATGAAACAGAGATCTGATTGAAGAATAGAATTAACTAAAGCACTTACAGGAGTATTTTAGGTTTTTTGATAATATCTCTTTATTTTATTGCTAGTTTAGAAAGAATAGGCAGCTATTCAGCTACATGACTCTTCCCTTGGTATATTAAAAGCTAGCAATAGACGACAGGGACAAAAATCATTGCTTTCACTCAGCTAGTAGTTCACAGGTAAAGGAAATGGTGAACACTATAGCAAGTAGGCCTTAGGTATACGTATGGAAAATTTTATTAAGGCCTGTTATAGAGCTATGCTTTGGAGACATCCATAGAGGACAGTGTTTTATAATTATGTCCTCTAGATGTAAGAGACAGGATTGGTGCTTAATAAAAATTGTATCCTCCTCACACTTAAGTAGGCACTGATTATTTCCTCCTGTTTTTTTTTAAATATATTAAGTCATTCATGTGAAAAGTGGGTATATAAGAAAAAGCCTTCAAATGAAAACTGCAGATTTTCATGACTAGTTTGAATCAGTGAAACCAACTAGACAAGAAGGAAACAATGCAGATTAGAGGCCAGGGTGTCTTCACATTTTTCTCTGGTAGCATAGAACATTGTTTAGTTTTTGATACATTTTGTTTTATTTTGTGTTACATTCTGTTTCCTTCTTAATCTTCTCATAATTTCCTGTATATTTCTATTTCACCGATGGAACTCCATTCTTTGGCTCATTTATCACCAATGAGTCCTCATGGATATTAATCAAAGACTATAATACCTACTGGGGAAAGCTCCCTACCACTGTATCTTTAAAACATCAGTTCAATAAAATCCTGTATTGATTAATTTCTTATACCTACTATGATATACATGTGACTATATTTTACCAGTAATTGAAAGTCGTAAGACAAATACCAAAATGCATACCTTTACACTCTAATACAGATTTCTCTTAATGTGACTAATATAGTTGGCAGTATATATACTGATTATGTAAATAAACATCAGTTGTAATATATGTATTCCTACCAACTTGTTAAAAATATATTATGCATATATATGTATAAACAGAGAAATTTAAAAAACAAAACAAAAAAAAACCCCAAAACCAACCCAAACAAACAAGAAAAAACCCATAAAGAATAAATCAAAGTATTTGATTTGGAAGTCCTCCTGTTTGCTAGCTGCTTTACATAGTACACATTTTTTTTTCCAGGATACATATTTACTCAATCATCAGATAGACTGAAATGTAGGTAAACAATACACTGCGTGTTTTGAAAACTAAGTTATTTACGTCAAGGGAATAATTTTCCAAGCTCTTGCAGCTCTAGCATAAGGCAAGCTCATTATCAGATCCGAAAATAGAGAACTTAAAAGAAAATCTATAACTTATATACATATATGCATAGTTACATAATATACTGTTGAATGAAGGGTTAAATATCAGAAATTTTTTCACTTGCAATTAAAAATTGGAAAAGCACTATAAAAAGTAAAGTATGCTTTAATATAAAAAAGAATCAGGCTGGAATAATAAAAGTTAAGATTTTCTGATTTTGATATCATTACATCATTTTTGGACTAACATGAACACCACTAAATTAGAGTGGAGTAACTCTTCATTAACACTGAAATCAATAAGATTATTCCCTGGCCTTTTGTCCTGTGCTTTTGACAGCGTTGTCTTCTGAAATAGTAATGGAATTGATAGACAGCCCCAGAGCCAGCTTTGAGTAGCCACATTTGTCTTTGCATATGAAATCCTTGTTCAATTAATACAGATATATAATCTCTTTCAGAATATAGATATATTTACAATATAGTTAAATCTATAGATTTAGATTATATTAGCATAAGCTAGTTTGTGTTTCCTATGGCATTACATTTACTGAGATATTAAAAGATTTTATATAGCAAAAGCATTACTTTATCACAAAACCCACAAGGAAATAGATGCAAATCTTGATTGTCTATGCAAACACTAATCTCACATTCCGTTTTCATATTTGAATTGAGCAGTAGAGATTTGCTTTTGAATCGAAATGCTATTGATATCAGCATGTGCTTATCAGCTCAGGATAGAGAAGTTGTCTCTGTTCCCATGATCTTACAATTTGCAAAGAGGTTGTTGTTTCAAATGTTATTTTTTTCTAGTAAAGAGACAGCTCATTAGATCTCATTACTAGTCAGCAGCTGTCACAGAGCATGGATTTCAAACTTATGGCAATACATCTCTTCACAAAAGCTTTCTCCAAAAACGGGGAAACAATTTATTTTGTCATTAACCTCAAATGACATTATACATGGCTGCATTTACACCTTTTGCTCTGCTGAGGAGCATTTCAAAATTCAGTAGTTTAAACTTGTTTTATGGCATTTGTTCCCTTTAAAATATTTATTTCTGCTACTGGAAAACTAAATCAATAAATGAAGTGAAAAGCAAGATATTTCACCACTGAATTCTGTCACAAAAATAGGATGAAAATACTTTATTTTATTCTTCTCACAGCATGTTTGTAAGGAAAGAGGGATTCCAGGGAATTCATTGCTTCAATCAAACCAAGAAGTGAACTTGAGCTACAGCAGGTTGACCAGGCAACTCCCATTTGTACTATAAGAAACCGCAAGGTTACTCTGTTATATTGAAGAAAAGAGATGTCCAGGGAATCTTGGTAATGTAACTTCAGAATCAGTAATGTTAATTTAACATTTCTGAACAAGTGTATTCCGAAGGAACAAGTGTACTTCTGAAAAGAGTTTTACAGACCTTACATTAAAATTAGTAAAAAAATAGGATTGCTATTTGCAGAGCTAGAAACGGTATACAATGATCTTGTTATTTGAACATTTCTTTCACATTTTAGAAAATATAAAATAAGGTATTGTACACAGTGTTGCAGGTCCAAGTGTTAAAAACCATAGAAACTGGCTGCCAAATACTGTCATATCAAATATTTTGCATCTTTAAGCAGAAACATGATTTAGAGAGCAGTAACCAACATTTTCCAATTCATGGTGCCCTTAAAATCTGAAGACCTATGGGTGCTTACAGCAGACAATAGCTTCAGTAAGAAAGAAAAAAAAAAAGGCAGCTTTTTGTGCAGTTAAAGTTAGGCATTTTCTACAAATGTAGAGATAGAAAAGGTCTGATTTACAACATAGCTTATGACTCTGATGACACTTTCTTGGATTTCTGTTTGATCTTTAACATCACAGACTTTCTTTTTTTTTTTTTCCAAAGCATTTCACAGTGCTGTTTTCTTTGTTGTTTCCACTCGATATAAAGCATATAGGTGTGCCAAATTGGTGTCTTCCGCAGGAGAAATGTGATCTGTCCTTTTGTTGACTATTTTGACTTTTAAACAAATGTTTTCTGTTTTTACCATCTGCCACTTGCAGAATATTTACAGCATGTAACAAAAGAATTCTATTAAATATTATATTAAAAGCACAAATCCCAATAACTATTAGGTACAACTGCCAAAACTTAGGATGAAAGAAAATAACGTGGAACATTAAAGCATATGTGTGTATATATATATATATATGTATGTATGTATATAACCTACCTAGGTTATAAAAGCTACTTTTTAGGTTCTGAAGGGTGACACCTATAAGTCCATGGGACCAGATAGCATCCACTTCAGGGCACCAAGGGAGCTGGTGGAGATGCTCGCCGAGCAACTTTCCATCATTTGCCAGAAGTCCTGGCTAACCAGGGAGGTCCCATTGACTAGAAGTCAGCAAATGCTAACTGGCCCATCTATGAGAAGGGCAAGAAGGAGGATCTGGGGAACTACAGGACTATCAGTCTGACTTCAGTGCCAGGGAAGGCTGTGGAGCAACTCATTGTGAGTGCCATCACATGGTACATGCAGGACAACTCAGGTGATCAGGCCCAGTCAGCATGGGTTAAGGCATGCAGGTCCTGGCTGACTAACTAATCTTGTTCTACAACAAGGTAACCCGCTTAGTGGATGAGGAGAAGGTCGTAGATGTTGTCTGCCTAGACTTTAGTAAAGCCTTCGACACTGTTTCCCACAGCATTCTCCTGGTGAAACTGGCAGCTCCTAGCTTGGATGGGCCTACTGCTTGCAGGGTAAAAACCTGTCTGTCTGTCTGGGCCCAAAGCATTGTGGTGAATGGATTTAAATCTAGTTGGTGGCCACTCACAAGTGGTGTTCCCCAGAGCTCAGAACTAAGGCCTGTTCTCTTTCATATCTTTATTGTTGATCTGGATGAGGGGATAAAGTGCACTTATGCTAACCTAGCAATACCAACAGCCAGGACAGTGCAGCCTTAAGTAAGCTTTACTACAGGAATACCTATAATTTACCTATATAATTTACCTATATATATAATTTACCTAATTTACCTATATAATACCTATAATTACCTATAATAATAGTCTCATCTATAATACCCTAAAATATTTAGAGTATTGTGTGACCTGCATCATCCATTTGGGGCTTTCGGTTTCATGCCCACATAGCAGATTTCCAGTCAGATGCTAGGAATAGGACTTGCAGCTAGAATGAATTGCAGCCACCTGAGGAGATGTGCTGGCTTTCTGAGCTGCATCTGGAGAAGGCAGGCACTGCAGAACAAAATCACAGAATTGTAGAATAATTTGGGTTGGAAGGGACCTTTATAGGTTATCTAGTCCAACCAACCCCTGCAAGGGGGAGGGACATCTTCAACTAGATCAGGTTGCTCAGAGCCCCGTCCAATCTGACCTTGAATGTTTCCAGGGGTGGTGCATCTACCACCTTTCTGGGCAACTTGTTCCACTGTTTCACCACCCTCATTGTAAAAAATTTCTTCCTTATATCTAGTTTAAATCTCCCCTCTTTTAGTTTAAAACCATTACCCCTTGTCCTATTACAACAAGTCCCACCAAAAATTTTGACCCCAGAATGCTGATGTGCTGCTTGGGGAGCCATCAGAGTAATCATACCCAGCTTTATGCAGCTTAAAATGTTTTTGCAAATTTCTGGTAGTCACTGTAGGTTTCTGTAATCAAAGGAAAGAGCTAGGCATCCCCAAAGGTGATTCAGTTCCCTTGCAGGTGACTCCCAATACACCAATAAAGCTAGATGAGAAGACCCTCTTACAGTGAAGCTACCAGAGGACAGGAATGTATCACAACTGTCTTATTTTCTATATTTTTAAGAGAAATTCATCACTCACATTAGTTTATATGAGAATCCTGGTCCTGTGGAAGGTGTTAGGAATGCTCTGAGTTCATTGGCCAGACAGAGGATTTAGGGAGAGGGACATCTAGTTTCTGAATCCTGGCCAAGCTAAATAGGACTTTTTAAGCAATAAACTAAGCTATGGAGAACGTAGTCACCTTTGCCAATATACAGTTATGGCACTTTTAGGAACTCTAAAGGTAAGAATAATGATATGTGCAGAGTATAAGTGCTTCCACAATGAAGTGGCCTTGAGATCACAACTTAGGCATGTAAGTCCTTTTCTGATACCTAGATTTATGTGATATGCCAAAGATCACAAAGGCAATCCATGGCAGAGAAAGGATTTGACCCAAGGCCTCAACTCCTGAGCTAATATTTGAAATACTCTACAAATCAGTCTTTCTTTTTGATAGTTCACTATGTGAGAATGTAATTTGTTTCGAAGTAAAACATGTTCCAGATGGTTTGCATTTCTAACCTTGCTTGAGGAAGAATTATGAATATACGAGTTTGGCTCCCATGTTGGAATTACACGATGAAACAGTTGCCATTTATGAGTGTCTGGACCTAATATTTACATACAGTTTTCACTTTCAGGAGTCAGATTCATACCTGGTTTTGCTCCAGCTGCCTTTGATATAAATTATGTTGCATAAGCATGGATACAAAAGACTTTTTGCTTGTAAGGAAGATATCTGAAACTGGATTTCTCCACAGTCCAGGATTTTGTGCCTACTAATATACTAACCAAACTGCTGCTGAATTTTTCAAAATATAGCAGTATTTTCAAATTTGTGGGAATGAGGTAAAAAAATTGTACTGAACATGGGCAAACATAAATGAAAGGGAAAACAGATTTTTTAGCATTTACTACAAAATATATGGTGTAACCCTAAGTAAAAGAGTTCAACTAGCTGCAACAGACCATATTTCTATATTTAACTCCTCCTCGAACATGCTATGATATTTCAGGTCATATTCATGAATCACATAGATTAGAAATTCAGCTAGGAATTAACTTGCAGCATGCTGGACTGCTAAACATTGCCCTTCGAAATTCGAGCCAAATCTTCTTTAAAAGGAAATTAACACAATTTTTAATTAAATAAGATAATTTAACATGCTTTGGTGATTTTAATTTTAATATTAATATGTTAATCATCATCTGAAGGTGTGATAATAATAATTATGGTTTTGTATAATAATTCTCTTTTGGGTTTGTCTTTTTTTTAAATGCTATTCAAGAGTTTTACATTGTGTAAACAAAGGGTATATTTCCCTGCTTTATCATTATTTATGATTTCTTTATAGAGATTATATGGTTTATGATTTCCTTTTCAAAATGTTAATCAACATTTTCTAATAACAACTCTGATAGGATAAAACCAGTAGTCTTTAATTTGAAGCAGACACAACTAAGAAGGCCATGAAATCTTGGGAAGCAGGGGAGTAAGAATGACATTTTTGCAATAGGTAAATCAATTTAGCCATAGTAAGAGACAGCGAATTTCAGACTGATGAGGGAAAATAATGATTTTCTAAAAAAGTTTACAAGAAATTAATTGGAACAAAACGTCATTCACCGAATTTTCACAAAATGTGAAACCTGGAATACACAGAGACCAAAAATGAAATACTAATTAAAAAAAAAAATCACCTTTCATAAGTTATGTTTATAAAATAGAAGTTAAAAAGGCTAATAAAATGGCTATTATCTGAAGTAGCTTCATCTAAAAGTCATTTGTGGTTCTACTTATGTTGAGACTGTGAGTAAATAATAAACCCTTCTTATTCATTGTATTGTTTAGTTAGACAGTAGTCCTTTTAGGACAAGGTGACTCCTATTACAGTGATTGCACAGTCCTATTGAGATTAAGACAAAAATCTCTTACTGTTCTGGCATGCAGCAGTAGTAACGTCTCTGTCTTATTGTTGATGACTGAAACTGTTGAGGAAGAGCTTATACATGCCAAATTTCTTCCACTGTCCTTAGAAGTAAATTTTGTTTTTTAAATATGGAATAATTGAAAGTTGTATAACTAAACAAAGGCCTGTATGTGGCAGGTGATGCAGTAAATTAGCAATGTATGAGAACTAAAAATAACCCAAACTTAAAGAACAGTAGATGAGTTCCTTAAAGTAAATTGGTTCTCATATTATCACTAAAGATAGAGAAATTTTGATTTATACTAAGTATATAGCAAACAACATGAAAGAATTTATTTTTCAGGTTGTTTCAAAAAAAGACAGTAGATCATCTTGTTCTTGCTACAAAATTTCTCTACTATGCTACACTTTCAATGTGCTGTGACTGGCACATATTTTCTTACTCTGTGTAATACAATTACCATTAACGATGATAAGCTGCTCTTGTGTACTCTGGTAATTGCTCAGGCTTTGGTGAAATACTAACTTGACTGTGGAATTGAACTTATGGGACTATAGAAAGTAGCAATACATCTGCAATTTTCACATTGCTGTTCTTCCTTTTTTACATGCAGCTCCAACTGCCTCAATGCGAGAAGAAGGGCTGGGATTCATTGGAAGAGAAAAACCCTTCTAGTTGTTGATGTGTGTGCTTCTTCTCCTTTCTTTTCCTAGAAACCTCATACATACTGTATATGAATACATCCTTTTTGTTTTTTATTCTTTTTTCTTTTTTTTTTTTTTTTTTAATGTCTTCCTAATAGCCCAGAATCCATTAGGCTCTTGAAGATATCTAAGGTACATCCTTCAAGTGGTAAGGGGACCTTTTTAATCACTTTCTGGCTTCTGTGTTTTTTGTCTTAAATTAGAGTAAAATTTTGCTCATTCTTTGTTTCTCTTAGATGAGCCTTCTCATACAATGGTCCCAGGAACTGGCAAAAAAAATCATAATGGTAATCATATTGCATCCGCTGAAAAGTTGGACATCATACTTTTTAAAAGTAAAGAATCAAACCAGTCTTTGGTTTGGTGGTACCAACCATTGTACACCCCCAATCAATTAAAACAAACAAACCAACCAATCAACAAACCAACAACAAACCAAAACCCAAGCAAAAAGATTCCAGAGAGAAGCAAAGAAGTGGCTTGGGAAAGATCTTTTAAAGATAATATTTTTGTGAAGAAGTTATATTTTCTATCATGTTCTTTATCAGTACATCTCAGCCTTTCTTGGAAATCTCTATTTTATAAAAAAAGGAACTAAGGCACAATAATATGATCTTTTTGTCTAAGGTCAAAAGTGCTGCTGAGCAGGAAATGGAAGCTTAAATCCTTCTATAAGACAGTTCATTGACTATGACCTGCAGAATCCAGGATTAACCTGTGCGATCTGTTTGTTTGTGGAGTGGAAGAAGGTGTTAGGGGCTACAATCAAGTGTCAGTTTCAGCTTCCCTAACATACTTTAAAGGAAATGAAAATTGCTTAACCCTGTGTTTTTAAGAGTCCAGCTCGTTAACTGTATTCTGTGCTGCAAAATAGTTCCTTCTGCCAACTTGGATTGTCAGTTTCAAAATACCCTTCCTGAGGGACTCCAAACATAAAAGTGCTATCAATAAATAGAAGATATTCTTGTACCTTAACAGTGTATGATATTCAGGTCACAAGTCTTTACTTACTCTTAGCCTTAGACTTACAAGTCTCCTAAAGACTATTTCAAATGAAAAATATTCTCTAGTATGTTTTATTTATTATTTATTGCTGAAGTTGAGCCTTTCTGTTCAACCAAGAACATGGTGAAGCTGCTTTCTAATCCCAACTCCAGACTGGGTAGGCAGCAATCTGAATGTGTCTTCCACTTCCTAAATAAATCTTCCAAGCAATTTGCTACTGCATTCTGTCTTGGTTATCTTTTTGTCAGAGCATGCCCACCATTTTAGGGCCAACAGTCTGTATAAGCATCTGTCTGTGTGGTCAGCCACAGGTTCTCACAGGGCTTTAAAAGTGTGGGACTCAACAGTAAGACACAGGCAGATATCAAATACTCAGAAAAGAAGTAGACACATATTTGACCTACTCACAGTAACTTAAGCTCCATATGATTTTAAGTACTTGCTGTGCTAGGATACAAGTTAGTGATGACTTTGTGTTGGTAATGTTTTTTTTTTTTTTAGTTCAAACTGAATTCTTATTCTATTTCTGAAGAAAAAGTAGACAATTAAAGATGGAATTGGATTTCAGCCACAGAAAATGAGGTATTGTGTCTCTGGTTGATTGGGTTTTTATCACAGACCTACTTAAATTGCCTGATCAGTATACAGAAAGATTAAACCTCTTTATTTTAAAATGTTTTTGTTTGCATCCTGCAACTTTATATTCATTCACAAAACCTTCATTTTGCCACCTTCTCCTTGACCAAGTTATTATTGGAAGCCCAGCTTTAGCAAAAAGAAAGTAATCAATAATTTATTAGGATTAATAAATATAAAAAGTATTATGCTGTTGCATAATGAAGCCAGAGCCTTCAATAAACATTGAAAATAAAAATTTGTCTAGATTAAATTTATATTTTCAATGGACAGATTTGTACATTACAGCTTGAGTACTAAGGATGTGAGTACCTCAAATAAAAATTGAAGAACCTTGACAAGGTCATATAGAATGCAGGAACCTACAAAGCCAGCTGTTACCAGTAAAATGTCCAGCTCTTCATTTTCCAGGTGAACTGATGAAATTAAGATTCAGATTTATGTCAGCTGAGCTCCTTTGCTTTCAGTGGAATTACAATGATTGTCACTTGTGAGGAATTTCATATGACTAAAGACTGGGTATATTCCCATTCTATGCACTTGTTCCTCTAGTAGTTAGTGGATCTTTAACCTATGAAGTCCTCTGTTGCAAGATAAATATGTGATATTAATCAATGGGATTTGCATCAGAGAGGTGTATTACATGATTTGTTTATGTAAATAACACAAGAAGTGAACACTCCAAGGGCAAACAGTAAGTGATGTTTGATTGGAGCTATTAAGACTGACGTGAAATGCTGCTTAATAGAATAATGCCATGTGACTTTTAGTGCTAGATTAATCAAAAAGGTTAATGTATCATTTGAGCAGAAAGAAGGAACAAATAGCATTTCTATTTTGTATTTATGGATAGGAATTATATTTCTACTGTTATATGTTAAAAAAAATTGTAAATAATTGTCCATTAGCATTTGAGAATGGCCAGGTATCTAATGAATTTGTGTGTTCAGAGTATCATTCCGTTATAGTAATTTATTATTATTAAAGGGTAGAGAAAATAAGCTTATTTTCATGTAAGAATTAATTATTTCTACGCTTTCTTATAGAAATGCGGATGCCAGCAAAATAAAAATTTGTTAATCTACTGACAAATAAATGCAGTCTTGAGGAAAAAGCCTCATTTTCTTGAAATGTACCAAACAACTTCTCCCGATTGCATCGCAGATGACAGGGGAGATTTACCTCTTCAGTCTCCTCATTTCCTTTGAAGTCTTGTTTTCTGCTGGACCTCTAAACAGGTATTTCTTTACCTTTCTACGCACATCACTTTATTCAGCCAGACAAGGTTTAGAAACAAAAATAATTTAAATCCTATTTAAGTGTTATCATAAATAAAAACTAACATAATGCTTGAGGCTTTGATGCAAGAATGATCTTCTTCCTTGTTCAATGCATTAATTATCTAGTCCAGGGGCAGAAATACTGTTTTCAAGATTATGTGACCCGTTCCACACCCGCTTAATTACAAATAAAAATACTTTGTTATTTGTAATGACATAAAGAGATGCATACACTTACGTCATTCCAGTAACACAAGGAAATCCCTCATTTCCTGCTCCTGACTCTATAACTTCCACATCCATTCATTTAGCAAAGTTCATTCATCCCTTTGCACTAGCTCAGAAACAATGATCAATAAGGTCAATGGCTGTGTATATAAGATAATTTTATCAAGCTTCATTTCCACATATAAGGGAATAGTGGCTACACAAAAGCTGCTTCTTTCTCTGACTTGCAAAGTATTTTGATTCCCAAGGAAAAACACACATACAGACCCATCTATCCCTTTGCCTCTAAGTGTTTTCCAGCCACTAGCATCCTGCTAATTGCTGTTTGTGGGACTACTGTTTTACTGTAGAATAGCAGCAACAGAGATAATATTAGCACGTCTCTGATATTAGAAATTATTTTACCAAGATAAACTCTTTGAAGCAATAGAAGCATTGAAAAATTAAAAGTGCAATGTTTCTTTCCTCAGTTTCAATGGTTTGGTCTTACTGGTGATGCAAATCAGTTCTAGTTCAAATCAAGTCAGATAGTCACACTCATTTTACCTCAAGGGAACACTGTAACAGAGCATTCTAAGAACCTTATCCACTGTTCATAATGAAGAAACTTAGCTATCTAGTAACATTGCCATCTTGGACGAGATCTATGCGAGGCAATAGTGCTAGTGTTTGTTATGATCCCAGTGAAAAGGTCACTCTGGCTCATTAAAGTATTGCTTAAAATACCACTTGTTGAAGCTAACAGAGCAGGAAAAATGAGGATAGTATGGTTACTCTTATGTGCCTTTAGATGCAGAGTAAAAAGAGGTACCAGTACACTATATTGTAATGCATTACATCTTTGATGTGACCCTCTATGTGTCTATATATGACACTATGAGATTTGTTGCATAATTCCCCAGTCTCTTTGCTTAGGCAAGCTTGCATCTTTGCTCTTTAGAACCCACTTATGCACTGAATGTATCTCCATTGAGGTCTCTGAAGAGACACTAAATTTGAAAAAAACTCTACCTAAGTTCACACAGGAACTTAAATTTGACAGTTTCTGTTCAGTAAAGGCCTGAAGCTGCAATTTTAAATGGTTTAATTTGCATTTCATAGCATCTCATTAGGAATCAAAACATTTCAGGTACATATCACTAGTATTTAAATGTTTTTTCATCAGTATACTGGTTTTATGAAGCCTTTCACATTGTGCATTTTTTTTCAGCTTTCTTTTGTGTAGTTTAATTATATTATTTTTTCCTGTAATTCTTCAGAATCTCACACATGCAACTCTTGAGGCTCAGTGAATAGAATTATAGATTCATAGAATGGTTTGAACTGGGAGGAACCTTTAAAATTCATCTAGTCCAATTCCATTGCCATGAGCAAGGATACCATTCACTAGAACAGTTTGCTTAAAGCCCTATCTAACCTGACCTTGAAGACCTACAGGAATAGGATATCCGCAATTTATCTGGGCATGTCTAACCACTCATTGTAAAAAAAACCAAAAAAACCCAAAAAAACAAAAACAAACAAACAAACAAAAAACCCCAAACCTTTATCCAGGGCATTGTCTTCTCCAGGCTGAATGATGCTAACTGTCTCAGTCTTTCTTCGTATGACACATTCCAGGCTCATATCATTTTCACGGCCTTTCTTGACCTCCTCCAACAGTTCCCTATCTGTCTTTGCATTATTCCAGGTGGGGTCTCATGAGAGTTGAGTAGAGGAGGAGAATCACCTCCCTTAACCTGGTGGCCATGATTCTTTTGATGTAGCCCAGGATACGGTTGGCTTTCTGGGCTGCAGGCAAACATTGCTGACTTCTATCTAATTTTTCATCTAACAGTATCCCCAAGTCCTTCTCTGAAGGGCTGCTCTCAAGCCATTCATCCCCCAGTCTGTATTAATACTGGTACAGATTGTACAAGAGTTTTTTCTTTTCTCCTGCTGGATTATAAGCATATCTTCAAGCTGCAGTGTAAATTAAAAAAAAATAAATTAAAAAATAGAAGCTTAGCTTTGTCTCCTTATATAATAATGGATTCCCTTTATTTTATTATTAATTGGCACTGTTAGAAATTCTTGTTAATGAGAAGCTCAATGATTTGCCTGCTAAGTTTGATGAAAATTCTAATAAAAATTCAAAATAAAGTTCAATTTTTGTTCTAGCAAATGGCCATATGAAAATTTGTTTCATGTGTACGAGAAGATGCGCTTTCTGATAAGAATCTGCCTTACATTTATTTTAAATCTGAAACTCTATCTCCAAAAAAAGAATATTGGATTTATAATAGCTAAGTAGACAGATTTTTTTCCTCCTTAGTAAATGTTGCCAGAAGGTAACTCTAGCAAAATTGCAATGGCAGCTGACCCCAAACCTTATGGATGCTAGTGAAGTGCAAGTTATGTCTTATTTCTGGCACATATGTCACTTACAGCGGTGTGAGTTAGAAGGCACTCATCTGACTATGACAGTAACTGAGCATTCTGGGGAAGCAAAATCAATTTATTTATTTTTAAATTATTTCTTTCAGATTAAGAGAGAACAAGAATAACCTTACACGTAGAGAACTGAGCTTTCCAGCTTGACAGGATTTGAGCCTTATCTTCTCAGGAAAGTGAACACTGGAGTTAACATATATAATTCTTTAGCTGACTACCAAAAAGACTAGACCCTTGTACAGACACAAGTTGTTCATGAAAATTGTTTTTCCACTTAAAAATTCTTTTCGTTCATGCAGCTCGTGTGTAATGTACTCCTGCATACTTCCTATTTTCAAGTATTTTACAGAAATGTAAATCAGAAATAACTATTTTTTCTTAGCCTTTTGATTCCACTAAAAGGTCTTCATATGAAACACAAACCTAGAAATATTGGAAATGCTGCAATTACATATTTTGATATTCCCTATTGATTTCATCATTACCGAAGAATATGGTCCTAGTTTTCTTGACTAGTGACAGTGGATACCTCTCTGGTTTTTCTTGCTAAATGAAAACCCTCCACTCATTAAATCTAAACGTCTAGGATTCTCATATGTGGAAGGAATCTTAGTTCTCTCCAAACTATTTTTTTTTAATGGAAGAAACGTATATTTACATTCTATTTGGCTAAAGATTTTTCTGCATTCTGAGAGACAATAAAATGTGTTTTCTCATAAAGTCTTTTAACTAGGTTTTTGATGCTGGTTTTGTTCAGATTCTATTATACCTTCATGTTAATTATTGGAGCATTAATACTACAATTTTTCCTGCCTTTCTAATTATTTTTACTTTTCCAGATAGTTGCAACTACTTAACAACTTAACATACCCAAGACAGAATTTAAGGCACTCTTTGAAATCTTTCTTTCCTAAAATTGTTACCTAATCCAACAAAACAAAGTTTTTAAAAAAATTACTTAGATGAGACATTATATGATCTTACTGCTGTTATTTTCTATTTAGATTTGACAGAACATCTCTGCCGTTTTCACTTATTTGCTGTTATGAATTTAAATATCTCTCTTTATATGAATTCATATACACACAAAGAAGACGTATTCAGCTACTAAAATTGCTACCTTTTCCCCATCCCCTAACCAGTTTATTGTAATCATTATTTTGTTCTTACAGTTCTTAGTATTTTTTTTCAGATGAGTGTTTGAACTGAAAAATCAATTATTTATAGAGCCTGGGTCCATATAGATTAGATTTACTTCGTTTCCCTTGTCTAAAAATTCACATATCAAAAAAAGATATCAAATTAATCAGGCATGAACTACCTTTGTTAACTGTGTGTTGTATTTCATCCCATTTTCCACATTCTTCCATTTCTTTGATTATATATTCCTTTAAAAATTGGTTCAGAACTTCAATACTGTTGATTCATATGACAATGAGTCTACACTTATTCAGATTGCCATTTTCTTTCCTCTTAAAAGCATACATTGTATTTTCCCATCTCAGTTATATGATACCACTTTCACTGGCTTCCTAATGATAAACTGGCAATTTCACATACAGCATGTTCCAGCATACTATGATAGTAAGTATTAGTTCCTTTGACTGAGATATTTTATGGGTTTTTGCCACTTTAGAATTTTTAGGTTTTTTATTTTTAAACCACAAGCTGTCTTTGTGATGTGTCAATTTCCCACTGACCACATAGTCTTTGCTCTAATCCCTAGTATGTCCATCCTGGAGAAAAACAAGTAGAAGATATATTCTAGTTTTGAGGCTGTTGATGAATTATTTTAAATTTCAGTGCTACATTAAACATCATTAAACATAATTCACGGGTTTGTGAGGAAGAACTCACATAATATTTTAATTGATAATTCTGGCTAAAAAAGGAGGAGTGACCTAGTACAATGAGTTGATGGAGTAAATGTGGGAGATATCATCCATGTTAAAAGGAATCCATACCATACTGTGACACCTGTAATGAGAGGAACACAAGAGAACAGAATAGAATAATTTCAGTTGGAAGGGACCCACAACAGTCATCTAGTACAACCACCTTGATCCTGTACAGTGCATGAGCACTTAGAAAAAACAAAACAAAACATTTTAATCTTCTAGTTGATTCTGATACTGTGAATAACTGGCTCAATTACTTTCTTCTACTATTACCTCCCAGTTGAATTGTATTGATGTACAGTCCCTTTATACGTGTAGCCTGGTTTTAGTTGGATACTCACACCATACTATTTGTTGATTCTCTATCAACAAAGCTTATTAAAACTCTATGTGCAGCTAGATTACAGCTGCCCATAGACCATCTGTCTTAAAACAGCAGAGTGACTAAAACTGTTATTAAAAAGGCTTAATTTGAAGAGCTATTTTGTAGCGATTTTAGCTTTCCTAAAATTACCCTATCATCCAGAAATATAGAATTTATAGAAGGATTTGGCTACTTGTATGCAATTTTACTTTAAATGATTTTCCCACGCTTTCAAATCTAAGGTGCAATTTGCATCATAAGCCTTTCTTTTTCCCAGTACCATTCTTATTTATACAGATGTTTATTTACTCAATTTTGGTGATTATACAAGAGTTCTGAAGTGCAAGAGAATTGTGCTTTAACATTCTGAAAGTGATAGATGAAAAGGAGTCAGGATCTTAGTGGTCATTTTCCGTATGTTTTGTGGTTCCTGACAACACCCCCCATTGCTTCCTTTCCACTAACTTTAAAGCTCCTTTTACCCACTGATATTTTTTGTCAGGGATTAAAAGCTGGAGTTAGAGATGTAAACAACATCTTCAGATAACACATGATCTTAGCTCTTGTTTTCTTTTGCCTTTTAGTTTTGTTTCTGCTTTGAAAAATACAATTTGGATTATATTTTTTTTTCCTTTTTGAACTTTGATATTTTAATTTAGTAGAGTGAAAGAAGCTTTCTCTTTGAAAGTATTGATTGTGCATTAGGATTAATTTACTAGGAAAAATTAAATTAAAATAAAATGAAATAACTTACAGCTTATTTTTTGTAAGTTCTGCACTTGTATTTTAATACCTTGCCATGTAGTTCATGAATGATAGATAGGTAGATTTGTAAAATAAAATTTATATCAAATTCTTGATCTAAAGGAATCAAAGATGTGTGTTTATTATTATATTGAAAACTACTGAATTAATAAGGAAAGTTCTTATAACTAGCATCTAGTACAATATGTTGCCTTTCTAAAAAACAAACACAGAATTCCATCTTAAAATGACCTAATTGTACAGATGCTTTTATCCCAGTATCCCTCTTTTAAACTAGAGCTCCTAAAGTAGTAATTCGGTGTTTTAACTGGGTCCTCAAATTAACAGTGCATATTAAAGGATGTACATGAAAATCAGGTTTTTAAATTGCATCAGTTTGAGAAAAGCACCACTTTTAAACATATCCTTGTTTATTGTTGCAATTATCACTTGAAAGCATGAGGTGTTTTATGAAACAGAAATGGCTAAAAATGAAAATGAAACATTTCTGTGAAAGAAAGAAAAAAGCACAGCATTGGCCCAAACTCCCTATGAATATCATCTGGACTATGAAAGTCAGGTAGGCATCTGTCTTCTCACTGGAATTAAACAGGGACATGCCAAGAAAACTTCCAAAATCTGGATCTCACTGCACATGGAGTCTCTTGGTTGTTTTTCATCATTTACAAAACAATTATAGCATAGATAAAATCTTTATAGGCTAGAAAATTCCTAACTTGCAACTACTTTCATAGAACTTCAGGTATGACTTAAAGAAATGCAAAGCAAATTCATTCACTATGCTCATTTATCCTTTATCCACTTCAAATGATAATTTCCAATAATGGTACTTGTGCAACTCAGGTCCATTTTCTGTCAGTGCAGTAAATTAATGGAGACCATTTGTAAATATCACTGTATATGTGGTTAGAAAGGACATGCATTAATTCATTTAAATTTTGGCCTCCAGGCCTACCATTCTGAAGTCAACTTTTAAGAAATGAGGTGGGAAAAAAGTTAATTGAAAATTTACCTTTAGCAGTGTTTCTGAGATACATATCTCTGGTTAATTTTAGCTTAAAAATGCTAAACACTGCTTTTTAAAGTAGAAATGGCTTAAAAGCTTAGAGGGTCAAATTATAATGCTCTTGCTGGCACAGACAGGAAAACTGGTTAGAGGGACAGAAGGAAGCATGAAGATCTTCAGGAAGTCAGAGTAACTAATGCAAGGGCAAGTCTGGTGCATGCTGTGAAACATGGTCTCCATTAACCCTAGGAATGTCCAAAAAGAGGTAAAATATAGGCAGAAAAAACTTTTTCTTTTGAGAGGGCCTCGACAATTTGGGGTTATAAAAGTATAGGCCTAAATGAATCAAAGAGCATGATAAAAGCCAGATAAGACAGGCAGAAGAGACAGACAAAGGCCAAGGAAAAGGAAAGAGTGTGCAGAAAGCACATCTACATTAGCAGTTCTTTGGGATAATATACATGACCAGCATGTTGAATGGTTAAGGGAAAACACATAAGAAGTCGCAGTTTTTCACAATGTACTATTTTTTTCAGAGTACTGGAGTAAATTATCCTATTGCCTTTCTGTTCTACACTGCACCAGGTGGAAGCAAAGATCTCTATTTGCAATCTATGCAAAGTTAATGAACTAATATGAAATACTTGCCAAAATAGGGAGAGAGGGGTGCTGCTTAACTGGATGGACATAAACTGAGTGTATCTAGATGCAGTAAAAAATTTACTTGAAAACTGGCTCCGTTTTCAAGTTAAATAAATTCTGAACAGTGTATTTATTGGCACTGTAGAAGTGAGCACTACAATGGAAGAAATTCTACTTCAGTTTTATATATTTTAATAGCAAATACATATCTCTGCAATAAAAACCATGAGAAAAAATAAAAAGAAAATACGTCACATTGATGGAATTTTTGAAGTATTAACCTCCCTTATTATGAGAGTTTCTGAAGCAGTTGTGACTACTGCAGTGAACTGTATAGTTTATATTCTGAAGCTGCTGTGACCCTTTCTCCCGCAGAAGAGAAGAGAAATGAATTGTGGTAAATAGGGGAAGAAATCAGAAATAACTGTTCGAAGGCCAACCATGAGGCTAAATGCCTTTGAGAAGAGGTCAATGTTTGATATGTCTTTTGCTGCTGGGCAAAGTACTGTACTTCATAAAAATACTTTGATCTGGTGGGATTTGGCTTACTTGCTCCTAACCTTCAGCTCTCAACAAGCATTAAAGCATATAATTAAGCACGAGCTTCTTTGTTTCAATCCAGGATAAAGGAAGAAATTATTTGAAAACAGAAGATCCAATTAGGTCAATAACAGAGGGGGTACCTGAAGGTTTGAGTTGCTGAAAACTGCAAACATATTTGCTTGGAAGCAAGAATTTTTCCTCGTGAGTGAGTTTGCTTCTTAGCAATTAACACTGCATTACTTGTTCACTTGCAACTTGACAACACATCTTCATGGGCTTGTCTGTGTTGTCTCAGTTTTGGGTCACCTCATGATTGTTGAAAATACTAATGTTAAACACACAAAACATTTTCGCGTCTAGGTCTTATTTAAATTCTTTAGCAATGACCAAAAATATTGTTTTGACTTAAGTAAACTCAGGATCAAACTCAGGATTTTCACCTTAAAGCAATTTCTAAACAGAAGTATACAAGGTGGGTTAGCCAGGACAGTAGTAGATTTGTGAATAAAATCAGGAATATTGTATTATGTATGTTCAAGTTCTCTAGGTGCAAGAGGAGAGCTGAATTCAAGAAGTGATTTACGAGTGAGAAGTGCTTAAAAGTAGTGGACCTTCCTAACTCATCATTATAAAATACTGGGCTATTAAATAGCAAGGCTATGTGGGCATGTTGTTCAGGCTAGATTTACAAGGGCTGCATAAAAGTCTCTGCTCAAATTGCCTTAAAGAGGCTAATGAAATTCTCTGAAGACCTATCATCTTCTTGTGAATATCTGAGCTTCTAAACTACCTGTCTCCACTGGCAGATTTTGACACATGCCTAAATATTTGTTAACAGGAGTATGCACGGCTGCCTCCAATGTTGCTGAGCAGATGAGGCAGCTCTGTACGGCCTTGCCTCTTTCTATCACTGTTATATGACAAGAGCTTCAACCCCCACCAATGAATGAACTCGGCTTAAGAAGGTTATTGTCCAATAAATGGCCCAACCGCTCTTGGGATTGCAAGTTAATAAACATTGGTATAGCTATAGTTCTATAGTATAGCTATGTGGAAGAATCATATAATGCTACATTAAGATCATTAAGCACAAGAAGCCAAACACCTGAGGGATGAATTCAGCAGCCATAAAGAGAAAGGAGATGCAGCTACACCTATAACCATGACCTACCTCATTATATTCATATCAGCATTGCCATTTCATTTTATAATTGTTATTATAAAACTCTGTGGAAGGCAAAACCTCTTAATTTCTAGCACACATTGTAAAATATGTTATGTTAATTGCAGACTGTAATGACTTTCCTGCCATGATTTTTATTTGGTTTGCCTGTATTACCACAGTTGACTTCTACACAGATACTAGGCTAAATTCAGCAGTGATTTCTAGTCCACACAAATTTACTGACTTTACAGGAACTAAATTAAGTGTGATTCACCGCAAAATATTTCCCACTGTGTAAAAAACCTAGAAGCTTCACAGCCATTTATTTATTTTAAAAATATACAAGATGGTTAAAATGGAAATTAATAATTAGTTTCAAAAGGTGTTGTGATCAAAATAACATTTGTACTTTTCAGTCAGTCTAAATAATAAAAGAAAAATAAATGGATGGTATATCACAACCCTGGCTTATTGGACTTTTTTTATTAGATTTTCAGCACATTTGGTTATCTTGTAGTTACTATCTTTGACTCAGCAAACTATTTGGATGTATATGTCTGTTCCAAAATGTGAGGAATCTGTATGTGTATTCAGAGCTTGCAGGACTCGGGGCTTGTGTTTCCACCACTCTATACCTAAGCCCTGAAATTTAGATATTTCCTCAATTCAACTGATGTTTCCAAAGACATGCCCATAGATGTAATACTAAAACAGGTTCTGACAGGAAGCATAGAATAATGAAATACGTGCCCATTATTTTAATTCATTCCATTCATATAATATGATTGCCTTAAATATACATGACTGAATGAGGATATTTTTCAGGATATGAATATTAATCTCTTACTGCTTTCAGCCTCTTGAGTATTTGCAGTAAACCACTTGGTAAAATTCCTTATATTTGACATAGTTTCATTAAGTCCTCTTCCTTCCGTATTGGTTTTGGGGTTTCTAAATTCAATGTTAGGGGCTTAATTTAATTGCCTAAACATAGGGGCTTGAGGTTATCCTATGTAGCTTCCTCTGCCAGTCCAGAAAAACTTGTCTCTGTTCGCCCTGTGTGGCATCAGTCAGCCTCTTTGTAGACTTCTCAGATGTCCTCAGCCTCTCAAAGAGCACTAGAGTCTTATTTTTACACAACTGTATTGAGGTTGGAGTAAAGTTTACAATTTGTATTTTTATCCATCTAAGTCTAAGGTAACAATTTAGTTCATTTTACAGTCAATATGGAAAGATAAGACCTTCTTCTCATATTAGGAAACCAAAGCAGATGGAAAAATTGTATCCTCAACATACCTATCTCTCACTGTTGGCTATTCAAGGAGCCTGAAAGTTTATCTTAGAGTATGCATGGAATCCATTTGACCAAACAGCCATGTGCATCTGAGCAGTTCAACTTACGGCTAATGAAAATGCATAGAATCTTTGAGGATGAAAGTCACATCTTGATTTAGATAGCAATAGGCAGCAAAAGGATTCATTGTTTGTATCATTGCATTAAATCAGAATCAATTGCATTTTTTTTTAATCGTCATTTTTCTCTTGCAGAAGACTAACTTCAATTGATATGAGTCCTAGCTGAAATATCTAAATTTTAGATGATAGCTTGTTGTTGTAGCAGTTGTAGCAGTTCCCACCATAAAAGGGATTGGTTTTGTTTCTGGTATAAGCAAGCTCATTAAGCAAGAATATTAATAATGTGATTATAAATTAAAATCTACAGTGATCTTTAGATTTAGACATTCTTTCATACCTTTTTTTCCATTATTTTATCCAAGCCAAAACCACTGCATTGACTTTAAAATCCTGCCAAATAGACCTGGAATGCCTAATAATTTTCCACATATAGCTTTGTAAATTTTGCCTGAGCTTTTAATCTGTGTCTTGCAGAGACTGAAAATGGACTTTTTTTTTAATTTAAGGTAACAAGCAACTCTGACTTTTTTTACAACTTATCTTTTTACAACTTATTTTTTACAACTTTACAACCTAGAAATTGGTATAATTAAAAACATATTTGATTTTGACTAATCTTACATTGTGATGCATCACATTCACAGGGGTGAATCTGAATTTTTCTTATCTCAAAGAAAATAGTAAATTTTGCAGATACCTTCAAACTGAAATTCACATTTGCTTGCACTGAAGTGTGGTTTCATATGTCTGCATTATGAAAAAATAAATACCAACTTTTCCCTTGGCTATCTACAGCATCTGAACCAGCAATGAACCTTTTTTATTCCACTATGGTGGTAGGTCTTTTAATTTGGAAATTTATTTTAAGCCGATGACTATAAAACATTATTATGATTTATATCACAACTAGAAATGATCAATGCAGGATTGGACTGCCAGGACTCGTTGCTTGATTAAGTTCTGTCAGGGTCTTCTTAACTAGCAAATTATCTCACCCATACTTCTTTTCAAAAGAAGTTGACACTGGGGAAAAATGAACAAATACATAAATAGTCCAAATAAGTATTTCCTGGTTGCTTATTTATTTATTTATTTATTTATTTTTAAGGGAAAAGATATTAATCTAGTAAAGTCAATGTTCGTTGTGACATTGACATACATGAGAATGGGACTGAGCTCAAACACAGGTAACGGTAAACAATGTATGAGAATATTAATCCCAGTTTTTTCACAAATGCTACTAAAGGGCATTCTGTGTTAAAATGTATCTTAATTTCAATATCTTTATTATAAAATTACAACTGTTTCAGGAATTCGAATGTCCACAGGAAATGCAGTTTGGATGAAGAATAAAGTCATCTGCATGATAACTTGATCTAGGGTAATATCAGGAGATAGATTTACTGATTTTAATTTACAATAGAGAACTAAAGATGGAAGCTAAACTAAATATCTGTGGAGTCATTCCTGAAGAGTGTACCATGGAACTTGTAACTACAGAAAAAAAAGCTTTTATTTAACACATGGAGTTTTATTAGGGGAAAACCCTTTAAAATTGAAATTAAAAAATATCTATGAATGAGACTATATTTTTAAGTAGATTAAATTAACCGAGAAGGACTCTTGTAAAAATTTTACTATTAATACTATTATTCGATTCTAACAGTTAACTCGTATGTTTGCAAATAATTCTATTTATTTTAATTTTAGTACCATAGTGTATGTTAAAATTAAAAGCTCTTGACATATATAAAGATATATGGTCCAATGATAAGTAGGCCACTCTGGATCTGACTGGGTGTGCAATACGACATAGAAATAAACTTGTTTCACAATGTCTTGAGGGGAAAAACCCCACATATTTCAATAATGGCACTTAGAAACTCAGAGCTTTATACTTTTTTTTTTGAAAGTTAGGTATCATACATAAACTGGTTTTCAGCTAGTTAAACATCTAACTGTAATTAAATGCCTAGTTTTATAGCATAAAGGTAAACTCAATCCCATCCTTAAAGTACATACAGGAGAAACAGGAACATGAACCATAACTCCTCAAGTAACATACACAATGAACTGCAGATCTTAGGTTGTATTCCCATAGTCTTCTGATAATCTGAACCTTAGTTTTCTAGGATCTCATTTAAAGTTATGCATTCCTAATTAAAGGGGTCTGCATTCACCCTCTCCACAAGTTAAAAAAAACAGCCATAGAAAAACTGAAAGAAACTGCAGAAGGCTATCTGTACCAGTGGGCAGGCTCTCCTTAAAGCCTCCGAAAACAGAAAGTAAACCACTAACCACTCTGGCAGCATGTTTCTGAAAGCAGAAATGTGAAATTGTCTTCTGAGATGCTGGGTAATCAGGCCAGAGTGCTGCACAATTTAGCCTATACTGCAAATTGTATTTGAAACATAAAACTTCACAGTGGCGTTTTGGAGCTTTTTTTGTTGTGTTTTGTTAGTTTGTTTTTACTGAACATTAGTCATTAATGGTAAATTAATGGTCAAATTCTGTCTCAAACCAGTTAAAAATGTTGTGGAGTTCTTTCCAGGGTATTATTGAATAATCCTGTTGTCTGTAGGAGATTCCTGCCAAAATACATTAACAAAGGAAATTAATAGGCTATCCATAGATCACAAAGCAATTAGAGATTTGGGTTTACATGTAAAGATTTTGTGGTCACAGTTGTCTATAACAGACATTCAAGCATGAGCAAACAAGGATTGTTTACATCCTCAACATGAGAACATCTGAGTCTCATAAATAGTTTTATAGGAGCAGTGATTCACAATTCTTTTACCCACTCTTCATTTTATCTTGTTTGAGCCAAATTCTGTCTCTTATTCAGAATGAACACTAACATTTAAAGGATCTTGATGTACTCAAGATGTACGTGATATTTTGATATATTTGATATAATTTGATATTACATAAAATATTTCTTTCTACATAAGAGATATGGGAGGAACAGTTTTCAGTTTTGGCCCTTTGCACTTTTCATCCTTCTGTGTGTAATATAACTAGTCTTGAAAGTAGTAACAAATCCCTGGAGCTTCCCACAAGTCTCCAGGTAGCAGAGGTCTTAACTCTCTTTTGAAGACAGTCGTCCTCATGATGTGAGCAGTTGCTCTGAAGAGCAAAATGAACAGTTAAACTCTAGGCTGCTGCTGTTCACATATCTGAAAAGAAAGTAACAATTTTTAAAGACCTCTACAGTTAGGAATATCTGAATGCCAGGCCTCCACATGAAGAAGCCTACAGTCTTTACACATAGCCTGCAGTAGTTAAGTTATAAAATTTTATAGTTTATATGTTGTATTCCATGTGTTTCTGCTTACTTTATTTTTATAGATGACCAAGTGGTAATCATTTGAAGACACTGCAACCAGTTAAGCACTGTCTCTGGTTCTGTAAGCAAGACTATTCAGGCTTTCTGTTCATTATGCCGTGAGTATGAAAAAGAAAACTTATTGAGGACCTTGGGGCTGACCTTTACTTGGAATTGATTTTAAAAATGAGTTAAGCAATTAGAATTGCATATTATTTCGTTCTGAAATCATGCTTTGATATTCAATATTGTTATTATTTTATGTAAATATACTACAATTGCAGAGAACCTTTGCTAGTTTTTACTGATTAGCACCAAGGTTGATTTTATAATGAGAGAAGACTCTAAAATCAAGGTCCACAATCTTGTTTATAAGCTTTCTTTGTCAAACATAATTCCTCCTTTTGAAATTTTTATGTCATTCTTTTATTGGAGAGGGCAAGGAAGAAACAGAGATATATTCCAAGAACATTTTATTATAAATTTAATACACAATTCTAAAAGTTTGTCTTTATCTAACTGACCATATATTTTTATTTTCCTTGAGTACTTACTTGGAATGGTTTTGAGACATGGTCTAGTGATGTTTTTTATCAGAGTTAGGTTGATGGTTGGACTAGATGATCTTAAATGTCCCTTCCAACTTAGGCAATTATACAATTCTTTATTATGCAATCATGGTACATGTTACTTTAACTCATTTTCCTACATTGGTCATAGTAGAGGAAACAGCTGAGCATAAGATTAATTTAAAGTTGTTTTTAACTTGATCTTTAGTAAAAATTAAAAATTAAAATTGAAAAAAAGCAAGCATCATGTCGGGATGGAGTAAGTGAAAAACTAGAAATGAATATGTGAAGGACAATGAGCATAGCTACTCTTTGAAACAACTGTTTGAAAATGTGTACAAACAGAAAAAATATTACAGAAAAAAATTCTAAACGCCAGCAAGGCATTGTACTATTTCTGGAATCAATTAATTTTTTTTTTTTATTCCCCCCTCCCCCACCCCCCCCAGCCCTTTGTAAATTATTTCCTATGTCTTTTTGTCATGGTTTGGGCTGGACTGGCCACTGAAATGAACAACAGATTCTCTCTTTTACTTTTCTTCCCTTCAGATTCTTTCCCTTGAGAAAATTCAGACATTTGAAAGGCATCCTGTACCTACAGAACAGAATAGACTGTACAAGATGTCGAACAGTACTGAGTAACAATAGTTTCTAGCACAGAAGAATGTGATTCCTGAGGGAAACCAGAAAAAGAAAAGTTGAAAAAAGCAAGAAGACTTTTCCACTCATGAAGCAAGAACATTTTTGTGAGAATCTGATGTTAACTTCCTATCTCAGCTATTAAAACAAAAATCACAAAACAGTCAAAATAAATATTACTATCAAGAGGGAGATAAAATGATTGTAATCAAGTGGCCAGAAATGTCTAACTATGTAATGTGGGTGCCTCACCTGAACTATCCTACTTTAGCTTAAAAAAACCAAACCAAAACAGGTAAATGTATGAGTCAAACAATTATGTCAAAGATTGACAGTAGAAGAGTAGATGATATTCATTGTATATCCTCAAACTTGTTTAACTCGTGCTCCTTTGTCCAAGATAATTGGATGCATCATTATCATTCTCACTTGTAATAAGATACATATAAATTAGAAATAATGTGATGACTCATCTGCTGGTGAGTATCAACAAAACTCCATGAAATGGAGATGTATTGAATTCAGTTAATTGCATGTTCTGGTTTGTACCAGCTGAGGAGATGTGACGATTTTTGTTTGTGTTTTCAGCAGTACACCTTAAGTATTATAACTATATCAATAGTATTATCTCTTAGCCCATTAGTTTGGACTAAATGATAGACAGCAACAAATATTCCCCATTTGAATATTGTGCATATTACAGAAAACAGTCATTTTACCACAAAATTTCACGGGATGTTAATCATTCAATAATTTCTAGCTTTTTTTTTTGCTTCCTCATAGCATGTTTCACATTCTGTTGGAATTCTCAAGGAGTACAATACACAGGCAGAAAAATCCCACATGTAATCTTAAATATAAAGAAAAAAATAAGTCTAGATAAAATTCTTGATGACAACTTTACTAGACAAATAATAAGGATGTAATGGCAGATTAAGTAACAATACTGTACTGCAAAAATTCAAGAGTGAAATGATTTTTAAACAATCTGATTGCAATCGGATTTTACAAGAAATTGTGGGTTGGAATCTTTTACTTCAAGCACTTAAATTGGTTATTCAATTTAGATGTGTCAGTTCCTGCAAAAAAAGATTTAGAACAACTATGTTAATAAGCAATCGGTCTTTTAATCTGGGTATGGTGAATTGCTTCCTGGAATACTAGTACAATAATAAAAAGCCTGAAAGTCATACAACTGAAGGAATACTCTGCCTAGTCCCAGGCACTTCCTCCCACTAAGGGAGTTAGGATCTCCAGAGTAATTTTCTATGTCTCTATATCTGTGTAGAAAAAAAGAAACCCATTTTGTGGATTTCTCTCTGTGGTATGTGAACCAGAAAGCAAAGAGCACCTCAGTAGGCAAGTCTGGAAGTAATCTGAATCATCCTCTGTGGGAATATAAGCAGAGTATTCAGATAGGTTACAACATAGTACTACCTACTTTAATCATGTACATATAAATCTGAGCTTATAGTGTATTTATTTTTTTAAAAATGGTCTCTGAAACTCTGTTAATGTCTTATAGATAAAGTTACATTAGTTACAAACATGAAACCATTAAGACTCCACTTGAGTGAGTTGAGTCCCATAGTTTTCAGGATTAATTTTTGTCCTGTTTTCAGGGTCATTATGATAATTTTGCCCCACAAGACATCTCAGATTGTGAATAGTGCTCATATTTTTTTCGGAGGTTCTATCTTAGAGAAATTGTAGCCTCCAGACTATTGGCTCTGTGTTTCAAACACTTCAATTTATTTTTTATTTTTTCATAATTTGGCAAATTTTATTTCAGCACATTCTATCCTTTCAAATAAATTAACTGTTTGCATAAATGAGAGAAAAATAAAAGAAAAGCTGCATTGTCCATAACTGAATTTTATATCTTAAATAAACCAAGAACAACAAAACAAAAAACAAACCAACAAATCCAAACAAAAACAACCCTTAATGCAATGTCTTTGATATTTAGAGACAGGACACTATCAAGATCTTGCTGGTACTATCAAGTACTTTCTAGTACTCACAGCGTGTGAGCAGTGTGAACATTTGAAAGATGTGAGGAGAAGAGAAAAGAAAATAAAGGAATATGTGAACACAGGAACATGAGTATTCTGGTACTAATCAAATGAAAAAACATCACTGGGACCTTGCTGCAGAGCCTGGAAATGGCAATGCTATCTAGTAGGAATATTGGATGACTCCACTTCCTGGAAAGCAATACAATAGCAGAGATCTAACAGATTTTGTAGACCTTTATGTGGGACAATCATTCATGAGCAAAGCACTTACTGCTAACTTTGAGAAGATAACAAGGAATTTGAGAACTTCAGTGAGACCATGCATGCAGAACCTCAAATACTTTGCAAGATCAAGCAGAGTCTGTGACCTCATAGAATCATTTAGGTTGGAAAAGACCATTATCACCAAGTTACAACCATTAACCTAGTACTACCAAATCCACCACTAAATCATTTCCCTCAGCGCTACATCTATACATCTTATAACTACCTCAAAGGATGGTGACTCAACCACTTCCCTGGGAAGCTTGTTCCAATGCTTGATAACCCTTTCAGTGGCAAATTTTTCTGAATAGCCAATCTAAACCTCCCCTGGCACAACTTGTGCCTGTTTGCCCTTGTCTTGTCACTTGTCCCTTTAGACAAGAGACCAGACTGATGCTCAACTTGGTACAACCTATTTTCAGGTATTTTTAGAGAGAAATAAGGTTTCCCCCCAGCCTCCTTTTCCACCAGCTGCTCCTCACAAGGCTTCTTCTCTAGACTCTTTACCAGTTCAGAAGCTTTTAGTGAAATTAATTTAGGCAAAAAGTAGAAAAAAATTTCCATTTTGTTTTCATAGTATTTCTCTTGGTTTTGATACTTTCAATGAATACTCACATGATGTTTTTACTTGGGATAAAATTGAGCCATTAAAACACTACCAAACATTTCCACTGAACATTTCACGACAAATATTCAGTATCAAGGTGGAAACCGGGCTAGTACATTGAAAGTGTCCAAGATCAGTCCTTCATATTGAGGCAAATGGCACAAAACAGTCTCCATGTATGTGATTATCTTCTCTTATTCCACAGATGAGTAACCGCATTCAAGTATTGGAAATCTTCTCTGGGGTACACTCGTGCTTCAGCTGTTCCCAGGAAATGGTACAGTGTTATTTGGTCAAGGATAAAACTGCACCAAGGACTGCTCTAACTATTTAGAGATACAGAGAATAAAGTCCCAGTACCTAGGAGAATTTTCTGTCAGTTCATAATTTACCAAAAGATTCATAGCCAGGGAGTGAAGGCACGTGGGAATATTGAAAGCCACAGCAGATCTCTGGTGATCCTATATGAGAACTGTCCGCATAAAGATTTTTTCTTTGACCACAGGCTGACAGGCTGAATCTGCACCACGAGCTGACAATTTCCAGAACTGACATGTTTCAGAAGACATTTGAAAGAGAAAAAAAATGTCTGAAGTTTTGTGTGTGCTTTACTGAAAAGTTGCACTAAAGGAAAACATTATTAACAGTATCACTGTTAATATCTTTATTGGCCTTAGTTTTAGATTGTTAAACAACAGTTTTGAAAAGAAAGTAGAAAGAGTAAAAAACTTTTATTTTCATAAAATAGTTCATTAGAAAATTAATTTGAATAATTTTTTTTCAACTTTATTAACAATCATTTCTAGAGATGGGAATGCTGCTCTGATTCTCTGATTCTGGTTACTTTCATACAAGCCAGAATAACTAGCCTTTCTTTAAGATGTGACCATTGCTGAGTGTCTCAGGTTGGGCACATAAATTTATTTTTACTATCTTTCAAAGTACTGAGGAGATTATTTATTTAGAAAAATTAATGAAAAAAAAATTGAACTTTCTATAGACTAAGGCGAGATGCTGTCATTTCACTTCAGATGGTGAAATGTTATTTCAAAATATAACATCAATGTTACAGATGTTGACGAGGTCCTTCAGGAAGTATAAGTTGATGGAGTTTCAAGATCATTATGTCGTGGACTAATGTAGTACACCTGACTATAAATCTAGGATATCTGCTTAACTTGAAACAGGGAAGGATATAAAAACTTACATCAACTTTTTGGTAGCAAAGAAACTATCCAGTGATCTCACCTGAAGTCTTTACATATTCCCACAGAAAAGAAAAGAAATATTGAAAAGCCAAATTACCTTTTTTATTTCTTGATAAATATAAATCAGAAATGTCTGCCTCTTTTGTATTGTACTTTAAAGCGAGAGAAATGAGTTCTGAAGTTTTCCTTTCTTTAATAGAAGGGATAGGTCCTATAAATGTCATAGAACCTTTGTTACATGATTCAGTTTCATATTTGGGGAAAGACATGATTTTGTTACATTTGCAAATAGCTTAGCTGAAAAGTATGAGATCCATTCAAATAAGAGGAAATACCTTCTCACAGTTTAGTGAATATTGTTTAGTGGTGGGGGCATAAAAACACTTCTTAATGATTACATTAGAAGTAATAGATATGTTCAGTTCAGCAAATCTGGTTATAATTAGAAAATGAGGACTGACATTGAAATTTATTCCTTTCGCTTTCACTCAGCCAGCTGTGATAACATCACTGGTAAAAGAAGGGAAAATCCACTCCCACTATGTGGGACTTTTACTCATTCCTCTGCTTTTTATTCTTTTGGGGCTCTTCTGACCATTATATTTTGATTCGGGGAATAGGAAGCATGTTTCTTCTGCAACTACTCTTTATTCTTCCAACTGTAAGTTTCTAGATGACAGATGAAAGACAGTTTTCCTGTTTCTTGAAAATTTCAAAATATAAAATTGAATGAAAAGTCAAAATCTCTTTCTTGCATTCAAAAGAGAAAAAAAACCAACTTAATTGAGTGAATATATTTCCTTTTGGTAGATTCACAACACTTCACACATATCTTGATTGTTTTAAATGATGCATAGTGAGCTTAACATTCAAAATAAAACATCATGTTGAAGAGGAAAAACAGATTTTTGTATATATATTGGCATTTTACATATGCATATGTTTTTATTGAATATTTGTTTTAATCCATTAAATCCTCAAAAAAATGCCTCTTTCAGAAGAAAATTATGAACTAGATTTTTTTAAATAATATGCTTATCCTTTTTAATGCTTGAAGATAATTTGAGAAATTAGTTGTAATATTGCCTTCAGTTTTTTATTAAATTTTAATCATAATGACCTATATTCTGTATTCCTGCACTTTCTCGGTTTTTTTTCTCTACGACTCTTTCAGTATAACTTCTGGAAATCAGAACGTCAAGGAAAGAGAGAGAAATGGTCAGAGAAACTATGCAAACTGATCTTACAACAGAACTGAAGATAAAGGATGCAAATAGTAGAGATTTTTCTCTACTGTGTCTCTCCCTCCAGTCTCTATCAGTCATTAATGCTTTTGAAGGAGTCCAATTAGCTGATCAGAGATTTACAGCTAAAGAAATGGAAACAGAGGGCAATTCAAAAGTTTCGTTACAAAAAAATTACAGCAGCTAGTTAGTCTCACCATTCTACATTTGATCTGTCTATTTGATTAAACAAGAAGGATAGAAATGGAACAAAAATGTAACTCCCAGAAGAAAGCAGAAATTAACCTCTCAAAGAACTATCTTGAGTGTAGAATTCGCTTTTGGTCAACTGAAGTAATTCAGAATTACATACAACTTTTCTGTGATATCTCCTTTTTTGTATAATTGTCCATCTCAAATGGAAGAATAAAGAAGTACTAATAAAGCATTACCTAGGCAACTTGAAGGCTGTTGAAGTCAAATAATGGTTTATAACAGACATCCTCAAATGTACCACAAGACGATATCACAGGCCTTGAAAGTGCAGGCACAGGGTGATACCAGATGTCCCAGAGCTATAAACACTACTCAGAAATGGTCAATTACTATTTGCTAAAGGAATGCAGCCCTGGGAACAGAGGAGAACTAGCTTCACGAACAACAGAGAGAGCAATGAAAAGTATCCAGCGTATGTAAACTTTAGATATAATGTGACATTTTGAGATAAAAAATGAAAAAAAAAATGAAAAAAGTAAGATGACTGTTAGCAAATATACCAAGTACACCCAGCAACAAGGTAGAACAAGCCCCAGGTGTGAAAATTAATTTCAAAAGAAGCTGGGATGCTCATGATTTGCCACAACAACAACCTGCTGAAAACGTCAAGAAGAGATGGTATATCTTGGAATGTTTATATGTGTCAGCTTTAACTGTAACTTAATTTGAAATGGGCTGTAATTGGGTACTTTGGACTATAAGTGCTGGTACAATAGTAAACAGACTAATGTAAACTCTTTGATTAGACTACTAAAACTTTAATGACACTATCGGTAAATTATTGTTTTCAAACATAAGGTGTGCTTCTCCTGCCCAAAAAATTGCATGAGGTGTTTGATTTAATTGCTCACTGCTGACATATGATTTCAATTTGAATGCAAGAATATCTTAGGGGTTAAATAAAGTAGCATCATTTTGTAAAGAATCTGATTTTATTTTTTTAATCTTTGCACACCTTTTAAAATAAAAGTCTGATTGTTACATCTGATGTGAAGTGCCTGTTTTATGCTTTAAAAATTAGAATTTATTTAATGTATTAGTATAGAGACAAATGTTTTCACTTACACTGAAATAATGTTCAGTTTTTACAACTGTACATCTTTTCCCTTGACAGCTGATTTTGGCTTACTGTCCTTATTTTTTGTGTGAATAGTTTTGCATGAATAGTTTAATATGCTGCAAGAAATAACTGAAAACTAGCTACACAGAAAAAAAAAAAAGTTGGATGAAATTTCACATGATCTTTGTAAAGACTGATTGTAATAATAGCTGCAGGTATCTACCTTTGAGAAATCAGTGTAATTAAACACCAAGTGAAAGTGGTAGGACTAATCTGTCTATGGTCCATACAATGAGTGATAAGTTCTTTAATTAAATTAAATTTAAGTTGGCAAGTGGTACAAAAGAAGTTAAGCCAAGTAAGAGACTACCTAGAAAAGATACAATGACATAAGGATTGATTTTAGCACAGCATTTGGACATGAGACTATAGGATTCTGCAGTACATACATTTGTGAGAGCTACGTTTGTATGTAGAGCTTGACTTGCTTATCTAAATATAGGAGTTTGATGACATCTGAGACCCTCTAGGGTATTTAGGAACACCTGTCCATGACAGCATGAAAAGTGCTGATGACCCATAGGACATCCACAACATTCTTAACTGGCAGTTAAGATCAGAAGGGATGCATTGAAGCACCTCAAATACCACTACCTATGTGTGGACAACTGAATCTAGCAGCAATTCTCCTGTCCCTTCAGGAGTTAAGATAACTTACACACATTTTGTACATGTATGTGCTTACATGTATATAGACACCTATATGTGGGTAACTTCCTGTCTGTATGTTTTTTAGAAGGGATACATAACCTGAGTAAAGATTAGATCTAGACTTCATCAGCTTTTAATTTTAGCACCGATAAGATAAATTCAATTCCTCGATTTGATAACAAAATGGATATGCACCAATATGATCTGGGTTGAAATATTGTGTCCAGACTTGAACATGTAAGTATGCAGAAATATAGCCTTGGATTGGAAAAGACACTGAAAATGTCTATTCAGATGATCAGCATAATTAACATTCCATAATCAGTGTAAATCCTAAAATAATTTATTTGGAAAAAAAAAAAAAAAAGAGAAAAATCTCAGGATATTATTTCCAAGTACACTGAGGAAATAAAAAACAAAGACGATGATTCACTGGAGCTTCAAAAAAAATGACTCCAAGAAGAAAGTTTCTAAACAGCTATTTGTCAGCCAGAGAATCGCATGGGAAAGTTCCCATCTGCAGGAAAAGGTAAAATTATCAAGGCATTAGGCATTCATTCTGGCTCTGAGAGGAGTCACATACCATCTTTTCCTGCTGCTGTTGCATTGAAACTCATAAGGCTGGATCTGCTGCCTCTGTTCTTGAAGAAATGGAAAGCCAGTAAGGAAGGAGACAAAAGCATAAATGACTGAGTGAGTGAGTAAGTAAATAAATAAATAAGTGCAACAATATCAAGCATGGAGCAAAGCTGATTAGTATAATAAACTTTCAAAAAAGCAGGGGGAAATGCTGAGCAAATAAGACTTTATTCTAAAGTAAAATGGTATGGAAAATAAGGGGGGTGGGCAACATGTTATTCATGTATCATTAAGGAGTTTTTATCAGCTCTCATCAGTTTTGTTGATTCAACAAACTCAGCAGTAGAGGAAACTCAGCAGTAGAATGATGTAATCTTTTTAAGTTAGCAGGATATGGAACATTCCAAAAAGAGTATTTTTTAATATCTTTCTAATCAAGCTATGAAGAGTTAACATAGATAATATCATTCTTTCATGAATGTTTTCTACTTTTTATTTATATTAAATGTAGGAGGACTGTCTAGACCTTTCTGAAATATGTGTTCTTTGAACATGTTTTGCTTTTGTTAGAAAACAAAACCTTTTTTTAGTCTGTTTTTTGCAACAGAATATATTAAATGAAGCATAAACATATTTTTATTACAATTATGGGAAACATTTTCTAAATTAAATGTGTTTTCTTTAAAAAGTAAGTAATCTGAAAAATATTTCTGTGTGGAAAATTCCATTTTCTTTGAAAAACAATTATACCACCACATAGCCCTGTACTGACAACTTCAGAGTTAATCAGTAAGTGAAAAAAATAAATCTTGCTTTTCCTTTCTCAATAATGAACTATTTTTTGGAAGTAATTTCCTTTTGATATTTATTTTGTATTTAATTCCTTATAGAGCACAAAAGTTGGGGGGTTTTTTTCCTCCCTAGAAAATACCAAACTTTACTGGGGGAACACAATGCAAAATAAAAGAAATCAAAGTAACTCACAAATTTCTATTTCAGTGGTTAAAATTTTCATCTTGGGAGTTAAACAAGGACTTGATGCTTTCTTAATCTAGAACTCTTCATGAGACCTATGTCAGTGTTAGTTTGGAAATTTTAACTAGAGATCTTCATTGCAAGAGATAATACTCAGAATTTTCAAAGTTTCACTCACAAGCTAATAAGATTATGCTATATAAATTCCTCACTTGTTCATTCTGTTTTCTAAAGCAGCTAGGGATCCAGTTGCATGACATGGTTAAATGGCATCATACTGTATTTGATTACAATGACATCTGGAAACACCCGTGTATTAGAAAATAAATTATGCCTGCACTATGCAAGCTTTCTGGGAAACTGGGACCTTAATTCAGATATGCACACTGCAATGCTCATGCAGCACATTGAAAAGCATAGAAGATGAAAAGATAGTATTCAGTAACAGTTAAATTTTCTACCTCAGTCAACACTGAACATTTATAGATGATGGAAAATAAAATATACAATGGAGAAGTTAAAATTCCTCTCTAATCTTTTCAAATGTTTTCACCAAATATTTCATGCCACCGAATACACAATTACGATGAACAGTAGGAGAGGTCTCTACCTCTGTTAGCCATCATGCATAATAAATAAACTTTCAATATATAATTAATGTAAGCAATGAAACTGAAAACAAGGTACCTTCCTCCAACAAAAAGACTATTATGAAATACTATAATTATATAAGATCTCGAATTCTATAACTGAAGATTGCCTGTGACTATTTAGTTTCCTGTGTTGTAAACATAGTCTGTCCATCGTAATCTTTATCTATGGCTCAGTACATCCTCAGTCTTTCTTAAATTTTAACACAACAGTTGTTTATTTGGGACTTGACTGTCTGCCAGCAGAGCACTAAATATAGCTGGGTTTTGTTGTTTTGGTTATTAACTGATGAGCAAGACTATTTACTATGTTAATCAGTGCATCTTTCGTCCTGCCTTTTATACTGATATTGAATATTTCAGTTAATTAGAAGAAGAAGTCATGTTGGGTCCATAAATTTTGTATATAAGGTTAATTTTACTGTTGTACTTACTCCTGCTATAACCACACATCAATGGTTTAACTATCCCACCTGAATTTGTTTAGCCTGTGTAAAGATTTCCTAGAGCTAGAGGCACTATGCAGCGTCTCTTAGAAGATCCTCACCAAATATCAGTAGATGACTGAAAATGATATGGTGTTCTCAATCGTTTAATGTCCACTATCCCCTGACAGCCCAGCAGAATGCAGCAGTGTGCTCCAGTACCCAGGCAACGTTGTTTTGAGCACTTGCAGCTGAAGAAAATGCAGGAAATCTCAGAACACTGAATGCAGTAGGAAAAGGTCATATTAAAGCACTATTAAGTTTGTTTAAAAGAAAAAAAAAAAAAGAGGCTGACAGTTTTGTGACAAATATTTACTTTTTTCATAATCAAACAATTTGATCTAGACACTAATACTGACAGATGCTGATTTCATATCTCCGCCTTTTGTTAAGATAGATAAACTAAGGAAATGAGACTTCCATAGCAGTGGAAGAGCGTTTTAGAAACACTTGAAAAAACCAAAACCAACTAATCCAAACATTACCAACTGGATGTTTGGAAATGTGGCACTAATGATTCAGCACACGTAGGAAGATTATTAATATGATGTTACTAAGCACCCACCTGTAGATGCAGGAATAGGTTGGACCCATGGAGTTGTTTGAATTATCTTATACATTATGGCTGGCAAAAGAGAAGTACTATGAAAAAATCAGGATTTCAATAACACAGGTACAAAGAAATGTGGATAACACACACAATGAAAAAACCAAACCTACTAGTTCATTGAATACTGAAAGTATTAAATGATAGCAAGAACCTAATGTGAGGTGTACATATGTGCACAACTTGAAAAAAACATATAAAGGAAAAAATCCCCAGCAAATTAGTTCTCATTGAATTGTGATGCCTGTACCCAATAAAGGTTTGAGAGCATGATACTAAGTAACAGATCAAAAATTGTTATTGCTGTTGATATGCTAGATATTTGGAAACATTAGCATCAAGACTATGATAAATGTCATGAAATACAGAAAGTATCATGAAGTATCTTTTAAAAGGACCTAAACAAATAATTAGATTTCTAATAAGAACATAAGCTCTTTTTGTCTGATAAGACACCCTAATTTATAAGGAGATTATACTATACCATTAAAGCAAAGTTGTAGTTCATAAATTTTATCTGTTTTTAAATAGGCACATATTTAGAATAACTCACTGCAAATATAGAAAAATGGAGGAATTATATTAAGCCTATAAAATGGCAAGAACAGAAATGGCAAAGATTTACAAAGCAACTTCTACAATAGAAAACAGCATTTAGAAATGAACTGTGATGTTGAAGTCCTAGAAGTCAGCAAATATTGGCAACATGCAGGTAGGTTTAAGAGTTATGAGTTACCTAATGTTCATAGTTCCTTATGCCTAGTGAAATCAGTCTGTAGGTAACCAGCAGTAGAGCAATAATGCTGTCCTCAGAGAATATTTGAAGTCTGTGGCAATACTGCTATTCTCCAGGTCTTCCTTTTTGCAGTATATTTTGCAATTCTTAGCTGTGTTTTGGCATGGTGCTCTCAGTCCCAGAGTTTGCCTTCTGCTTCTCCTTTCTCTTCTCTATTTTGGCCTTTGGCTCCCCTGTTGTTCTCTTGGCCATTATTTCAGTCCCTTGGTCTCTCTGATCCACTTTCTGAGCCTCTTCATATCTTTCATATCTTTCAACATTGTTGGCTCTCTCTTTTTATTTTTTTTTATCTTCTCCTGTTTATAATGTTGCATAGTTCCCACATGGTTTTGATTAATGCACTCTTCCCTTGCTTTTTGCATAAGTAGGACTAAGCTAAAGAATTCCACAAACTGTTTTTAGAAGCATCTTAAAATGTTTTATCTTCTCCAGGACTCTCTCATTTCTGTGGGATTTGCTGTAAATGTGTATGTCCAGATTTACAGCGGAAGAGGATGGAAAAGATGGAGTGATCCTTCTGCTCCCACTCCCACAGAGCCTGTGTCTTCTTGCAACCATCTGAGGGATTTACTATGAGGAAACAGAATTTAGTGGGTTATTTATCTCACTCTACAGAAACTCTTTTCCCAACGCTATGCATGCAATCTGCTTTAGTTTGTAGTCCAGGCACTAACAGACTTCTACCACATGAAGATGACTGTCAGCCTGACCTGAGTAACTGTCCCCTGCTATTATCTATCTGTAGTAAATTGGTGTATTTTTGGGGATCACAGTCAGCTAGAAAAGAGGAATAAGATCACGGTTTCTCCTCAGGGATGAGTTTTCAGGCCCACATGAGAAGAGGTACAAAGGGGTCTCGTGGGCAGAAATATCAAAAGCAATAATGCACAAATTCATCCTACCTAATTTGAGGCACCTAACTGAAATACTTAGGAATATAGTCAACCTTGTAAAGTCAAAAGAGAGAGCTACTTGAAGGAAAGGCCTAGATACTCTCAGAGGAAAGTTCAGATGTTAGACTGGAAAGCCTCCTGGAGGTCTGTATCTCTCTCCCTTTGATCAAGGAAACTAGAAATGCTACAACCCTGTCTCAGATGCCTTCCTCATTGTAAGGTTAAGTGGAACGAACATGATTCAAAAAGCACGTCCTAAAATAACGTGAGTCATGTGAAGCTGGGGATAGGTGCCTCATATGAGGATGCAAAGAGCTAAGTGCTTAACTACTGACATGTACCTTTCAGTGTAGCTGTCAGGGTCTTGAGGGTGCCCAAAGACCTTGCTGTCCCTGCCCAGCCCCTCCCAAGGGCTCCCCCTACTCTGCCTATGACCCAGGACCTCATTTCACCCCTTGAGGCCATCAGCCCCTACCCCAGCAGTGCTACAACAGGGCTGCCCTCCAGCTTCCCATAGCGCTGCCCTACCCAACTGTAGGCCCCACCAAGATGGGCCCTCCCAAAGGCCCATATTCTGGCCCAGCCTCATCCATCCCTGTCCCCAGAGAGGTGGCCGGTGCCCGGAACTGTGTCCCTGAGGCTGCCCTGCTCCCAGCTGGGGCGGTGGGACAGGACCTGACTGCCAGGACCGGCCCTGATGGACCCCAGGGAGCCCCAGCTGCTCCCTCTGGGAGACGCTGGGCTGTGCTGCGCCCCAGCACTCTTTCATTTTCATATGCCATTTTCTACTTCTCTTTGCTTCATTTCCCCTTTACTTGTGTTTCCACTTTTAGAGAGTATTTTTGTCTTATATTTCTTAAAACAGGATTCTCATGGATATTTAGGTGCCTAATGAAGCATATTTGGACTAGTGGCATTTTTCTCACTGCCTAGGCACTTCAGTTCTACTGAAAACTAAGCACAAACCCATCCTTCCCTCCTTGCTGTCATCTACGTTGTCATTTGCATGCCCATTATCCCAATATTGGGCAGAGGGTGGGTGGGTTAGAAACTCGAGGCAAGATGGCAGATATCACTAGGAATCTGGAGAAGGAGAGAGGAAGCAGGCTGGAGCAAAGGATAACCAAGTGGAAAGAGGATAACAAACCAAGGTAACATGTAATGGTCTACTTTATTGCTCTGCAGAGCTCCCATTACTCAGAGGTGCCAAGGAAGCAGGCTCTATCACACCTGTGGTGCATGTGCAATCAACTGGCACATGTGTGGTGGATTTGCTTTTTGTGTGCTCATGAGGCATTCAGTCAGAAATTTGGTAAATTCTCATTAAAATAAAAAGAGCAATAGATCACCGTTAAAAGAAGTATGTCTACTTTTACAACCATTAAAGGAGGCAGTTTGATTCAGTGTTGGGTCCTGCACATAAAAAAAAACGCTTACACATACACATGAGAAAAGCACATATATGTGTGGAATGGGGATCTAGATTTTTAGGTACAAGAGACGGAACATTAGAAATCACTTATTGTTTATCATTTGTTCCTAGTATTGAAAGATAATTCAAAATATTTGTACTGAAGAAAGGTGAAATGGATGTTCAGTAGTTGCATTCTAAAAGATAAGCATGTTGTGAACTAAATCTTCCCAAATCATCTTAAGGAATAGCATAGGAAATGATTCAAAAATTTGTCCAAGGTCTTTTGAAACCTGGCTGCGGCCCAGACTTTTGAGGTGTTTTACAGACTGTGATGTATATTGTCAGTCTCTTTATATGGCCGTCTGGAGGTGAGTGTTGTGCTGAGAACAGATAAGGTAATTGGCATCATGCTGAGGTAAGATTAGGAAAGGCAGACTTATAACACCCTGGGTGATGTTGTGAAGGTAGTAATTCTGAAAGAATTAAAAAAAAAAAATAAAAAATTCAATGTCCCATACACACAATGCTCTTTATTATTCAGTGCCGGGAGATGAGGGGTTAGTCAAGTGAAAACCTCCAAGTGAGCAAATACATCACAAAAACATTGTAAATGTAGTGTCAGGTGGTCTGCAGAGCAAAAGAAAAAGACATTGTTTTCCAATCACCAAATGACTGCTCCTTCTGGGGAGACAGTAATACAGTTTCTTTATAAGTGAGCTTCCCTCTGACAACGTTTTTTCTTGTAAGGCTCTAAGATCACTTTATTATTCCCTCCTTTCAATTTGTCAATACTGTTCCATGCAAACCAATTGCCAAATAACCAGAATTAACCAGTGTCTTTACCCAGATATGAATTTGGTCATTCCACAAACTTTCCTGTAGAAATGAGAAAGTTTGTGATTTACTGGGAAGATCAACCATGCTTGTGGTGTTAGCCATCCTATTCATGGTTGGGCTGAACGTTGAAGCCAGTTTCCTGGAAGGAGCTTCTATACAATCCGCAGACTTAATGCGTGCAGTCAGTCTCCAATTAGCAAGCACAGGGGAGGACCAGGGCACTCCAGACAGTGGGAAAACATACATAATGCTATTGCTTGTAAAATAGAGGTAGCTCTTGAAAAACAGGTTTAGATGGTTCTTATATTCATTAATAATGAATGTCTTCCAGGAAATCTTTGTGTATGAAAGAACGTCAGTAGCTTAGACCCAAAATTAAGATGGCTGTGTTCATTTAGGACTGTGAATCCTGTTTTGGTATTAAGGCATCCCTGACAATTTTTACAGGATTTAATAACTATACAAGTTATCCCTGTCTAAAGCTGTAAGGCAAATTTAGTTGACAGTCACTCAGTTAAAGAAAGAATAGAAATCTGTTAAGTAGATAGGAATTATGCGTTTCCTGTGAGATAAAAACCATAAATAAGATCTCTTAGTGAACTTCTTAATCTCCATCTCTCAGTTTTCTCAAGGAGAGAAAAAAAATCAGGTTTTATTTTTTCTTTAAGACATTTTGTTGTTGTACATATATAATTGTTGTACACATATAGTTGACTTTAGTGGTGGAATTACTCTTATGTGATTTTACAAGCTCTTATGAGATTTTACAAGTATACCGTGTACATACATTTAGGCAGATAAATCCCATTTGAAATAACTGCTGTAGATGCGACGAGAAGATTATTAAACTTGCTACTCCTGAAAACAGACCTAAGCAAATGGATTTTATACATTGCTGATGTTGCATGTTACTTTCAAAATATGCCCTATCATAATCTGGATGCCAAATTCTCAGAAGGTATTGTGTTCTCTTAGGATGAAAGCCCTTAAAGAAAAGCATTGGAACATCATCTGTAGAATTAAAGAGGTTTTAATATTTTGGGAATGATCACTCATGAAAGGTCACATACAATCAGAGATATCCCACTACCTGAAAATTCTCATTCTTCAATTGTTTTTTACTCTGAATTTACTAGGTAGGCAAGAAAGTGAATCTAGGATAGCAACGACATGCTTACATACTGCACTATTTTTTAATTTCTAACACACAGGGATTGTAAAAAGACAATTACTATAATGAGAAATGACCTGGACCAGAAAATGATATGCAGGATAAACAGGAAGCAAAAAGTACTGATTCAGTATCGCTTGAATAAAATATTCTTTATTTATGAAAGAGGGGGGGTGATTCTTAGAGTAGGATTATTTTATACCTTTATTGCCTTACATGATTCATGCTTTAAACCATATAGAAATTACTTCAAAGCTGCAAGGCTTACTTTGTATGTGTTTGGTTCAGGACCAAAATGCTATACCAGAGAAACATTAAAATGTAACCTTCTGTAACATTTGTATCTTTTTTGATAAAGAATTTCAACATTTGTAGTCCTCTGTAGATATAATGGAATTTAAATTAAGACATTTCTACTGTTAGTCGGATGTGCCAGTGTATTGTCATGGTGAGTCATTCTTAACCTAGGAAGGCCTTTCTTCTTAGTGGCACTAGCAATCTGGGGAAACTGAGAATGTATTAAACAAAAGGAGGTATAGCTGACCAAAACCTTTTATGGGCACATCTGTCATCCTGGAACTTTTCTGTCACATTGTAATTTTTGCACAGTTTTTGAGGGTGATGAATTGGAAGATGAGGACATTGCCTTTACTTAAAGGCATTTTAGTTAAACTAACATGGTTGCCAATCAGTACCAATCACAAAATAACTCACTTTACCTTCACATTGGATTTCCACTCCATCTGTGAAAAGAGTCAGTATATCTTAAGGGTAATTTAACAAGTTACAAAATGCTGCCAAAGTGTGTTTCACAAGACATGATACACAAAAGTGTGAGGCAGACCACATGTTCCTCTTCAGAGAAGTAATTAATCTGTAAATTAGACATCTTATTTCTTGGGATCTGGACCCTGGAATTCTTTAGGAGAATCTCAAGAAATTCTCCTCATTCTTCACAAACCAAAGTTATTTCATTCTTAAACAGATGCTGATCACTACAAAATGTTAAAATAAAATAAAAAAAATAAAAAAAAGAGCATCAGGCCTTACTTTTTGATCAACACTGCATTTTGTGAGATTATCCCATAGATATAATATTGTTTATTAGGTCATGACCATCATGATGCTTAAAAGAGATAATGCCTTGCCTTCTTTGGGGGTTAGAAATAGGTATCGGACAGTATAATTCTGTCAAAAGAGAAGTAATTTTTAGTTTTGTTGGACTCAGGAAGCTTTAGAGATCAGATGGTTCAAGTTTTAGAAATCAACTAACTAGAATTACAGGGTTACAGATTCAGATCTGAACTTCCAAATTCCACTGAAGCCACACTTTACATCCTTCCCTTCTTCCCTTTTTTTTTTTTTTTGGAGTTCCATACAGTACTTAGTGATTAGCAATAACAAAATAAGTCCTTCTGTCTAAAATGCCATAAACATTAAAGCTTTAGCAATCACTGAAAAAATTAAAGTTCTTCTTACAGAATGGAAAATAATGAATGTATGTCAAATCTAACAGCTGACAAGGTGTGTTTAAACAGGAATTTAATGTCTTTAGTACAAACATTGCTACATAAGACTTATTCCTAAAAGGAAGGGGTTCAGTGTCTTTTTTTTTTAACTCAGATGTTAACATGAAGGCATTCCAGAAAATACCTATTTAATGACAACAGAATGATGGAATTAGAGCACTATTTAATTCTCTGTCTTACAAATCATAACACCAAGGACATCTCTAAAATATGAATCAACTATACCTCTGATAACCTTGAACAGAGAAATGGAGAAGAAAGTGTAGAAGCTTCTTAACATATTTTCTTCTGAAAGAAAAGCATAGAATTATTTGATGTGGATAATTAAAACAAATGACGTTCATATCACAATATTTACTGTATTTAGGCTTGCTAATACAAACCTTGCAGGCAGCCTAAAGCAGTAGCTTAAATGTTAACTAAGGAAAATGAGATGAAAGACTACACATAGTGTTTAGTGGCAGAATATGTTAGAAACATTACCACTGTAGAAATTTTTTAGGTTAAAAGGATAAAATTATCAGAGGGACTTAAAACCTTTAAGCTTCTGAGACAAAAAGAGTCCTTAAATTGTTTTTATGTTTAACACCAGCTGAGATTGCAGAACAAAAGAAAAGAAAAAAAAAAAAAAGGAAAACATTGATAAGAAGCAAATAACAAGGAAAGGATTCAGTTGGAAAGAAACATAAGCAGGAAATTGGTGATAGATCATGTTGTTCTAGCTGGAGGCCAAAATTATCATCAAAATCTATGTTTAAGTCCTTGGTTTATAAATTTATCTTTAAAATTGGATATTTTTTTCATGAAAAGAAAAAAAGCCCTACATTTTCATGTTCGGTAATAACAGTACATTACATGGTGCACATATAATTGTAGAGAATAAGATTTGTCAGAGGTGGTGCTCAATAATATAGCTCCAGGCTCCCTAGCTTGATAAAAGAATAGAAGAGGGAGAATAGTTTCTTAGTCACATCCATTATTACTCTTTGCATTTGATAATACTAATCCAAACTATTTAGAACCTTTACGCTAGTTTTTGAAAATTATTTTCTAAAAACACTAGGAAATGAAGGCTTTTTAAAAATGAGCAATGAATACTAATTAACAAATGGAGAAAGTAGGCCATGCAGCATTTTTTCTCAAGACAGTCAGGAAATTATTATTAGAGAAGAGGATAACGTCCATTTTCCTTATGCTAAGATACTATTTATAAACACTTTTAAAACTAAATTTACATGCCTTAGGTAAAAAATACCAGCAGCTGCAGATAGTAGAATCCTTGAGAAAACTGAAGCCGTAGCAGACAAATTAACAGAATCGAGAAACAGCAATCATTACAAAATGGTAATAAATTAATAACTGCTAAGAAATAGCAATAAATAAGCAGTAGTTCTAAGGAGAGATTTTTAAAATCATAGGCTATATCTGTGTGGTTTAGAAGATTTCAGAATTTTATGAATACTTTAATAAATGTAGAGCTTACCATTTTAAGACTTGGCCCTCTAAGGGAATTTGTTACCTAATTGCAGCCTTTGGTATCCAAATTTAAAATCTCAGTCCACCCCAATGACCTGGACATATAAGTTCCTGATAACAGCATCCCTACCACTCTTCATGAGTGTCAGGTGTTTAACTGCTACGGGGCATTTACACCTTTAAGCCCTTCCCAATTTATATTGATAGTAGCAGCTGTTCTCAACCATGCTCACCAAGTAGGTCCTTATGTAGCTGTAGCGAGGATGTGCTGGATTTCTTCTTGGGAATGCAATGACTGTATGTACAGTCAAAATAATAAATTAACAATTGACAGCCATAAACCACTCAGGACAAGAGTATAAAAATAAAAAGGAAAGGATTATATTTAATAAGGTGACGAGCCCAGATAAAATTCCACCAGAGTTGCTTAAAAAACAGGCAGATCAGAATATGGAACTAAGTAGCAAAAGGTAAAATATGGAAAAAACTAGAAATCAGTCTTGAGATAAAAAAAAAAAGAGGGGGAGCTCTGGAAAAAGTTTCAGAAAAGGACAAAATGCAAGATTGCATATTATGATTAATGGGATCAAAATGACAAGATAAAACTTGATACATATTTGCTTGCGGTAAGTATAAGCTGTTCTCAAGAGTCATTTAGTTTTCATCTGGTCATTAAGCATTTTAATGTGTTTGTGTACCATATTAGTGTTTGAGCTTCCCACGGACTAAAGCTTTCAGACTGTTATTTCTATAGATTAAAAAAATAATATAAATTACTGAAATGTTACCTAGCGACTTTTTGAAGACAGAGTGTCTTCCTGGTCATAACCAGCAAGGAGTTGCACAGCACATAGGGAAAATTCTAAAAAGTTTTTTGTCATTTGCAGTCTGTTTGGGTTTTTTGTGTTTTGTGGGTTTTCTTGTTTGGTTGTGGGGTTTTTTTTGTTTGTTTATTTGGTTTTATTAGAAAGAAATTTTAGAGAAATTACATGTTTCTAGAATTCACTATCTCCTAAAAAAATTATAAAACACCCCACCCTATCTTCTAAGTATTATCTGTGAACCAGAAGGAACTGACAGAATAAAAATATTAATATAACACTAGTGAAAAATCTCTGCAACAATATGCAGATGTCTCTTATTACACCCTATTTGCTTCATGCCAATCAGGTTATATTTTCTTCCCTTGGGAAGATTCTCTTGAATCAACTCTTTTATTGACCATTACTGATGCTTTTAAAGCCACCTGCTCATTTTGCTTCCGATCTCTAGAGAATTCATCTTCCTTATGGTACCTCTGGTCTTTCTGTAATGAAGTACCCCTACAATGAATGTAGGGGTAGAAGCTCACAACTTTCAGGACTGATTAATTTATTGCAGTGGTTTAGCTATATGGAAACTGAAGATGGGGGTCTTTCTTCCAGAGAATTAACATCTATTTCTTAAAAGTTCAATAGCATTAAAAAGGATGAAAGCATAAACATATTATTTGTCTTTTCAAAGGCCTTATTTTTCTATAAGGTAAGCAGAACCCGATTCCAGTGACAATAAATGATAATGAAATTTTACATTCTGTTATCAACAACTCTCTCACTCCTCTCCCACGTCTTTGCTACTTTTCACCCGCCTTGTTGAAAATCTATGCACTGTTTTAGGACAGACTGATCTTTTTCTATCAGTTACAGCAGGTTGCTCTGTAAAACTGCTTGTTGGGTTTGGGTCTCTGAGGATGGAGATTCAACCTAAGTTGGCATCCTGGTCTAGTGTTTGAAAGTCTTCACCAGAAAAAAGTATTTCTCATGTTCATATGATATTTTCTGTATTTTAGATTGTGATCATCCCATCCTGACCTATCATTGGATATCACTGAGGTAAGTCAGATTCTTTTTTCTTCAGTTTCCCATGAGGTTTTTATATAGAATCACCCTTGAACCTTCTTCTCTTCAGACTAAACAGTCCCAACTCTCTCAGCCTCTCCTCAAGTGATGAGTACTCCAGTCCCTTAATCACATTTCTGGTCCTTTGCTGGTCTCACTCAAGCCACTCCTCCTAATTTCATATCATCTAAAGACTTTCACAGGATGAACTCTGAGAACACATATAACTTGCTAACCCAGTCTATCACTTTCTCACTGGATTGCTGGTCATCATTTCCCTTCCCAGTTGTTCCTAATTTAAAGCTCTCCACAGCTGGTGGATCAGCCTGTTGCTGAAGACTAATACCTTTAATTTTGCCTGTAAACCATGCCTATTGTGAGTGATTTAAATCGAAAACACCGTCTAAAAGTCTTTATATGGAATATAAGGTAGTTATAAAGAGAAGACTCTTTATATAGTTATAAAGAGAAGACAAAGAGAAAGTTTCCCCAGTTTCTTTTTTCTTAGTAACCCTCTCTCTTTGATCTCCCAAAGCTAGCTTTCTGGTTCAAAATACACCTTAAGCTGTTGCTTGCTGCTCTTATTCCAATAACATACTTGCTCTCCTACTTAGTCACTTGCTGTGGCAGTTTCTCCTCCTGTTAAGAATTAGTTCCTTCCTGAAATTCTGATATGAATCTATCTCTGTTTTTCCACTGCATATGAGGAAGCAATCACTTGCATGTGTTGATTGCATGCATAAATATGTGGATATGTAGATAGATGGATACATACATGTAGAAATATAACCAAATTATTCTTGAAAAGCAAATTGATAAAATAAATTTTGAAATTAGGCTTTGAATATTCTTGGATTCAGTAGTTATTATCCTTTGCTGAGGATGTACTGTTACTGTTTCTGAGTTTAAATCCTTATTCATGAGAAAGTTTTGACTTTATTACTGATAAACATGTTATTTATTTATTTATTATTATATAATGCAGTTGGCTGGAGGTCTGTTTCTGTTTTATCTCAAACCAGGACACCTCAGATGGGAATGTCTTGAGTGTCCAATGTCAATCCCATTACAAAAATTATTCTTTATGTTCAATAGAATAGAGAGAAAAACATGCACGCAATTGTTCATAGCATCCTGTTAAGCTTAAGAAGATTATCTGCTGCATCTTACACCAAGAACAGCATTTTCAGGCTGCCTTTTTATTTCCAACCTGGAAGTCATAAGTGAGATTACCATGACATGCAGGATCTATCTTTCATAAAATTAGGTATCACTCTGATAGTTGCAGAGCGAGGTAGATTTTTCCCACAGTACCATTTGCCATCTGGTAATACTGGAGCCCAAACTAATGATCTAGTTTATAATCCCTAGTTAAGAGTTTCCTCAATAAATGGGCATTACGAATGGCAGATTTTTCAGAGACCTTCATATTTTAGCCAGCAAACCTATAGCCTTGCCTGTGTTTGACTTATCTCACATGAAAATATTTAAGACTATAAATAGACTGGCCCATGCCTCTATAGCATGTCTTTGCTATAGAGACATAAAGAGAGTCTGTTTGACATCGGTCATGGTGGAGAATCTCAGACTGCTCCAAGTTTAGGGTTGCACCAGCTGTGGGTTTTCTTTCCAGCCAAACTGTAGCATAAACAAAATGATTTCCTGTTCCCATTTCAGACAAAACTTAGTTTCAGCATCAGCAGGATTCCGAATGCAATTTCAACTGTCTTTTGTAAACAGGGTTTTTTGCAAATATTCGGTCACTTGACATGATGAATTAGGGTTTAAGTGTCTCTAATTTGGAATAAACAGTTACTGTAGTTCCTGCCTAACAAAGTATAGGTTCAAATCTGAAGATACTGAGATGTCTCCATAAAAGTAATCACATGTGGGGCATAACTTCATAGGTAAAAGAGAAGTAAGAAATTATATGGTGACAGGGCACGACAGCCCTTGAGAAAGAAAACAGTTAGTTTATGCCAACTAAACCAATTCATTTGTATCCCCACTGATGAGACACAAGTTTGAGAAGGGTTGGTATGATATGCTGAAAAGTCAGATGCTAATCAGTCAGTCGTCTGACAACATATCATACAACAAACAAAAGATTGCTGATCAGGAAGCTTTAAAAATAAGTTGTACTGAGGTACATTGGAATAAGTCAGAGACTTCAGATTCTTTTTTTTTTTAGGGAGTTATTACTTACATAGATTGCTAATTGTAAATAAATTGTGTTTTTTCACTTCACCATCAAATAATCATTGTCTACAGGTTAATTGCTCTAAGATTGCATAGATTGATCTAGTCACCTGTTGTAGGCCTCCTGCCTTCTTTCACACTGCTAACAGTAAAACAACTAAATTGCATTCTTATCAATTTGAGAATTTTATACTTTTTTTTGCCAGAAAAACACTCTGAATCTAGGTAATTTGTTGTGGTTTAACCTCCTTTCTTCAAAGAAAAAGAAAACTAAGAAAGACAAGGGATGCAAAACCCCATCTGCTCGCCACCAGCCAACTGATGCCCAGCCAGTGCCTGAGCAACACCAGCCCTGGCAAACTTTCTCCCTAGCTTTATTGATGAGCTATGGTATCTCGATGTCACATGGTATGGGACGTCCCTTTGGTCAGCTGGGATTGGCTGTCTCCTTCTGACTTTTTTGTGTCCCCCCCCCCCCCCCCCCCCCCCCCCCCCCCCCCCCCCCCGGCGTTCTACTCCCTGGTGAGGAATTGTGAGAAGTAGAAAAGGCCTTGACACTGTGTAAACACTCTTCAGCAATAATGAAAACATGGGTGTGTCGTTAACAGTGTTTTTGTGACAAATCCAAAACAAAGCACCATACCAGATGCTGCGAAGAAAATTAACTCTGTCCCAGCTAAACTCAGTTCAATGTCAATTAGTATTAATATATATTGCTATGAGGAATTCTGCATGTCACTCCACGGTTCAAATGTACTTTGCACCAAAACTTCTATTTCTATCAAAATCAAATTAAAAGAATCAAAGTTCTACTTCTACTTTCTAATACAAGACCAATCATAGTTTGAATTAAATAAATAATAAGCATTATCATTTGCACAATGTAAATCTTAGGTACTAACTAGATGTTTAGCACACTTAATTTTTAGTTTAAATTAATTAAATTTTAGTTTTAATTATTTTAGTTTTCTATAGAAACAGCAACTCTCAGATCAGTTACTGAATCAAAATCAGAGTATGATCTTTATTAGAAAACAATGAAGATAGATTTTCATTGACTGACTAAACTTGTTTCTATATTAAAGATAACATTTTCTGTTTACTATTCTGAAACTTGAGAGTTATAACTATAGTTCCCCAGCCTGGCGTATGATTAGTGAGTTCTATCCTCTACTGTGTTAAAGAATGGAATGAAAACTTAATTGTCGAAGAGTACATATACATCTTAAAAATAACAAATAAACAAATAGATAAAAGTTGTTCACAATTCCCTTGATGCCGACATTCTTAGAAAATTAAGCAAAGACACACATATACAGTTGATAGTTGTACATCTTGTGAGACATTCAACCAGCTCTCACTCTAATGGCTCACAGAGTTTTGGAATAAAGATAGTTTTTGTATCACGAAGTTAAAATAATTCAGTAAAATAAAGAGAAATAATGTGAAATCCCAAAGAGGGAGGTGAAAAAAGAAGTGAAATGGCCATTTGTTCAGAATGGCTCTGTATTTGAAAGAGTAAGAGAAAAATCGCATTGATAACTTGAGATATTTATCTCAGAAGTAAACCTCTACAGATTCCTCTATTGTAACTGAACACTTATATATTAGCATATGTGTCTATATATATATGTGTAGATATATATATATATATATATTAGGTAATTGCAGATTGCTGTGAGAGAAGTGTTTAGAAGACTGATGCATCAAGCAGGGCTCTAATGTCAAAACAAAACTTTTCTAAATGTACTCATTAATGGAACACAATGTGCTAATAGTAAACACAATTGTCAGTGACCTTCTCCAAAGATACAAAGCTCCTAGTCTTTACATTTATGCCCCAAGTTAGTTGTGGGTATGCAATACCACTGGGTTGATTCTATATAGTCAGTGCAGCTGGGAACTGCCCTTGATGATCTTTAGTCACTGAGGTTGAGGCTTTTCTGTCAGAACTCTGTCCTCTTTCTTACTTGATTTTCCCCGTTTATATTAATTGCTTTTATGTTATTGCCTCCCTCCCAAAAGGGAAGTTCTCGTTTGCTCCTGATAGTGCTTATCTGCTTTTTTGATGTCATTATTTTGTTTTGTTTTGTTTTGTTTTATATTTTGCCTGTCTCCTGCAAATTTGGCAAGAGGTCCTGTCTGTCTGCTTTCTCTTACTTATATCTTGTTCTTTGACATCATGGGTGTCTCCTAAGTTCAACTACATTTGTTGTTCTTTATCCTTTAGAGGAAAAATTTTTCCTACGTATTTATGTAAAATCCTTACACCTCATTCAATCTGGCTGTTCCATTCCTGAGCTACAAAATGCTTATCTACTACTTTCAGTTACATACTTTAATATGATTGTATATGATCTTAAAGCAAGATAATATTAGGTGGGTAAGGATGGTCCCATTGTTTCCATGGATCAATAGTCACGGTTATTAAGATGGTAAAACCTATTTGTAGCCATTGGAAAGTTACTTCCTGTCTCTGATTCTTTATTTCTCCTCACCACAATCTTTGAGTTTCATTTTGAGGCAGAGGTAATATATATATACTATATACAATATATTACAGTATATATACTTTATATTTAAAAGAACATAGCTTTTCCCGGGTGAACACTCATTTATGACATTTATGGCCCATTACAAATAGCAATAGATTTGAATGCTGACTGAAATACAGTATAGTGTTTGAGGTAAAAGAAAAGAAATTTAACAGTAGCCTGGAAGAAGTAAGACTGTGGATAGAGTGGACAAGGACATTTTTCACATTAGTCTCCTAAGTTGTCTGTTGGTTTTTTTTTCCACTTTTACTCTTTGCTCAGACCTTTGTTCGGTGACAGAGATTGGTTGCCACGGGCTGCAATGCCAAAGATGAAACTCTCTCCCAGGAAACTCTCAGTGCTCATGTAAGTCTTTGCAGTCTTTCTGGACCTACAGCTTAAAGGGACAACTGTTACAGTTGTTTGTTTGTCCCTTTCATGCACATCTTATGGAAAATTGCAATAGTTCAAGAAATAGGAACATCATCATATGAGATCTTCAGATTTTATGATTTAATCATAAACATAGTTTGGAGTTGGTTTGTGTTTACAAAACAAAACAAAAAAGCAGATCTTTTGCAAAATTCAAAAAAAAAAAAAGTTAATAGGTAATTTTCAGAGGGAGAAAGTCAAGTACACAGATGTTAACTAAGAGCCCAAAGTCATTTACAGAGATGGAATTTGAAATAAGAACTTGCAGACACAGGTCAGTGAGCAGTAGTGGTGGAACCTGCCTCTATTTTAGTATGGTAATCAAGATGATATGATTCCCTTAAGAGTTCCATTTTAATTTGTCCTGCATGGATAAAAAGCAATTTAAATTGAGAAATAACAAATGTCTTATTCTATATAAATAAAAAATGGAATAGAAAGCAGGTCAGGGAAATTACTCAATGAAAGAACTAAAGTTTTCACTAAAGCAGTGGTGAGCTTTAATCCAGAAAATCTTGCTATTTTCATATTGATTCCACATGAAAAAATTGCCTAAATTATGAAAGGAGAAAACTACCACTTTAAGTTTTGAGAGAAGATTAAAAAAAAAAGTGACTAATCTTCTGATCTTAAAATAGCTGTATCATTTAATAAGCAGTTATCTTGTCATTTAAATAGCAATCTCCTGAGTATATTTTAGCTACAAAGTGCTTCCTAAAATATACCAAACACTAAACTTTGTTTCGTATATTCTAAACAATTAGGTGAGCTAAAAGTGCGCTTGCTTATGTCAAGTGTGTATAGAGTTCCAATCTATGGTTTTACAATTAAAAAATCCCAAAGGAGGAAACAAAATGTAGAAGACTGGAAAAGATGGAGTATGAGAATTGGCACCACTTAGTCTTGAACACTGAATTAAGGCTGCCATTCAGAAAAGTGGAGAGGCCAGAGAGGAGATGATAGGGATGGATAGGAAGAAAAATAGAGAAGAGTGGGATGTGAAGGGGAGGTTTATAGGGTGCACTGGAATGGTAAGTTTTTAGTTTTTCAACAACATACCCCAAAAGATATGCTTGCCAAAGTGTTTAGTATATCACAGCTGTGTAAACAACCTAAGGGTTCTCAGCTGTACTTAGTCTCTAGGAAATAATAATAGGGCCAAAATGATCATAATAATCCCTAAATACATTAAAAAAATTAAAGTACGTAAAAATCTTTTTCAGATATTATAAATCTAAAAGAATTGGCATATTATTTGAAATTAAAAAAAAAAAACCACATCCAAACAAACCACACAGCTAAACAATAACAAAAAAACAGGTATTTTGTTTTGCTTTGTTTTCACATTAGTTCCAGATAATTTAATGAGAGAAACTAATGACATTTACAGTTCACTAATGGCTACCCATCATCCACTGAATATTTGAGGTTGTTCTTTGTCATGATGATTCACCGGGCAGCAAATACCTGGGAGCTGCATTTATTCACTAATTCAGGAAATCAGAATGCCAAAACATAGAATGTGGATGCTCAGTTTTGGACGCAAAGACTAAGTAGAGGTTTTATAATTTAAGAAATATTTCTTTAAAAGCTGATCATTAATTAAGCAGGAAAGTAGAAAGCGAGCAAACAAGCTGGCAAGCAGTTTATTAGGGTCTGGCTTGTGCTTGAGAAACACATATTAAGACTGAAATTAATTTTTTTTTGTGGGCAGGAAAAAAAATATGCAAAAAATATGCAGGTGCTAAAACTACTTCATTACACTAAAGTCATTTCACAGGGCTCACTATATAATCTGTAAAATCTCACACAGTCTTTTAGATAAAATGGTACTATGGGCCAGAACAATCCTCAGTATCAATACAGACCAGATTCAGATGTTTAAAAACTTCCCTCTTAGCAGATGGAAATTACTGCGAAAAACGCCAATTGACTCATTCAAGTCATTTAGAATCCTGGAATCATAGATTCTGTCTTTTATGTCAAATTTAATGCATGCTACACTATGACAATCTATAGAAACTGTAAAACTCACCAGAAGGAAAAAAAAATCCACTACGCATAAGATATTAAATAAAAGACACTTAATTTAACTAATGTTCAGTGTAACAGGAGTCACACACATAGCCAAGTAATAAAAGCAATATTGTTATTGAAACAGATTCTATTGCAAGAGTTATAAAGTGACAGATAGTATGAAAATCTCATGGTCACCTTATTTAGATGGATAATGACTATGATGCTTCCCTTGCACTTAAGTGAATGAAGAACAATTTAACCAATAAATACAGTATCAGAATCAAGATCATTAATACTTTTCAGAAATGATTGACTCATTCATTTGGAATATTGTATATTGGAATACTTCCACTTTACCTCTTGCTTTGTCATCACATTTTATTTCCTCATGGATACCTTCTGTACCCACTATCTTTCCATTCATTATTCATTTTTTTTTAGAAACAGATAGATTCTAAGATGGGTAGCAAAGTCCTATACATATGTATATCAGATATGATGGCCCATTTTGAGCTGCCCTTCATCCCATATATATTGAAATGAAATCAAGAACCTTTCTTTCAATGGCTTCATAAGAAGGTCTTTCAACTTCCACATTGCCCAAAAAAGGCAAGAATATTTATTGTTGTGAAGCATTTCAAGTTAGAAGTCGGTGGTCTTAGCCCAGAATTCAGTGTTTTATCCCGGTTAGACAACTCTTGAAGTCAAGAAAGTCAGAGTGATGAAAGGATGGATGAAATTACTACTTGACATCGTCATGCTGCATGTCCTCCTTTTCTGCCAGTGTTCATGAGTCTTTTTCCATTTCCTATTTGCTCAAGATAACATTTGATAGTGAGATATTCTAAAATCCTTAAAAGCCCTTAAAGGATGCTAAATTCTGCTAACCTCTTGGAGCTGAAAAACAGGAATATGTATTTGTGTCTCTGCATGCGTGTTCATATATATATAAAAATGTAGTAAATTAATTGTATGCTGTTGGCAGATAATCATAAGCCCCTGAGTTCCACAGCCATGTTCCTCCTGCCTAAGAAAGTCAGGAACATGAAAAAAGGAGAAGGCATTGCAACTTCATATCATCTTCCCTGCTGAGAAAAAAGCAGACTGAGTACAATAGCAAAATAATTCATCAACTGCTTCTTTGATATTCTTTGTTTTGCAAGTCATCCCCATGTCACTGTGAGTCTCTTTCATGTTTCTTAAATATTCATACAGGCTAAACATTACATGGCAACATATCATGCTAAATTAAATTAGTATTAAATATTGTAGATGTATGAAGAAATGATTTGTAGAAAAAGGTGAAGAAGGCGCGACTTCAAAGAAACCTGTGATTACTACTTTTCAGATGATGAGGGCAGGTTGAATGAACAATATTAACTTGTACCAAACAATGCACGAGATAAAATTCAGCAGCAATAATTTACCACCAAAATCTGTGAGAAGAAGGAATATGTCACTAAAATTTGGTCACCAAAAAATCTTTAACACTATCCAAATAAAAGGGGATCCGTTTCTCCTACAGTATAATATTGAAACTTGAGGATGTCCCTGAAACTGAGAAAGGTGAGTTTTAACTCAGATACACAGATTGTTTTTCACCTGATTTGGGGTATAGACTGGAATACATCATATAGTCAAGGACAGAAACGTTATTGAAAAGGTTTCAATATGTATCCCAAATATATTCCAAAACTGTATCCCCTAAAGAAAAAGTATTTTAGACATGCTGATTTATTGTCTGAATATGTCTGAATATTATGTTTCTAAATGATTTGTACCAAATTTAGAGCTGTATTTATTACTTTAATAATCTGTTCATTATTTGCTATATTTATTGTGTGTAGTTAAATAACATATTGAAATACAGTATATAAAATCATAGTTAAAATATAATATAGGTATGTTTTAAATTAGGCACCAGTGCACTTATTATATAAAAGCTGTACTTCCCTTTTGGACCTAGTCAATATCTGCATCTTAGGACAAAATTTGATATCACTAAGTCTTTATTATTTGCTTTTTGGTTATGTTTTCAGTGGAACAGACATAGCAAAAATCTGTGGCATATGGTCACTCCAGGGGTCCATGTTTCTCTGCTACGAAGACCTCAGAAAAGGCTGCATTTCCCCTCGCTTTCTCACCCCAAAATACAACCATTATGTGACAACTGACATTTGGTGAGCATCCTGGAGACACAGGTGACTTCAAAGCCCTTCAAAGTATGAGCTAAAGAGCTCTGCATTGGAACAGGCTTACAGTTCTGGAGAACTGGAGAAACACTGTTTAACACATCAGCCTGGTGTCAAGTTCTTCAGGTAACACAAAAATTTTAGGGAGAAAACACTTTAGTAAATTTCTGTGATAGCACATTTTTCCTGTTTGTTTTCAGAATATTTTTTTCTGAAAGTTTTTATGATCCTTCATTTTTGACTCGTTTTCACAGTGTGCTCAGGCTATTTTACTACCTATGGATAGCGTTTCCATCTGGGGTTGTTTGTGCTTATGACAGTGTATTTGCTTTCCAGGTAGGAGATGGGACATAAACTACTTTGTTTACAAAATAAGATCATTTATCAGTTTTCACCTTGAAAACACCATTTTAGAAACTTACAGAAAATACATGTCAAATTTGTGTTATATTTTGGCATTTCCTTATACTATTAGAGCAGGTAGGTAACTATGCGTTACAATTAAGTATTAGCATATCCTTATTCTTTTTGATACTTGCAGTTTTCACAATCATTTTATACTGATCTTGTAACAGATGATTTATTTCAGAGCATGTTCTGTAATGTGGAATGTGTTTTGGCTAAAAAGCTTAATAGGTTTATGAAAACAGGTTAAGATATTCATAGCTTATTAGGGAATGTATTTGGTAAAAATTAAGAGTGGAGGAAGAAAAAGATGAGTTACTAATGACAAGAAGACAGGGAAGAAAAAAAAGAGAAGAAATGGAAACAGAAGGTAAGGAGAGAAACAAGGAAAGTTCTTTTTATAAAAAGGATAGAGTAAATCATAAATGTCACAAAATTATGCTAAACTATCTTGACTTCTAGATTTATTTTTTATATTCCTGGTTTTGTGTTATAATTTTTTGTTTGCTTGTCTAAAGGAAGGCAGTGTGATCTGTCTGTAATGAATCTGATAAAATGACACAAATTTAGTACTAGAATTGTGCAATTGACAATGTATATCTAAATAGTATGCTACTGAAGGGATTGTGATTATCCAGGAAGTTCATGAAAATTTGTTAGTTTTTCTAAGTATTTCTATTAAATACTGACATCTGTAATTTTAGGAGTTTGCTAATGACATTTATTAATTGCAAATAATGTTTAAAAAAATAAAGAAGAGCTGAGTGACACTGCAGATTTTAGCAATGCTTTCACTGAAGGCTGCATATAGGATTTGACTCTATCTAGGAGAATGTGAAAGACACGTGAATCACTTTCTGGGGCAGAAGACAGAGAATACAACATCCAACAAAAATTAAATTAAATTTTCAAAATGGCTTTTTTCTATTACTTTATAGTTTTTCACCAAAAATTGGAGTATAAGGGAAACTGTATAACTCTAAGGCTAGTTCCAGGAAGGTTCAAAAGGTAAAAAAATGGAAATAAAATCTGGATTTCAATTCGATGTAGATAAATGTGAAGTGATTTGTGTACATTCTTATGTACACACACAATACATGACGCACAAATATGCACAAGAAATATTAAAACTAAAAAAACCAATTGGCTCTGCATTGACTGTTCTCAATCAGAAGCAGGATCTTGGGTTATGACAAATGGTTCTGTGAAAACATAAGCCCAAATATCATCAGCAAGCAGAAAAGCAAACCAGACCTGGAGATTAGAGAGAAAAATTATTCTTTTACTGAAAAAAATGTATGATTCAGCCACATCTTGAATATTGTTTGCAGTTCTGTGCCTCTCATCTCAGAGTTAAAAAAATAAATCAGAAACAGCAACAAAGAGATTTGACAGTGTGTGGGTACTAATTGTTCACTGCATCTTATGCCAAGGTACTAGAAAGTTTGAACCATCTAGTTCTAGTTCTCTGGTCATGTGCATCTTCACAAGTGATTACATTTCTGCTTATAACTGTTCTGTAGTATTTTTTGTTACTTGGTATGACAACTGAGCTTATTTTGGTTTAAAATTTCTTTTTTAATTTATTTAATTAATTTTGTCTGCTAACATTAGAAGTATCATCTTTACTTAAGTTTTCCAGACTCTATTCTGAATATATGTTTGCAAAAGAAAAACAAATATGTTGATGCAGATTCATATGTTTTCTAACTGTTCAAGATAGTTTGTTTAAACATAGGTTTAATTCTTCTTAGCAAACTCCTCAAGAAGATAAAGAATCATGATATGAGAGAATAATAATAATAATAATAATAAGCTCTTACTTAAATGCACGTATCTGGAATAATAGCAAAGAGATTACTGAAAAAGACAGGCTAATAAATGTTTTTGTTATTTTTTCTTTTTTAAAATTTGCCCTAGCAAGTGCCTTTTTAGATCTAAGTATATGACATATTGGCTTTCCGTGGAGTAGTTATCAGCTGTGTAACTGTAGAGAAGACAGAAGTTGCAAGCATGTTGAATTTGGTCCCTTGGATTTTATCTCATTTTATCTGAACAGTAAATCTGCAAAATGGATTAGCCTTCAATTTTAATGTAATATTGTAAAGTACTGTAAGATGGCTCAGCATGATAAGACACTATAAAAGTTTAAGTAGCCATTCTTGAGATAACTCTGCAGTAAATCACCAACAGCTACATACCAGTATCTAATTTGCTCTACAGTTTTTCTTCTAATAAGTAGTTTATACTTAAGTTTTATTACATAAACAATGGTGAATAGAATGGGAGAAGCTTTATACTTTTCAGATGTTTTAGGTTTCTACTGCATTCATAATAGATTTTTTCTCATCTTTCATCACAGATAACTGTGAATGCTTACTTTTTCCATTAGAAATTGGTGTTTACTTAAGCTGAAATAAAACACTGAAGTACAAAAATACAATAAAAAGTCTAAAATATCACAGACTTCTGTAATATTGTTTAATGCATCACCAAACTAAGCAGAAGCTGGATAGTATGACAATTTCACATCATCTCATTTGAATTCTGTATTCAAGGTCTATTTTTTTGGGTATTAGAATAAATAGCTGAAAGGACACTGAAAGCCCAAGTCTTATTTTACTCATACAAAGCTTTTCCTATTTATGAGTACTCAGAATTAAGTAAGTGTGTACAATTTGGTTTCCTTTGTGCATCTAGCAGTAAAAAAACCATAACTATTTTATGGTAACCACTTGAACTGCAATTTCTTCTATTAAAAATTCTCCTAATCAATGTGCATTTCCTAATAATATTTTGTATCACCTTCTATTAACAGTAACTCTGTACTAGTTACAGGTCTTAATGTGCCTAATTGCTTACATGTCCATGTAGTAAACATCAGCCGGTCCTACAAAATTAATTTTTTCTTTATACACACATTTGCATATCTATTATATATGGAAAACCTCTTAATGAAATTATTTCTGATGGTAATGAAGTTAATTTTTGTCATCAATAACTTCCTTATGGTTTCTGTACAATCACATGAGAGTGATGCTATAGTTTTAATATTATCAAAGAGCTTAAGAAGATAGTGTTATAAAGGAATCAGACTGTTGAAATTAGTTTAGCCAGGAGTTTGGTTCCTTGAATGTCATCTCTACATAACCTTGAACATGACAAATGGGGATTTGAAGAGCATTAATAATGTATGGGAAATGCAATCTATTTTCTGGCTCCACAGTCATAATTAGGTTCTGATAGAGCCGTCTGTACCAATTTACTGAGAAACTTTTATTTCCAAAAAAACCCCCAGTTTTCAGAGTATTTATCAGTGATAGTGAGAAGACATCAAAGCTAAGTTTAGAAGTAAAATTATTTGGAAGTTGGTGTAAGTTAGTTGCCTTTGTACCAGTTATTGTCACCATTAGACAGGAGAGCCCAATCTGCTTCTAATTAAAGCAAGTTATACTATAATTTATGCAGAAAGGAACACAGGAGGCCCCCATGAACCTGGGTCTATATAACCCAAATAATTAGACACAGCAAAGAGGTAGCAATAGTTTCTGTGCTAATATTTTGCATTTAGTTGGTAAACATAATGTTTTACTATGACTGTGTGATATGATTGTGTGATATTCTCCAGAGCTGTGCCCTTTCATTTACTATTAAAATTAAGTCAAACTTACACTTATGGAAATATTTTCTAGAAAGAATAACTACATATTGAGATTTTCACCCTTACATTTCTTATGTAATTTTTTATGGTTAGAAGAAGTACCGTACTACAGCACTGAGTCCTGGGTGGGATGACATTTGCGAATGAAAAGGGACAAAACTTGGAATTTCAAATGCAATGCCTGCAGTTGTGATTAAATATTATAATACTTAATAGTATCCTTCAACATTTTCTTTAAAAATTTGATTCCTATAGATAATTCCGTATTCACATACCATAACTGTAGGTGGAACACAAAAGCAGATAATAATAAGTCTTGTTTTCCTAATTTCCTGATGACTATTTCACAAATGATAAAGCAAGTCACTAACCATAGAAGTGTACCAGGCTGTGCTCCTGCAGTCATGGCTCATGTAAGCGAAGCTGTGACTCACTGGAATTCTTTGTACTTGAGCCCTTTGGTTGTTTGATTCTGAGTTTAGCTTTCTTTTTTCATTCATGTCATGGCATCTAAAATATGGGGAGGAACAATTTCAGGTTTCTGTCCTTAGCTGTGTAAAAACCAAAATTTTACTTATTTAAATAGAACTTGAGATCTCAGGGAGCTGCTAATGGTGTTTTTAAAGCTTTAAGTGTTTCATGGTGAAATACTAAATACACTGTGTATGTGTTTATATCCACAGTTATTTGCTGCTATTTAAATATATATGTTTGTATATATGATCAGAGGCATGAATATGTAAGTACACATGCATGCACGCAGCCGGTAGGTATTTGTGTGTACACAGATGAAATCAGGGTCTCAGCAGCAGAACGTGTATTCACAGCTGAAAACCCTCTTCGCAGAAGTTAATGCATTATAATGGAAACAACCCTGCCATCCAAAAAAGTACCTCACTCCCTTCTGTGCAGAGTAATGCTTTTCAGTTTTACTTATCTCCCCTGGATATAAGTTCAGATCATTTTACAGAAAACATAAATTAATAGCATACACAGGGATCTGAAAATGACACAATGGTTTTATTGAGTATAAAGACTGAGAGATTACAAAGCATTGCTGGGTAGGGAATAATTGCTACACACATGCAATCAGTGTCTTGGACTACCCAATGTATACAATAGCAAAAAGGATGCAGTCTGTACCACTCTGCGTCCTGAACAAAGAAGTTTCAGGTAATAACCACAACAGTAGGTCTCTGAGCTCTCATTATCGATGATGTATTGCTACCAGAATCTTTAGGTAAAGACGTTGAAGGCTGCTCCAATCCTTCAGGCAGTTTTGGGGTTTTTTTGTTAATGTAATTTAGTTAACATTCACAGGAAAAGCAAAACTCCTAGAGAGCAAACAACTCTGAGCTCAGAGTGGCTCTGAAAGCTGGACTCACCAACAAGAATAATTCCTTCATTTTTCAGGCCTGTGTCGCCCCAGCTCACTTCTGAGTTGAACCTAGACATCTCCAAAGGGATGACGTACATACGGGGAGGTAAGGAGACCTTGGGGGACAGAAAGGCAAAGAAGGGAGAAGACAGAACTGCAGCAGTTTCAGGAATCCTTGAGAAGGCTTCTTTGGCTTGGTTTCTCACATTATACTGGTTTATTATAGATTTTGCTTCTGACATTCCGGTCAATTTAGTAATGAAACTATTCAGCGTTAACATCTGAGAAGGAATTAAAATCAGTGACCAGAAAGGTGATCATATTAGTCCTTCTTTATTAAAGGAGCCACTAAAATCCCATTGAAATGAATGAAAAGAATCCAGTAATTTGAAAGGAAATGAGACCATGGTGTAATATTACAGTGTTGGAAAACAATACCAACAACAATGCCTGATAAATAATCTAGTCTGTGTGTCTTTAAGTAACTGGCAAGGAAGATCTTTAAGTAACTGGCAAGGAAGATCTTGTGGAACATGGTTGCCATTACACAAGCCAGTCAATCTATTCCATAACTGCTGTTCTGTCGTTTGCTGCTTGTAATCATAAAGAGCTATCCCTGTGTGAACCTTTCATTAATCACCAGCTAGGCTGTCAAAAGTATGATGGATATGAAAAAAGAGACCTTTTTTTCCTTCCTTTTTTTTTTTTCATTTTAATACTAAGTATTGGGCAACAAGGCAATGCAGTTCACGTCTCATACTAATCAGTATTTATACTGATTGACAAATTATTGACAAATCAGCTAAAGTGCAAGCTTCATTCTGAACTGTATTTTAAGAGTTTTCTCTCCAAATACTCTGTTATAATAAATCTATTTCCCTGTCAAACAGATTGAAGCTGGATTTCTTCATTGCATTAAAAATGATAGCTGTGATAAGAATGTATCTGGCAGCAGAAGCTTAAAGAGCTCAATTTAGGTGCAGTAGAGAGACTCCAGTTAGTCCTTGGTGACTTGCGTATATGTTACACATATAAAACCTTTTTTGATTTTGCTTGTTAGGTAGGTTTATATGTCACTATCAAGCTTTGCCTTGATTGACAACTTGCAATGAGACAACAAGGTTATTTATATTTTTTCTATGTATCTGCTTGGTTTTTCACAGCCACTGAGGTTGGAATACTATGGTTGCCTATTCAAAGCACAGGGGGAGTTTGGGGTCGGAAGAGAGCTGGGGTCGGAAAAGTCAGAAAAATGGATAGTTATTCATGTGCTTAAGTGAACCAAAAGGCAACATGAGAAAAAAGAGTGAGCTCCAACTCCTGCCTGTCTCCTTGACATAAAGTACATCTACAAAAGCATCTGTTATGTTATTCTATTCAACTGCAACTAAACCTTCAGCTACATGCACATCAGTCCAGATGTGTGTGTGTCCATTGGAGTCATGTAACACACAGGTATATTTTTCACAGGACAGAAGTTGTCTCATTCTGGTTATGTTGTATTCTAATTGCTTGGCAAATGCACTAATGGCTGTATAATCAAGACTTTGTGTAAAAGGCTCCTTGGCCTTTTTCATTTGATAAGATGTCCAGTACATTTTAGGCAAAGTAAATGATTTGGACATTTCCTCTTCTAGTTGGGTTTTAGCCTGAGAGGTAAATAGACAGACCTTCTGTTAGCTTTTCCACTTGGAAAAGGTAGTGCACCTATGAAGCAAGAGCTCCAGAAGCAGCAGTGGCTGGGCTGGGGTGGGTCACTGTCTCCTTTGCTAGAAAAAATCCCGAGTAACACAAAAAGGTAATGAAAAAAATGAGCAGAAGTTGTGACAATTGAATCCTAAGCTTATTCTCTAACTTCTGGGCCATTCTTCCTTCACAGTAATGATGCTATTGTAAGAGCATATTCTCTGCTGATAGGCAGAGATAAGCGTGTATCCAGTCTGAAGCACACTGAAACCAACAGAAAGACTCTCAGGGGGTTCATTGAGTTCTAGTTCCATTTTAATGCACATTTCAACGGACATCACAATTTAGAGTTGTGTTTCAGGCAGCACAAATCATGCTATAGTATTAGAAACTGTTTCAGCTCATGATGAGGCAGTTAATAAGCCTTGAAGGATATAAGATGCACTCAGAAGAATCAAGGCAATGATACTTAGCTGAGTCATCAGAGAAGACTTCTTCCCTCATCTATTCTGGCATCTGTTAAAAAGAAGATATTTCAATCTACTCCATTAATGACTGATTAATGAGCTATGGAATTTCTACCTGCTGAAAATATGCTCATGGAGTCACAAACCTTTTCATGACTGCTTATTCTATTTTATTACAGTGTCCCAAAAGACTTTGCTGTATATCGTATGTAGAAAATTTCTACCTTAAAATATTTTGCAGCCTTTAACAATTTCATAAGCTTGTTTTTTGTCATTCATCTTTGTCACACGCTATTTTATTTTTGTTTTCATGTTTCTATTTCTTTATAATCCTATAATACCATGGATTTTTGTATTTTAACCTCTGATTATTTTTATAAGTTAATTCCTACACAATTTTGATTTCTGAGCAATCAGTGTACATTGTATACAACACTGAAAATATAATATTAATTCCAACAACTTTTACTATACATTTCATACAGTTAAATGCACAATAAAATATTTTCCCTTTTTCACATATTTTAAGAAAATTATTTCTCTACTTCCAACAAAAAATCTAGTGTTTTATTCCTTCAACAAACATAGAAAGGCAAAAACCCAAATAAACAAAAATCTTTATGTGCCTTCAAGGGTAATTTATTTTTTTTTTTAACATAGAGAATAAACAGTTGTGATATTTCTAAAACACAGCTCTAAAACAAAATACTTTGGGTTGTTTTGTGCTTTTTTTAAGAAATTGAAATTTAAAGTGAGAGGGAATAGCTAAGCATTTTTGACACACTTTTCTGGGTTTGTTGTTTGTATTTCTTGTAGCGAAGAACAACAGAATATTACCCTAAATCTGTTTTGCAATGAAGAATTCAGCTCTCAACCACTTTTAATTTTAAACATCCCTCTAAATCAGGTCAGGATTTAACACAATGGTGCCTGTTGAAGATCCAAGAGCAATTGAATTACAATATAACAAATAATGTACTTAATAATAAAGCAATCTCAATTAGGTAACACATTTGTCAACTCAACCGTTTTTGTCCCTGCAGAACTAATCATGAGTCCACATTCACTATGCTGGCATTGGCATAAATCCTATATTCAACACCAGAGCCATCTTCCTTATTTATACATATTTGTGGAAGCAGAGAGGTAGAGTCCATAGATAAGTGATGCACACACTTTAGAATTGCTTTTCATTCAGCCTCAAACTTTTAAACACTGTGATGAAAAGGCATTATATCACCAGTTTGGTGAGCTTTTCAAGGCACCAAGTGCTATACTTGGAGATTTTTAATGGATTAGTCCATTAGCAAAAAATGTTTCAATCTGGAGATTGTAAACCATGTAAATTAACCTTCAAAGCATATTTTCAAAAATGCTTCTGTCATGCAATCACAGAGATTAAGGCAAGTGTATAAGAACAGAATCATATAGAAATCCTCTGGTGCTTACCTGTACCTTGTAAACACGTTACAACTACATGGAGTTTCCCTCTAATTCTCATGAAAATGGAACTGAAAATCACAACAATATAAATTATAGCTCACTCTACATGTTTTTCATGAGGCATGCACAAATCTTTGCCTGTTATAGGGCACATATAAAGTAAGAAACAATATTGCATATACTATTTGTTTCTCAGGGAATAAATTAGCAAATTAGCAAGTTAAAAGATAAATTAGTTCTAAATATACAAACAATTACTATTTAAGCATACTTTAGTAAAATCTAAAGGTAATCTGAATAATAGTTAAAAATTATCTGAAAGTATGATAGTTCATCCCATGAAACACAAGCTGGAGAGCTCTAACAAAACATATTAGACAATTGGGAGAATGTAGATTTGAGGAGAAGGAGCTGTCTGGGTGGTCTGATGTGACTTGATTGCAAGAGATCCATTATCCTAAAAGGGATACCAGGTATCCAAGCAGAGAAGAATGTATAAACATTAAATGTGAGTAGAGTGCTGCAGACAGAGAATCCTTAGGGAAACAAGAAGAAACAAAAGAGACTTAAGCATTGATACTGATTGCATTGTGTCATGGCAAGAGAGAGACCAAAATTTCAGCATAGTCTGAAGAATACCTATTATACTTTCTGCAAAGAAACCTTAGTTCTATGGTCAGAAGGGACTGTCATGGTGTCATGGTGGAATCTGTCCTCCTAACCATAACATTCAGCTCAATACTTGCTGCAGTAAGCCTGCTCCTTCTAAATGTTGGTGTAATTTTTATTATTTTTGAATTTTGAATGGATAAAGTAATCATCAATTTGGTGAAAAAAATCTGCAAAAAATTATGGTAAAAACAATTTATTTTTTTTTTAATTAAGATTTCACATCCTTCCTGACAGAAATTATCTGAATGTAATACTGTAATGGTTTATTTAACATTCCTTATTAATAGGGAGGAGATGGAGGGAAGAAGAAAGGAAGGAACCTTCAGAAGTGGATCTGCCCTGGGGAGAAAGTTTCTGTTTTCTGCTTTAAGAACAACCATCTTTTTCTTTGATGCTCATTCTGACCTCACTGCTTGTGTTGAATGCCAGATCAGATGCTCCTATGACAACACAACTGAATGAATGAAAGAAGACGAGGGAAAGAAAAGAGGACTTATTCAACAATAACAAAACTACACATGTCTATGCCAAATACAGTAACTGGTAAGGCATCTCTAATTTTATGAAAAGAGATGTTCTCATCTATAATTAAGAGATTCAGAAAGCATTTCTTGACTTGGTAAACTTAGTAACCTCCAGTAGTCTCTGCTGAAAACAAACATCTTGCACCTTGAACTTTACTGTTGTTGTCTGGTGAGTTAAAGGATAAGAAATCACTTGTAACATTAAACTTTCATCATATAAAAAAACTTTTATATGATAGCAAGGATGACCACAATAAAATGCAACCGTATCTATTCCATAAAGTAATTACTGAGGGGAGACCTTATCTATGTTTACAAGTTCCTAAAGGGTGGGTTGAAGGATGATGGGAGCTGGACTCTTTTCAGTGGTTTCCAGCAAAATGACAAGGGGGAATGGGCATAAACTGGAACATAGGAAGTTCCACTCAAATATGAGGAAAAGTGAGGAAAAACTACTTTACAGTGAGGGTGATAGAGCCCTGGAACAGGCTGCTGAGAGAGATTGAGGAGTCCCCTTCTCTGGAGATTTTCAAGACCCACCTGGATGCAGTCCTGAGTGATGTGCTCTGGGCAATCCTGCTTCAGCAGGAGAGTTGGACTAGATGATCTCTAGAGATCCCTTCCAACTCTGTCAAATCTGTGAATCCATAGGACTTTTTATTTCAACTGCACTGATTATACTTTTATGTTCTCTGTGCAGCTTTGGCCAACTGAGACTTTTTTTTTATTTTGATTTGCTTAAATTTGTTTAACAGATATTTCTACAGTGCTCGTGGTTCTATAGGATTTATGTCATGAAAGTGACTGATCAATTGCTCAATGGAAGTGAACTGTATTCTTTCTGTACCTCATCTTCTTATCTCTTCTATGTAACCATAACTTTTGATTACTATGTGTGCATGTATGTTTTTTCCGTTGCACAATTTATATGCAGTATCCTGACGTGCCAGTGATCTTCTTGTGCAGGAAGTGGATGAATTCATTGCAGATTATGACCTGAGCTGCAATGACAAGGATTTTTCTTTTCTTCTATGCTCAATTTAACATTTCTGACTTGGTAAAAAAAACAGTGCATGTATGAGTTTCAGAACTCCCTTGCTGTATGATGGTGGTGTCTAGTCAGGTTGCAGCACTGCAGCTTGAGGGAATGAAAACCAGACATCACTCTATTATCTAATGACAGCTACTGTAAAACTTCATGTCTTTTTTTTTTTTTTTTTTGCTTAGGGTGTAATAGAGTCTGTTGTAGCCAACCACCACTCTAATACTTAAGCTCTTTATCTATTCTCATCTTTTGTGTTAGATTAGGTATTTTGCTTCCCTTTCGCTAAAAGTTCTGACATTTCCCGTATGCTTTCAGTACCTTTTTTTCCCCTTTGCAGAATTTCTAATTCACTTTTTCTATTCTCATTCACTGTGTCAGTGCTTTTGTCCTTCTCTGGCTTGGTATAAAAAAAAGAAAAAGAACCTCTCTTCCTGTATGAGATAGTAGAGGTTTCCCAAATGTATTTTGCTTCTCTCTTATGGCTTCTTCCTTAGCACTTTTCTGATTTAGCCAAAATTAAATCTCACCATTTCTTTGCAATTTGCAGTACAACTGATTAAAGAGTGTAATGGAAAATTATAATCATCTTGCTGGGAAAAATTGAGACAGTTGTTCTCTGATTTTTATTGGGTCTATTCCAGCATTAAAACTGGCAAAGCTTAAAGTATCTGAGGAAGCTTAAATGTTTTTGTTATACTCCATTTGTACATGCTAACATTTTTTTGTTGATTTTGCTTTATATTATCCTTGACCGTAAGAATGACAGACATTAATGATCAAAGGCACAGATTAGGTCATCTGATTCATTTTTATACTAGAACTCTTTTTAGCCCATACTGTATCTGAATAATTTGTCCAGTCTACTTTTACATTATCCTTTTCTAGTTCTTTCTCCAGATTCTTTTTAAGACTTACAGAGCTATTTCTGCTAATATTCATCCAGGATTTTGTTGTACTCAGTTTTATCCAAGTTCTTCTACCTAATATCTCCTCACCTTATGCTAAAAATGCTTTTCTGTTCCTCAGGCAAATTCTTGACCGCTGAATTGCCTAGGCAACTCACTTTGAAGCCAAGGGGATATGTGTGTTAAAGAATGAATCTGGCATTTAGTAATTGTAATCTGGCATTTACAGTAATTGTAATTCCCCTACTATCTTTATCATTCTTGAATCAATAGAGACTGTATGGGAAATTTCAAATGAAATCAGGTATGTGTCTCAGTGTCTTTAATTCAGATATTATAATAAGCACTTTCTCAGCACCTGTTATCCAAGAGAATATCTGTAGCTTATAGAAAATACTCAAAATTTGATGCAAAATGCATGGAGATAAGTAAGCACTACAGAAAGGCACAAAAAAGAATCTGCATACTGCTTCTTAGAGCCAATAAATAAAGAGCACTGTATGCAAAGCTGTAACTAGAACTTCTCCCATCATTGAATCTATGGCTTCTCAGCTCCTGGAAACTGCTTGTAGCCACTCAATGTATAGCATCTCAAATACTCTCTCGAGGAAAGAAGACTTAGTCTTCTATTCTGAAGTACAACTCACAAAAAATACCCACAAACCCAACACCATCACCAATAATTAAAAACAGAACAAAAAGAAACAAACATAAATTGCCAAAACTGATCATCTTATAAAACTGTTCATGCTGAGGAGACAGGCACACTGGACTCATAATAGTAGCTCCTACATCCAAAGACAAATCCCTAAGCACTGCTCACAAACTTTGCAGCTTTACAAGTGCTCCGGGGTGTGTCCAATGACAGATTACTTGTGGACCAATAGGAAAACAAAAGAAAACCAAACAAAACAGAACCAGAAGATATTTACCTTTCAAGTGAACTATTATTTCTGATGAGTTTTTTTGATGAAAACTGGTACTTTCAAATAATTCAATGACTCCAGAAGCTGAACCTAAGGAAAAAACAACCATTGTTACAAAAAATTACATCATTACAAAAAAAAGTTGTCAGTGCTCAAATGTAATGTTTTTCATCCAAGGACTTAAATGGATTTGACGAAATTAAACTAAACCTCTCAATACTCATGAGGATCAGATAGTCTCTTCTTACAGAATGGAAAAAAGAGATTTTTTTGAAGGTTAAATATTTCAGCAAAGTTCACAAAACAAATCAAACTTAAGGCTGAGAGAAGGATTCACTAATTTTGCTTCTCTACCCACTATGCCCCTCCTTTTTTCCCATATTTCAACATAAATTCAACAAACCTTCATACAGCTCTAAACTTTCCTATAAACCTCTGTCTTTTTGCTATATTTAGTCACTGTTCTCTTTTTATCATGGATAATCAGCATATTCTAATTGTTCCATGGGCAGGGACACCTCCCACTAGAGCAGGTTGCTCAAAGCCCCATCCAGCCTGGCCTTGAACCCCTCCAGGGATGGGGCATCCATCACTTCCCTGGGCAACCTGTTTCAGTGCCTCAGCACCCTCATTGTAAAGAAAAAATTAACAAAAAAGAAAAGGAAAACATTAGTGGTGCAGTGCTGAAATTTCCTTTAGATAGTCACTACTTTTCTATACACAAAAGAACCCCAAACTACTCAAGGTGTTTGAGGATAGAAAAAGAATGCTATTGGTGCATCACCTTCTTTCCACTATTCTTTAGGCTTGAATGCCTTCAGAGCAGGTACTAGTGCTATTTTAGTTACTGTAGGTGGTCAGATTAAAACAGTAGTTGGAACAATTCTGATGTCTCATACAGCATACCCAATAAATGATGCATGTGTGCTGTACAGTCCCTTAAGAGAGCTAATATATCCATGTAGCTAAGCAGCTACATTGCCTTTCCCTTGCTGAAGAGGTATTCAGATGCTTAGTCAGAATAATTTAGCAGCTCTTCTGAGAAATCTGAGCTGTTCAAAGAAATGTTATCAAGGATGAGGATCTCATCTGATGTTTTTCCACCTCCTCATAGATTTTTTTTCCTTCAAGCCAGGCTCATATTCTACCTGATGTGCTGAAGTTCCTTCCTGCAAATCCAATTTGCCTTCAAATATTTGGCACTGCTTCAAGGAAAATGATCAAATGATCAAGTTCACCTTGATCCCTTAATTTTGAAATTGCTTGGCTTGCTTTTTTTCCCACACTGTTGGGTCGAGATTTTCTTCCCAGGGTGAGTTTCAGTTCACATTCTCTATATTCACCAGCTGAGTTGCAGATTTGTAATATGTCTATCAATTTGGATTTTTTTTTTTTTGTATGTCAGGCTGCCTGCCCTTGAATGTTCACTGGTATAAGAAAAAGGGAAAACATCTAACCAAGTAAAGGAAGAAGAGAATTCCATGTGTGTATTAAAAAGCTGAGTTCAAAAATAAATGTACATTCTTTTCTTTTTTTTTTCCTTTTTCAGTTTCTTGGCTAAAACTTAATCCATAAACTCTTTGAATGAAGCCCTTCTGTCACTGACATCTTACCTAGCATTTATCTAAGGAAAGCAGAATGGCCTCATGGTTTTCTTTTCCTTTCTGTCACTGAAGAAAAAAATGTGAAAGAGCATATGGGGCTTGGAGTACTAATTAGAAATATAGGACTAGTATAAAAAAATTGTACCCTCAGCACATGTGGAGTTCTCCACTGCATGCATTATCTTAACCAACCATAAGCACTGAATGGAAAGCTTATTAAGAAAAGAGGAGACATTTTGTGTTTCCACAGTTTGAACTGAATTGCTTTCTAAAGGACATTCACTTTCTCCACTGAATATAGAAAAATGTACTAAATAAGAGTCTAGTGAAAGTAACCTGGTATTTCACCACACTAAATTTAAACAATGTGAATATTGTCCAATTTTCTTATGTCATGACAATAATAATTCTCTTGTCTTTACTCAGAAAATTGTAACAAAACTTTTTGTTTTCATAGAAGGAGAAAAGTCAAATAGACTTGCAGAGGGCTTTGCAATAAAGGGAACAAGGGGAAATACAGTTTCCGCTAAAAAGTGTAAAGAGGCCTGGAGTAGAACAAAGGCCGTTTTTGCCCACTCTTTGTTAGACTTCTCAGAAAGGATGAAATATTAAGTTGGAATAATTTTCTTTAAAATAAGAAGCAAGTTTAATTCAAGATATTAAATAACTTCAAACAGTTATCTTTATTTTCTAAACAAAATATAATCTGTAAAAAAAGTACTTAATTTTTTTAAATATTGAGTAATCTTTTTTAAATTTTTTTTCCTTTTTTTTGTGGGGACACTGTCTTTTCAAGAGAATTATGATTTGAAAACTGGGATAAAACCCCATGTTAAACTGAAATTAAAAATCATCTTGTGCAATTTTCTCATAATCTCATAATCCTTAAAAAGTAATGTTATACTGTGTTTTATTTTCCCTTATTTGTAACTGAGGATTTTTTGCTGATGGGCTGTACTGCCAGATATTTCCAAAAGCACTTTGCTGACAGATAATTGACCGTTTGACCACTGGTCGACATAGCTGTGGAGCTGTGAGTATAACTTTCAACTTCCTTTTTTTTTTTATATATTCTTGTGCTTGCAATTTCATAGCATTCTGGAATGTCCTTTCCCTGCAGAATTGTCAAGAAAGAGCACAGTAATAGGGGTCATCTGTGAATGTAATGAAAAGTCTCATAGGAATCACCCTGCCCATACAAAGTCAGTGGAGGTGTGAGCTTTGCTGTGATTTTATTCCAAGCTTGCAGAGCTCTGATTCCTGGTATATGACTCATTTTTATGGCCCCTAGTTCAAGTTATGTCAATTGCATTGCCTAAGATTCTCTTACTTCTTTACTCATTTACACATTTTAATTCTAAATTGGAAAGCAAAAGCTAAGGTCATTCTACAGGTGTCTGGACATTATTAAAATATTTTTCAGTTTAAAAAAGGATACAGAAAAATATACTCTCTCTATATATACATATATATATATCATTGCCTTTGAGATTTCCAATCCAATGTTGTAATTAAAGTTTTAATATCATAAGAAATCAGTACCAAATTACAAAATCATGTACTTTTCCATTGCATTATGCTTAACTTTCTATTATTTGATGGTCTCTTTTTATTTCATGATACAGCAGTCCCAAGTAATTCATTATATATCTTCCATATTATGATATGACAAGGCGGTATAACATGCCTTATTAGGAAATCATATGGTCTGTTATTGACATAGAATGTTATATATTTTTTCTCATACTACTTTTAAAAAAATTTTTAGGGGCATCAGGTACTCAGTATTTAAACAGCTTTTCTAGACCAAAATATCCCCTCTTTGTGCTGTAATGAAACATTTTGATATTTTCACCATGAATGGAAGATAACCATCCAATGTAGTAGAGAGAGAAGATGATGTTTTCAGTACACTAGAGAAATTATTCAAAGGTATCACAGTTCACCAGTCTTCTCTGTTTAAATTTGGAGCAGGGACTGTTTACTATCAATGAATATTAAAAGCCTTAATTAATTTGAAAATTTATGGTTCGTTTACATGTAAAACATAACATGGAATAATATTTGCACCAGATACATGCAGGTTTGTGGGGGGTTCCTGTTTTCCTTTTTTTCTTCCCTCAGTGTAGTTTTTTTCACTCTAGCTGTGGTCTCACTCTTACATTCCAGGAATGCAAAATACCCTAAAGGCAATATGGAACTTTGGACTGTAAATGGAAAAAAATTTTTTTTTTTTTAGACTTGACTATATTTTCACTAACTCTCCTCAAAATCTTACTTTTATCTTATAAATGTGAGCATACTGACTTTGCAAGTCTGAAGCCCTGGAGGGCACTATTAAGGGCTTCACAGCAGTCCATTTTAAAAGCTGTTCACCAGAATTGAAAAGATTGCAGAGTGATGTCTGATAGATTTCTGCTTGCTCTTGAACCCAGCTCAAAGAGATGACTTCCTAGATGCTCCCAAGGAGTGTCTTTGTCCTTTGAACTGTCCCAGACCAAATGCCAATTACTCAGTCACCACCCTTTTCTGTAGGATGGAACTTTGAGGAACTCTAAGTAACACAAATAAGACCCTATGGTGTCATTATGTACACTTTTGCTATGGTAAAAATAAGCAATTTCAGAAAAAACATATTCAATTTGCAACTTTTTCCCAACCCCAGCAGTCAGGAAGCTTTTTCGTTTAAACAGAAAATTAAATTTAAAAATTCCTATGAAGACTAGCTTCCCTGGAATACATTTCTGCCATGTTAGCATTTCTGTACCCCCATGGGAATTCTTTGTTAAACTTTATGAATATACCACAGAGCAGGTTACTTGGACTCAGTATCTTTATTTCTACCTAATTTATATAATTTTATTTTAGGTAGTTGATTAAATTTTGTAGTATGCAATGCTGAAGTTAAGCAGTCAGCTGGATGAAGTGTCTATATTTGAGGACATCTTTGAAGTGCTATTGTTAAGAAAAAAATTCAAAACATCTTTTTATTAGAAACTAAAATAGAAATGAATGCTGAACAGAGTGTAGATTACAGCATATTCAATGAAAATAAAGATGTATTACCATTGAGATCATAGGAGCAATCTACATGTGATGTTGAAGTATTATTGAATGTATTCTTTGTTAATGTACATTCAGGAACTCCAAAAAATAATTTTTAGGTGACATGAAATGGAGAATCTGACATTTCATTCTGACCAGAATGAAGAAACAGAAAGAAAAAAAAAGTAACATCAGAAACAACGAAAATTGAAAAAAAATGACATAAACAGTTGATGGATGAGAACCTCAATTTTTAGAAAAATTTTCCAATATACATTTCAGTCTACGTTTGAATTTACTCTCCTTTTATCTGGAGGTATTTGGGATTTTGTGGGGAACATGTGTTGATTTACGGAAAGCAGACAGAGATTAGCTAACTGTTGTATTTCAGCATAATATTGTCATACAGGCAGTTTTGCAAGTGATAGGGACCACTGAGCCTCAATCCCTGCAAAAATTTTGTCAGTGATCCAGAGGCAAATACATAATGACAGCTAAAAGTTCTTTGAATAGCACAAGGCTTTTTGGAGTAACAATGAGGTCGGAACAATCAGAGCTGGTGATCAGGCAGGTTTGGCAACGTAAGGCTATCCAAACACAGTGCCATGCACAAAATCTAGTTACAAATAGTGTGATTCACTGACACCATCTCACATACCAGTGCATAGTGAATGAAGTAGCTTAAATATAAAAAAGAAATTAAAAATTATCATATTTAAAAATACTTTCCCATATCAAAGTAATGAAAACCTGAATGCCTAAACAGTTATTGTGGTTTAACCACAATAAACATCTCATTCTTTGTCTGTGAAACCTGTGCACATTACAAACCTGCTCTGTTTGCACAAAATCTGTATAACGGAGGCTGTAAAATCTCTGCCTATACCTCTGTAACCTACATGAGAAGAAAAAATATGATGCTATTGCAATAGTTGTATACAACTACAAAGCCTTTTCCTAATTATTGGGATGCAATTCAGGGTTTATGTTGTTGCATTTTCATATTAATTGAAATAAATTCACTGCTTTTCTTTAATTTTCTTCAGCATTGAACTCTAAGAACTATAAGTTACAAAAAAATTATAAATTATTCTCAATGAGTTTTGTAGTTCCATGTTTTATTATGAGAAGGATGAAATAGAAAATATTTGAGTGTGAAAATGGTAAAGACCCTCTGACATTGTATTGAGAACTCCTTCCTGTTTCAATCTTTTTGATTACTTTCTTCACAAGTTCTCATTTACTAACTCACTAGTGTCCTTACTTCTCAAGGTCTCCTTTAGAAAGCCTAATTTTCTGTCTTTTCTGTGAGCAATAACAACAACTATTATTGACATTTTTTGTTACATGCTGAGTTTTATGGCAGGAAGTCAGATAGTCTCTGTAACTTTCTCTGTTGGCCCAATTGACCAAAGTTTTACTGCTGAAGCTAACACTAAGGTAAATAGTTAGGTTTTTATAGTGCAAAAATGCATTTATAAAGTTACCAACATCTTTTTTTTTTTTTTTTTTTTTTCCCCCAACCTTAAAAACCCCCATCTCTTCCTCAAAATATCTAGCTGGCAAAAAGAAAAATAAATTAATTGCCTTTGTCTTGGTAAAAAAAATAATCTAAAAAGTAAACTATTTCTTTTAAAATAATTTAAAAAAATCCCACACTATAGTAAATGAGGTGGCCTTTTGCACACACAAAACCCCTACTGTAGCAATTTAATTCACCAGTGTAAAACCACCATCAGAAACAAAATAGCAAGGTATAGGCATTTTAGGCCAGTTTTAGGGAAAAGGAACTCTCTTTTCAAAAAGCTCTTTAGAAGTTTACTGCACACTAAGAATCCAAAACACAGATTGAAAACAAGTACACTTAACATGACTTTATACGAGAGTTCATGAAAAAAAATTATACAAAAATCTGTTTATAAATACCCACACTGTAGCTACATTTTCTTATGGTTTCATTCAAGTCAGTTCCCATTCTAGTGCCCTGTTTAATTCGATTATGTGGGGGTTTATTTGCTTGACAGACATAATAGTCAATTAATGCTAACACATGCTAAATCCTGTAACATCTTCTACTCTGATATCCAAGCAAAAGTACCTTTGGTAGTGTCAGCAGTTCACATTCTAAATTTAGACAAAATAATTATCTGAAGAATGATAGGTTTTTATGCATATCAGCAGCCATTCATACAGGGGGATCTGCTATGGTCCATTGTGTTTGTAATCCATGGATTACATTCTGAGTACGCATTGACACGAGCGACAGTAACAGCTCCATTATGGCCTATCATCCCAACCAACCATGAATTTCAAAACGTTCTCCTCAACATTTCTGTGAGCTTCTGTTGCCTCTTCCTTTTTATAGATATTTGCAAATAAAATACAAATGAAGTTTTGAAGACACAAAATGGTCCTAAATGATAAAGTTTTATAGATTTTAGATTTTAAAGAACAATAAGGAAGAGAATCATATATGATTCCCTGCTCTGCTTATGATGTTTAGGGTTCTGGTGATGAAATGTCTGTCACTTCACCCTGGCCTGAGGCCAATGATGCCACTCTATTAAAAAATTAAATTGAAATTTCAAGGGGCTGAGTGTTCTTCTTAACAGGAAAACCAGCAACAACAACAACAACAAAGCAGTTGTTAATCAAGTGAAACCTTTTAACAAGAATTCCCAGGTTTTACAGATGAGAGTCATCATTTTCATTACTGTAATATACATTTAATTTCATTTACATAAAACTAGGCATATCTGACTACACATACTAGTGTAGGTGTTCCTTAATCCAGAATAGCTGTTTATTGAAAAACCCTGCACTTTATCGTGATGCTTACAAGTCTCAAGATGGTCATCTGCTGCTAAACATCTTAAATATGGAACAAATATTGTAAAACAGTTATTATTAATAGTGATTTTTCTTTTTTCTCGGCACAAGATGATTTAAGAGCCTTTGATAACTACCTGTGAACAGACTGAACAATGGCTCTGCCAGGGGCACCATGTTCTGCAACAGTGACTGATGGCAAATCCCACACTTTTTATCAATATATAAAATATATAATTATAGAATCATGTGGGATTTGAAGGGACCTCTGGAGATCATCTAGTCCAACCCCTCTGCCAGAGCGGGTCTACCTAGAGCACATTGCAGATGAACTTGTCCAGGTGGGTTTTGAATGTCTCCACAGAAGGAGACTCCACCACCTCTCTGGGCAGCCTCTTCCAGGTCTCTACCACTCTCACAGTAAAGAAGATTCTCCTCGTGTTTAGGTGGAACTTCTAATACTCAAGTTTGTGCCCATTTCCTCTTGTCCTGTCACTGGGCACCACTGAGAAAAAAACAGCCCCGTCCTCCTGACACCCTCCCTTTAAGTATTTGTAAGCATTGATCAGTTCCCCCCTAAGTCTTCTCACGACTAAAAAGACCCAAGCCTCGTAGGAGAGATGCTCCAGACCCTTAATCATCTTTCTGGCACTTTGCTGTACCTTCTCCAGCAGTTCCCTGTCCTTGAACTGGGGAGCCCAGAACTGGACACAGTACTTCAGATTGGGCCTCACCAAGGCAGAGTAGAGGAGCAGGATGACCTCCCTTGACCTGCTGGCCACGCTCTTCTTGATGCACCCCAGGATGCCATTTGCCTTCTTGGCCACAAGGTCATATTGCTGGCTCATGGTCATCCTGGATATATTCTGACTCAATATAAGGATGCAAAACCAGCATAGGACTCTAACAAGTCATAAAGCCCAATGCCATCTCCAGATCCCCTAGTACCCATAATAAACCCAAAATGATCTAAGAGAAAGGACAGTTACTGAGTCAGTATGCAAGACAAAATATTAATTTCTATCATATTGCTCATTTGTAGAAGAATGGCAATATGACATATCAAGGAGCATTATTATTACTTATTTATTTTTACAATTTATAATTTTAAAAGATCTAAAGTTCTAAACCTATCCAGATTTCCCTAAATTTTCAGATATTTAGAAGCTTATTTTTTTCCCCACATTCACAAGTATATGATGAATTTATAAATAAACAAAGACATGAGAAAATTTTTTGTAGTATCCTGTTCAGGGTGTAGTATTCTGCTCAGGTAGCATTTTAGTAATGTAATGTCCTGAGTAAAATATTGACATTTTTCACTTTTTTTTTTTCAATGTAAAGAAATGTTCCTTCATAAAGGGGTGGAACAAATATATTCTAACTTTACTTCTTTGAGAAAACTTCATCTAATGTTTTGGAGTCCTACTATACTCAACATATCTGTGTTGTATCTCATCATTAAAGTCACAGGCTGCTCTTGCTGCTTGCTCATTAGAAGATTGCCAAATTCAAGCTGTCAAAGTGATTACCTAAATTGCCCTGCACAAATTAATTTACATGAACACTGATAATGCTTTTTTCCTGCAGATTTTTTTTTCTGTAGCAAATTTACATGTATGAATGTACATGTAAACAAAATGGAAATAATTGTATATATCTTAAAGACAATATATCATGCTTACTAAAAGAAATAATCCTTTTATTGACTCTTCTGATGACCCGTTCCAATAATCAAAGAGCAAGTGCTGACTTCATATATTCACAGCTGACAACTGTCTTTTTTTTCAATGGATTTGGAATATATACTTCTTTGTCAGCCTTAGTTTCTTCTAGAATGTAAAATAATGCTGAAGAGGTCATACTTATGTATCTAATAAAATATAATTTTGTAAACTAAGTACTGGAGATTGATTGTAGTCACAGTTCAGCCAAGTTGGAGGGCAAAGTATTGTATGCATTGTTTAGTTGTGACTTTATTTTTCTCTAGTTGTACAGCTGAACTATATTTGTAATCATTGTGTCCCAAGTGTGCTGGTGGATCTGTTAAGCTATTTTCCCTACTGAAAAAAAATACATGACCTCTGAAATTGTGACACTTTCTCACTAAAACTCATAGATCACGGATTTCAAAGCATTCATGTAATATGCAGTTAATTTGAAACTGAAAAGCCTTTGTATTTCAATATCTTATTTTCCCAACTAAAGCTTTTCAGGCATAATAGATTCTCCATCTGTGAATCAGCATGTGCTTAAATTTGTTGTCTTTAAATCCTCTGGCAAAACATGTAATACATTCCAAAATATGTGGGTGTTCTTTGTTCTAAAGGAAAAGCAAGATTGTAAATTGTGCAGTAAATAGGCACGGAGCAGGAAGATATCATGCTAAAACCAAGAGAAGTGGAAAAGATGACATATGTTGCTATGAGCTACTTCTAAATTCGAAATAATATTTGCCCATACTGGGTGCAAACTAACTTTGCTTATAAATTTCATGTTGTGCCAGTGCAACAGGCTAGAGATGCCTTTAGTGCAGTAACATTTTTCTCCCTTGCTTGAAAATTTTGTGAAAAAACTTCATTTTGCCACAATGGAGAACATTAAAAAAAATTCATTATAATAAAGGTGTCATTTTAATAGGTTTTACCTGTAAATATTGCAAAGAACCCATATGCATGGAATGAATTACTATTCCTGGTTAAAGTACGCATTGTGCAATACACATCAGATTCTAGTGTTCCTAAATGAAAGAAAATAATTCTTTTATCTTCAAAAAATATAATCTTAGAGGGGTTAGAGGTAAAACAGATAGCATAACATGCATAAGAATGAAAAATCCTTATAAAACTATGCACACTATATTTTCTTTATATTATGATTTTATGATCAGATGAAATCCTATTTCTTGATCTGTAAAGTTGTACTGCTTGCTCAAAATACTTGTTTTAGATAAAATGCCTTGACTGATGTTTATATCTCTCTACCTGCTAAAGACAAAATACCTTTGCTGTTTTTCTGAATATGTACATTTTTTTCACTACATAAACACATTTCTAGTCTCTTTTCACTTTTTAGACTCAAGATTATGAGATTTTATGAATGATAATTTAGATGTGGGTCTCAATACTGCGGAACACACACTGAGTTGGGATGATTTCTCTGTTAAAGTCAAATTGAGGCTCTGACCCATCTGATCTATTCATCAGATGAAGGAGGTGTGAATACAACACGCATGAGAGTCAGTATAGATAGTGTGTGTAGGGCAGCATAAATGAACAGGTCTGCACAGTTCAGGTTTTGCTTTAGTACAATATTTCATAAGCATCTGAAGTAATCCTCTCGCTTATCACAGGTCTATCGTTCCTATTTAATAATTCAGACTGTCTGTGTCTTAACCATGCTACAAAACTGAAGACATGAAGGGGACAGAACCTTCCCCTATTGTCGCTCTATCAGCAGAACCTGGGGCAAGATTGCACAATATCACAAAGACCCTGAGGCCTGATAGATCAGTAGATTGTGACGAGGCTAGGAAATAGAATTGGTGGCATAGTATGTTTACACTAAGGAATTTACAGTCCAAAGCCTCTTTTCTGCAAGCAGCTCTACATATGAACAGGCATCAGATGCAGAGTGCAGCCTATAGGATCAAAGTTTAATAGTGGGAAAAAAAAAAGCTAGGAACCACTAAGAAGCCTGAAACCATTAAGAAGCCTCATTTGCTAAAAATTATTTAAAAAAATCAATTTCATTAAAACATTTTTTTGTGATCTCAGATGGAACTATTGAATATATTAATTAAGTATATTCGTATTTAAAAGAAAGTTTAAATGACAATGTTACAGTCATTTTCACATGAAGGTTGTCAAATACTTTTAGGAACCTGAAAAGGTAAGGAAGCTGTTAGACAAAGTAAAGAGTAAAATTATTAAAAACACATTAGCTAAAAATGTTTTTATCTTAGTCAGATCACTGCATTAGCTTCTATTAAATCTGAAGTGGTCTGTTCCTTTTTATGTCAGGTGTGATAGATTTACACAGATAAAACTTTCCCCAGCCATTTCTTCAGTGACTACAAGAGGTGATTTAAGAAGGAATCACTGTGTTTGTATTGGAAAATAATTCATTTTCCATGCTATGGTCCCAGCAAGGGTTCTGATCTCTTTCAATGATGTATGATGGCTCTGTAATGTGGGCTACTAAGGGGAAAATACAAACCAGAAACTATCAAACTTTCCAAAACTATGTATCAGACTTTAGCTAGAGCAGAAGCTCATGCAGGGCTTAATCCAGCACATCAAACTGGTGTAGACATAGGATGTTGGAAAAAGAAGACTTTGGCAGAAATCAGTGCCAAATATAAGCTTTTGTTTTGATGTTTAAATTTAAGATGTGCTAAACATCTTGAAAACAATTATTGGTGATTAGTTCAATCTGTTGGTTCCTGAAAGATGCAGATGGTACAGCACTAATGACAGTAATTACAGTTCAGATACTTTAAATCCACTTGCAATGTACGCACTTTAAAAAGTTTTATGAATAAGCGAGATTAAAAGTGTCTGTGCGAAAATAAAACTCCTCTGTCCTATATCCTGTTTAACAGAGGACTTAGCTGAATATCCTTAGAAATTAGGCACATTAAATAAGAAGTAATGTGTTTGAGATGTGCATAGAATATGCACGTAGAAAGAGAATGGACTCCTCAGTACAGTTTTGATTTTGCATGGGGTTTGTAATGACTATAAATACAGCATTGATGTAAGTGACTGAACACTTTTTATTGTGATTTATAACAATGTAAAAATGCTCTCATCTGCTATTCTGGGTACTGTTATTTGAAGTAACGATTCAAACATCAACAGTGTGAATGTGAGGTGAATAAGGCTTCTGCAAAACCATCACATTAAAGAGGAATGAAGTACATCTCTTTTTTGGAAAGATTTCATTCTTAAAGGGTTTTAATTCAAAATCTGGGAGGGGGGGGAGAACCTAAGTATTTAGGTTGAAACATATTAGTGGTCAGATTCGATCACAGAAGATGATGATGCAGTCTTAATAAAGATGCAAAGTCTAAGTCAGCACTAATTGAATGTACATAGGTTTAAGATCACAGATGTGAAAACAGAATTGCTGATTCAGTGCCCATTTTAGTTAGCATGAAAGATCAAAAGAAGAATTTAGCAGGCTATATGTTTGTTGTAGCACGATATGATAATGAGGCATTAAGACAAGGAAAATATTTTATAAATTTCTGCCTAATAATACACAGACATTTCTTGAGGGAAGTACCAACAAAACACAGAACCATGCCAGAAAGAAAAAAGAATTTGCTAAGAACACCCTCAAACGAAACATAAGCTGTAAACTTTAAGAGTTTGAATTCATGAAAAGGAATGCACTATAACATATTTAATATATTATATTTAATGTTAGCATGCAGAAAATAATATTTTAATCAAACCAAATGAAATATCAATATTTCAAAGACCTTTTCATAAAGCTATGTGCAGTTTCGGCTTAATGCCTTCATTAAATCAGTATCAAAATATTCCATCAAAGTAAGCCATTAAATTATTTATATTCTTTACATAGTAAGCCACTTTTTCATCTTCTATATGATATTTTTTAATGGAGATCTGTCCTCTCTAAGTGCTTATTGAAGTTTTAGGATGCCTACAACAACATTATAAATAACAGTTCAGTAAGTGTGGAGGAAGCTGTTTCACCTTGAACCTTCTGTTAGTCACTTCCCAGCTGGATGCCTCATGGGTGGTTTACCTTACTGGTAATTTAGCCTCAGCAGAGAAGGCCTATTTTTGCCTGCTGCACTTCAAGTTATACTTTATCTCTGACTTTAGGCTGACTCATTAGTTACCTTTTTTCTCCACAACAGATGGTTCTAAATTATTGAACATATACAACTTAGCCCTTACATCGTTTTGTGATAAAGCATAAATGTTTCCAGCACTGATGATAATATGGTGTTCTGTGTCTAGAAATGTGAAAATATCTAAAGTGTCTGTAGTGACTCTGGTTCAGTACTTGTTTATGTGTGCAAAACCCCTTTTGTATTCATCCAATTAATGCATGTTCTGTTTTTCACTGAGGGAATGGGTACTGCGTCCATTTCACATAAGAATTCACTGAGTTAAGGAGAACGCTAGTCACTTGCCTGAGGCCATGCAATGACACAAAAACATTGCTAAAAGCACTTTTGCAAATTACCATTATTTTTTTGTTAATGAACACTTTTATTGGTCAGAATCTGCCCGGGTGTTTTGCAGAATTTTTACCTACATACACCAAAGTACATGTGTGTATGTGCATGTATAAGGAGATTTTGTGTGCATTTACATTTGCACTTCTTTTGAATTTGTATATTTGTTCTTGCACAGATCTCCGGTACATTTTACATTCCAGTTAAGTCTAAACTGTGGGAAAAGTGTGCTTTGATATTTGAGAATTAAGATTGTTCTTCCTGCAAAAATAAATCTCCTCCCCCCCCAAAAAAAATCCACCAGAAACCAAAACCCACCTAAATCAAATATACAATCAACCAACAACAAAACGATCATTGAAGTACATAATGATAAAAATGACCTAAAAAAAAATCAAATAGGATCTATCTCAAAGTGTATGTAAAGAAAATACATTGCTTTTTCATGCAAGAATATAGAATATTAGTACTAATAGCTTTTTTCTTTTGAAGAGCAACAATACTGTTGCCAAAGGATATGTTAAGTAGACAGTTCAAAGAACAAAGAATGGAAGTTTGCATAGAGCCTGTAGGAGCTAGTGAGAAACGATGGATCTGTGACCTAGTCCTAAGGCTACACCAGTGCTGCACTGACTGAGAAGGGTATCAGAGGAGCTGCTTGCTTTGCTAACCTTTCCAGAATCTGGTATGCTTTGATCATGCAGCCAACTCTTCCCACTAACCTTCAGCTTCAGGTACTTCTTCTGCATCTATACAGCAACATGTAGCCAGCATTGAAATAACAGCTGAATGAGAACAAAATATATAGAAGAACTGAATCCTATTTGATTCTCAAATCAAATCAGAGGTTAATTATGAATAGTGCATCATGTGGACCTGAAATATATTCACACACATCATTCACCTTCATATAAAGTTTCAGAAATCAAGTACATATTTTTCTCATACTATACAAACTAATAATAATTTTAATCAGCCAGTATTGGCTGAAGTTATGTATGTTGTTCTTTAAAAACCTAAGGAATTAAACATTGGGGAAATAAGTTCTTGGTCCTAGTAACTTCCACTTATAAGAACCCCATCAGATTATGAACATAACATAGCAGTTTATCCAAATCACTAGGTGTCACTGGAAAGAAATCTAAGACACATGTACTTTCATTTTTTGATCACACAGCTGGCAAGCAAGGAGTACAAATACCCTATTGCCTATATGACTCCAGTATACCTACTCACTAGCAACACTGGAGGGAGTTGGCTGCAGGAGGGAGAAATTAGAAGGAAAATAACCTGGTTCTCCAATGTGGAACCACGTTTCTCAAAGTCCAGTGTTGGGATGCAAAAAGGAGATTTAGCAGTAGCGGACAACAAAGTTGTTGTTTTATAGACAGGGCAAAACAGTAGATTACTCATAAATTAATAACAAAGATAAGTACCCACTGAAAACACTGGTTGAGTAATTTTGATTCAAGCAGTCAAAGGAGGCAGGGGAAAGAGGAAGACAATAAGAAAGAGGGCCCTAGGGAGGCTTCCTTAAGGAACCTAGTTCAGTACAAACTGGAAAACAAAAGCAGAAAAATATGCAACTCAGAGAAAAGCTAGAAAACAAGAAAACAGAAAGTTAAATGTATAGCAGATGCTGTATGATGTTCCAGCACAACCCATCCAGCAACACAAATGTCCTCATGATTTTTGCTTACTGACTAAAACAACCCCTAAATTTCAGTTTCCATGCCAAATTATTTGTTCTTTAATGTAAATATCCTTTTCAGAGAGTATCTATTTGTGAAAAGTCTCAGATGAGAACAGAATCTATCAAATCTTAGGAAAAAATAAACCTTACAACTCACTGCTGCTTTACTGTTAATCCTCTAGCTATTTCCAGACTTCAGGGTCTATTCTAATAAAACTCAGTTAAAAAAGAAAATCTGAATACTTCATATCATTTTCCTCTTAAATATAAACAAAATACCTATGCTGAAATACAGGAGAAAAGGTTCCGACCGAAATCATATGATTTTTTTTAATGAAGAATTTTGGTTTTGCAAATATTTACAAAAATACTGCAGCACAGGAATTTCAAAAATATAAAATCAGGACTTACTCACTTTATGGTACTTATTTCCAAGAAGTAGAATAATGTACATTGTTTCTCAAATATTTCTTCTCACTTATTATTTTATCATTTTACTGTGGTCCAATATTGTCCAATATTGAACCATTACTAAATTAATTTAAATGTAAGTGAACAAATAAGATTGCTCTCCAAATAAACAACTTTAACTTGATAATTTAGCTTTTACTAAACCTGGAGGAAAAAAAAAAAATATATATTTCTTAATTGTTTAATACTTTTTTCTTCCCTCTTTCATCCATTGCTGTTTTTGCCTTTCCCTACCATAGCCTGATCACTTTTTTTTGTTTGTTTTTTCCAATTAGGCTTTAAAATATTAACTTTTAGGTAGTCTATTGGATTCACGATAGGTTTGGAAATCAAATGAGGTATCCTCTATTTTTGCCTTGCAATTGATTCACTTATTTGGACATAGAGCTAGATATCAAGCTTTTTAACATTAAGTTGGAATTTTCTTTTTTTCTCACACCAAGACATTACTTTGCCTTTAATATATACTTCTCACTTCTGCAGGCTTCTTTATTATTGCAGTCACACTTATCTTTTCCAATTTTCTTTCTCCTGTCTAATCAGGACAATAGAGTTCAAACTCTAGCCTGCTTAGCAAACACCTGTATAAACTATATAAAAAGTGCACATAGAACAATATGTTAACAAAATACTCCTGCTCTGAATGCTGTCAGTCAGGTCAGAGCCTCAACTGGCTTGAACACCCAAATACAGACTAAATTTCCCACTGGCTCGGTGCAATTGTCAGAGTGTTTTAGGTTCAATCCTCAGTGTGGGCCTAAGGGAATGCATTCAGATTTGCAGCAGGGAGTCCCATAATGGTATCTAAAGATTAGAAGTTATGAGAAGTTTGTTTATCAGTGTTTGTAACAGCAGTGAAAAGGTTCGCTGCAGCTCTAATTAAAAAAAGCCTTGGGAGGATTTGTTTTGTTTTGTAAGACTGGTGTGACATTTGTTAGATATCTGCTTCATAGTACAATATTTTATTTGGCTTTATTTTAGCATTTCAGCTGTATCTTCCAATATAAATAGAGAGTTTATGTCTTTAATGAAGAGAGATCTATACAGACCACTAAAAATAGACATAATCTAATTGAACAGCTTTTTTCACCCCAAAATAATCATGGGGTTTTGGTCATCTCATCTGCCATAATTTTAGATATCTTTTCCTTCCTTTTCTCCTTTTGCATGAAACTTTAAGACGTTGAAAAGTAATTGAAGTAGTGACTAAAATATTCAATCACTTTCACTTCAGTTGCTTTTCTTGAGAAACTATCCAATAGATTATATATCTCGGTGCCAAGAAGATTTTTATGGTACTGAGCTGAAATTTTCGTTTTCAAACTTCATTCTCATATGTGGCCCCTTTGCATTGCATTATAAAACACACATCAACTGCAAACAACAAACATGACAGCAAAATATGATGAAATTCATTTATGTAGTTAATTTAGGTATTTATCCTGAAAACATTTGTGCGTGGCCATACCTTTTCCTCTAGAAGTAAAGTAGGAAGTAGTCAGAAAAATTATGCCTTGCAAGATTTCCCTCCATGAGCTGGGTGTATCTCACCAAGCAAGGAATCTTGTGTGAATTTAGGAATTTTTTTCAGCTGTTTGCACCTCTTTTGTTTAATCAGTGCCTACTGAGTGGGTTGTCACTTGGTGCACCTGTGGATAAATCTAACATTTCTAGAGGCTTCCATAATGCAATTGATAATTTAGAATGAAAGTTAAAAGTGACAACATATATAGTTTTATCATTGGTTTAACTAATTTCACTATGTAAGAGGAATTGCTTAAGCTGATTAAAAACCAGAAGCCATGTACTCTTTTCCTAAGAGAGTACTTGGATCAACTTACTAATTGTATTCATTGTTTTGAATATCCTTCATGTGCCTTTCTATTCCTTTCTTTAAATGAAAACATTTCAATACTTTTCCTACTTTTACTAATGATAACTTTAATTGTTAAGTGGTTTTATATATCTGTTGGTGGAAGATGATTCACCATTAATGTGTACAAAACATAGAAATGCTTTCAAACACCGGTTACTACTACTGTGTGCTTGTGGTTTGGGTTTTGTTGTTTGGGTTGTTTTTTTAAATAATAATAATAATAATAATAATTATTATTATTATTATTATTATTTTGGGTTTGGGGTTTTTTTAGACCTAGATGAAAGTGTCATAAAATTGTCTTAAAATTTACCTAAAATGACACTAAAAGGAGAGAAAAAAAGAATATATTTCTTTATTTTGGCTAATCTTTACTTATTAAGATTCCCCAGTGTCTCAGATATTATGGAGTAGAAACCACCTCTGTCACACAGTGGAAAGCAGCCGAAAAAACACATATGTTAGAAATCTACATAGTTTCTTATCAGAAACTGAACCTTTCACTCTGTCCTTAGTATTACCCCAAACCTGTAAAGCAGGTTTTATATCACAAGTCATAACCCTTTCTGCTGAACTCAACAGTAGAATTCTTCTGCACAAGGATTTTCTCCTTAAGGGTAGTGTACAGCACCTATATTTGTCATGGGCACCAGGAGTTCATGGGAACATTTTCTGGGTGGCAGTGTGGGCAGTTCTTCCAGCCTGTTGTTGCTCTCCAAATTACCCCTGCCTTTTTTCATGCCTTTCTGTAGCTGATGCATCAAGGAATGTGTCCTGTCAATCCCTACTAGTCAGTACAGCTTCCAGGAAGGCATCCTCTCAAAAGATCTCTCCAATCTCTGTAGCAAGACACTGTTTGTCATTATGCAGTTATTATTTTAATGTATGCTAAATAATGCAGGAATTTTTTGATAAATCTCTCCACGTCCAGCTCAGCTGCATGGATTAACTCTCAACAACTTTTGAATATCATATTTAAATGTCATCAGAAAAATAATCTGATGATATATAATTTACAGAAAGATTTTAAAGTTTTAGGTTTATGATTGAGCTTCTAACTTTCTTTTAATATCAAAAGTACACATCCCACTTCTAATGTGCCTCTGCACCTGCTTTTTTTTTTTTTCTTGATTTGCATTATTACACAGTCAAAATCTTTTATATGAAGTACTCCAATAAGTGTTAATCCCTTTAATCCTCCACTTCACCCACCCACACACTTAGGGCCCAATTGGCTCTGGTTTCATGCATCGTTTATTCTTAAAATCTGCGGAAGTTCCACAAAAATGCCTAATGCAGCAAAATCTGCAAAGCATAGAGGAGTCTTGCTCACTATAGTACATTTACTCTATGCAATTGTTTTATCTTTAATTAAGCGCTATCAAAAAAGTGAACTTTCTTTACCTTGCAAAGGAAAGGTGTGTTTTTTATTCTTTGTTAATTAAATAAATATAGAAAGCAGTTTAGTATTTTGGAATAGGTAAATACAACATAATGTTTGCTACATGTGGATTGCAATCCAAAACATATTATTATTTTTCTTAGTTGAAATGCATAATTTTAAAAATTTATTATTTGTTAGAAAATATTTTGAAAACTAATTACAATCAATATTTTTAATGTAGATGTCACCAAGTAAAACCATTCCTTAGTTCTGCCTGATTAGATAAGCTGAAGCTAATACAGTGGCTCTTGAAAGCTGCAGAAATAGAAAAGACACAAAGCTTTAACCAAGTTGAAATAGAATTTTCAGCTGTGAAACTTATAATAATGCATGACTTATGGAAACTCATAAAAGGGACCCAGAATTTTTCCTTATTGCTTTATGTAGCTGTCTGTAAGAAAATGTCTTACTGTAGAACCACATTTGACACCTCTCCTGTGATAGTCCATGTTGATTAATGCGAACACGAGAAGTTAAATAGATATATAAGTATATTCTTTAAAAAATAACAACAAAAAACAGTACCAAAGGTTTTCAGGTGTATTAAACAACATTTTCTATTTTAGATGCTTTAGTCTGTGGAAATAGTCATTTTACAGAGGAAAATGGGTCACAGACTGATGGGGGAAGTACCAAAATACTGAAATACCTACACACTGTCCTCACTGTTCCTGCTTATACTTTGCATACTTAGAATCCTCACTGTCCATCTGTCTTTATCCCATATTAAGGCCAGGTGTCTGCCTTGAGAAAGAATAGAAAAGCTTGAACCACTGCTCTCCACATTTTCTAATGCAAAAGCAAAAAAACCTGTCATTAATATAAAGAAAAAAGGTTTTTCATTATTAGCACCTAATTGAAATGATTCTCTAGAGAATTATATTCAAGACAATTTAGGTCAGGTCCGCAATTACCAATGTGGATCTTATTTTCAGCGTTGTACCATACTCATACTGAAATTCATATTCTATGCTCTGGCTTTCCATTATTTGAATAATCCACCCCCTTTTATTTGTACAGTTTAATTCAATGATAGCATGTCCATTACTTATTATCATAGGCTATTTGTCATATTTTAGTGGAACATAATAACAGACTTTTTAAGTGGAGGTTATGCTAGGTATTCAGACTGTTTCAGAGGCTGTATAATAATTTTCTTTCTCCTTAATGGCTATGCTTAGTTTTATGACCTGAAAACGTGTTTTAATTCTGTTTTACTTTCTGGAGTGGGATAGTAAAGCTGGAGGTGGAGCTGTAGACAAATTTTTATATATATAAAATTATACAAATTTTTTGTCTTTATGTTGGTTTTAATGAGAGGCTGGAGAAAAAAAATAATTTCATTTGAGGCACCGTGGGGAATTCTACCTTAACTTAAAGGTGAAGCTTTCTGGGGGTTGGGAAAGCAAAATGTATACATTAAAGAGGAATAAGGAGCTGAAGATCAAGAGGTAAACTGATGCAGCACAGATGAATCTGAGAGTGAATCCCATGATGTTGTTTCAGAGAAGAGGGAATGGAGAGCTAAGGCAGAGCCCAGTGTTAGAAGGATGGTTTGAGATACTGGCTACCTAAATGTTACCTACCTAAATGTTACCTAAGATTTATTTTTGCTGTTTGGTATTATTCTGTATGTTTGAAAAGCATTTAAAAATTAACTTTTCCATTTTAGAGGTCCTGCCACATGCTAGGAGGTAGGATATTTGTGAATTTTCTTGACCTAGGACATAAAGGATTACCTGCAAGCATGAATTTCTGGTTAGGACCCTGACTCTCTCTCTAACATGCTTGCTGTGTTAAAAAGGATGGAGTAGTATGAAGGAAGCATAGTATTTTTGGTTTTCCTAGGGTAGCCTTTCTTAGGACTGTCAAGAACTCTTCTCTCTTGAGAAGATTTCTTGCACTTCCACAGGGAACAGGACCAGGACAGAGACGCAACAGAAACCCAAGACCCTGTAGACCACCCAAAGTAAGGTGCCATAAACAAGCCTGTCCCCTAAGGCTGCCTCTGTAGCCCAGGACCATTGTTAAAGTTACTGACATGTATTCTGAAGATTCTGATTTTGTGTGTAGTAAACTCTATCCTTCATTTGAACTCAGTGTCTTAGGTTAGTATACATTTCAATAAATAATAATAATTAATAATTAACAGTGTCATTATTTACTCAGTTATTTACTGAGATAAATAAAGCTGTGATTTGTCAAAAAGCTACAATTTTCCAATCTTGTCAATGCTATTGCGTTCATCCACGCATAGGAACATTATTTATGAAATCCCAGCTATTAATCTTTCTTGCTTTATATAACAAATGCAGAAGCCTCCTTCAATCAATGAAAACTGAATCAAAAATTGAATGGAAATCACCTTGAGACTTTGGCTCCTTGTCTTTCAAAAATTATCTACATCACTAGCTTCTAAAACTTATTATTTGGGCCAGCCTCTGGAGCACACACAGGGTTTTTTAAGATTTTAGCAAACCAGACATTCATTAAAGGTATGATCAAGTGCAACTTGCTGTTTAATACAGGTCATAGAACCTGGAAATTACTGAGCTCCTTGATTCCATGCTGAATATATAACTTTGAAGTTGACAAGGGCCAATTTGTCTCTCCCAGCTTTAACAATCTAAATTCAAGGTTGAGTTTTAACCTACGATCCTTTTCTCCTCCCCATTTTCTCCCATGTATATATTATAATGACATAAATTACACTCCCAAAATTAATATTTGTCCCCCATTTGCTAAATACAGAGCCTACATTGCTTACTTGGACTAGTGGTATAGTTAGATGTTCTAGTGGCATGGAATTCATCATATGTTCAGTTCCATTACTCTGCTGGTTCTGCTGCTGTATGATCATTACAGTCCCATTAAAAATGTTTCTCTTCTCACTTGTTTGAGCTGCATTTTAAAGTTCATTACTACACTTTTTTTTACTAGATTTAGGAGCCACTAACTGTAAAAATAATAAAAAAAAAGAAGTCAGGGAAGCTATGCTTCATCTCCATAACATCTGTTTGATCAAACAAAATGGACTGAACTTCATTAATCTCTCATTATAATGCATTTTTTTCACTTTCCAATTCAATCTTGAATGTCTTTGTCTACCCTTTTCAATTCATCTTAAGCATTTTAAAATATGGACATCAGAAATAGGTCTATTATTCCATTAACAAGCTTTCTCTATCATCTCAGAAAATTGGTCTAGAGCAATGAAAAGCATGAAACAGTCTGTCGTACCTTCCCTAGTCTCATGCCTGACTGCCACATAACCTGTTTCTTGGACAGACTGAAGACTACTTGTGAGGAACCAGGCAGTGATAACTTGGCAGAAGAACAGTCCTCATGATTATTTTTTCATGTGCTCCTGAAGACATACCCTGGCCACACCAGAACCTGGGCCTTTCTCAGGCTTGTCCTCATCAGGCAATGCATACATGTACACATACCATACTCTCTTCTGCTCCTAAAGATGGTTTTCTACTATATAGAGGGACCTCTGCCTTCTCCCCTTGCCCCTCCCCTGTTATTATGATGATTCTGATTTTTGTACTCGTCTTGATATTTCCTCTTTGATAAAGTGCATAATAGTGCCCCAGACACTATGGTTATAGATTGTCCTCATTGGACTGAAATTATTTCAGGGCTGGAGGTCATTCATTCATTTCTTGCAAACAGCTGTACTATTGATCACCCAAGGTTTATATCGACATCCAAAAAATCAATGTGTCCTGAGCCATTACCCAAACAAGCTCCCTCTTATTCATTAGCTTGAGATGCAAATCTCATTTTTATATTGGGCCTGCAGACAGATCATAGTATTGTTCCTGCAAGTGTTTGTACAAGCTGAATGACCATTAGAGAAGACAGCAGACAAGGCTATCAGGTGATAATTTACAATCAGTAAATCATATTCACATATCAGCAAATCTTAAGTGAATCTACATTCTTCTTAAGACAGGAAATAAGATTTCTTTACATGTTAATATTTTTCTCCAATATAGTGAAAATTTTCCCATAATCGCAACATCACTCAGGTAGGAAGGGATGTCTGCAAACCAGCTAATATAACTCCTGCTCAGAGCAAGGTCAGCTACCACAGGCTGCTCCAGACAGCGTACAGTTTTTGAGTATCTCCAGAGACTGAGATGCCAGAATGTCTCTGGTGTAGCAGTAAGCACAAGTCAGGCCTAGCTGACAGCGCTGAGAGCACATCAGGATTAGTCTCCACACTGTCTTTTGGTCCCAAACTGCAACAGCTGTGCAAGCTGTTCCAATGTTCAACCACCCTCACAAGAATAAAACCTTTTTCCAATGCTTAAATGATTCAGTTTTTTTTAAAATGAAGTTTCAGTTCGTGCTGTTGCTTCTTGTCCTCTGACTGGGCACCACCGAGAAGAATCTGGCAATATATTTTTACTCCCCAGTGCCAGGAGGGAGACTGATAAGAAGCCTTGCTATTTTGTCAAATGTTGTCATCATCCAAATCTTAATTTCTATTTAAAATCTGAAATATACAACAATACTGTCTTCTAAATCTCTCGTTACTGGAAACAGTCAGCCCAGTTTGCCGTTCTGGAGAGCTAAAGATCTTCTGCAGCTCACCACAGCTTCTGGCATGACCTTATCAGAGACTTTTTAAAAGTCAAATAAATTATGGTATTTAATTAAGCAATCACTCTCTTTTTCTGCCACACATTTATACATCCCTGATAGATTATAATAACTAAACATTTGCTCCTTATAATATCCCGACCTTGACTCTATTGTTCTTCATTACTCAAATAAGAGAAAAGCATCAAACAAGTTTGGTTTTATGTTGTGGTTTTTTTTTCCCTACACACACTTTATCTCTCTGCATTGAAAAGGCCTAGAACTTTACAGTAGCATCCTGTCCCACATCACAACTGCAGATGTCATTGTCATCCTGCTCCTTCTGTTGACACCTACATTATAACCCAGATGTTGCAGGATCCAAAGTCTCTGTGAACCTCACCTGCAACTCACACTGTTTTGTGCAGCAGGGCTCAGTCACCATGTAAAAAGGTGTCCCCTGCTTTTTTTTTTTTTGTAACACCTTTCACAGTTTCAAAGCTCTTCCTTTGAGGAGGGACTTTCAGAGAGAGAAGGAAATTTTAATTATCCTCCTCCAGGGTGACTGAAGACAGCACTTCTTGGATCTTGCTAATTTATGTCCATATTCACCTTTTCCTTTGTTTCCTCTTTTTTTTTTTTTTTGCATTTGGTTGTAGTAGAAAGACCAACTCTTCAGCACGGATAGATATGTTTTGTTTAAAGTCTAGTGCTTTCAGCCATGTCTTTATCATTTTCCATCTTGCTTGTATATAAGCCATCACAACAAAACTTTTAAAGACTTTCCAGTAATTCAGAGGAAGCATTGGCATTACTTAGTCATACTTTGCCATTCGCAAGAGATTAATATAATAGACTTCAGCTGAGTTTTAATTGGTAAAATTAACATATGTTCTTAGGCATCCTTATAACTGTACCAGGTACTGATAAAGATTGTATAATGTTAAGCTAAACTAGAGTTTTGAATGTAACAAGAGTGTTCAGGGATATGTAACATTCTCTGGAAATGTTGGGGTTTAATGTGACATGCCTTAGAAAAGAGTATAGGCTTTTCATTTAAAATAATATATATAAACTACACTATTGTTTAATGAACACACATTTATATGCTATCACGCATTTATGCTAGAAAAGGAAACACTAAAGAACTGCAGCTGGCACTGGGAGGGAAAGCCATGGGGTTTATGGCAGTATTTAGTTCCCATGAGAACAGATTGTGGCCACAGTTAGTGATGAGCATTTGGGAAATGTCTGTCTTCTGCTAAACGAAGTTTAATTGTATTAAGTATTTAGGTTACATCTCCAGGGAAAATATGTGAGCAAAAGTGGTATTGTTGCCTGAAACTACAGAAAGAGTTTATCAAGAAAGCCTTTTGGAGGAAAATATCTTTTTTTATACAAACCAAAATATTCATAATGAAAACATGAAATCCAGAACACTGTTACAACTCATTTTAATAACATTAGTAACTCTACTGTAGCTCTTATTATTTTTATCTTATTAATAATTTTATCACATTACTCATATTTGAAAACCGATTTCTCTCAGATTAAAGCCTGGAAGATTTAAAATCAAGAAAAAAGTTTTAAGTGCTTGTCTACATTTACACAGATAAAAAGGCTTTTAAAATATTCTTAATTCAGTGGCATTTTATTCAGTGGTATTTACTGGTATTACCAATATTTATTGGTATTTATTGATACTGTCTTAGACTATCTTAGCATTAATTTTTAGGGATAAAAAAAAGATCTGTCAGGGCCAGGAAATGAAACCAGCTCATTTAGAGTCTATGCGATGCCTGTGACATTTCTTGATTACTGGATATTGGCCTGCTGTGTTCCACATGGAGCTTTACTGAGGTATGTTAAATGGAGAATTGATGAAGTTGAAGATATTTTTCTGCTGACTGCTGCCTCCTCCTACTCCTGTAGTGCGGCACGTTGATCCTTCCACCTCCAGCTTAGTCCTGCCACTTCAGCCTGACCCCACCTCCTCTCCTCTTTCTCCTGTGGGGGAACCGCACACGTGCTGCAATGGGATCCTTTCACACCACGGACAGGGAGGGGGGATTTGCTTCTTAATGCTAATCATAGTTATTAAAATAGTCCATAAGGCTATGCTATGTTAATGTTGCAAAGACATTCATAGGACACCTGTTCTGGATTAGACTGCTAGATTGATTTTGCAACACAGTAGTTGCAAAAAATGCTTACAGACCATATATAGACATTTGCAAAGGTTAAATCCAGACCATGTTTGGCAAAAATATCATTCCAAAAACTCTGTCCAAAGGAGATCTGTACACTGAGAGCTGTGGGTTAGATGAAGACTTTTTCCCTGGTCATTGGCAGATTTGTTCATCTGATGAAATGCTGTACAAAAGTTCAGGAAGGTTTTTTGGTTTATAAACATGTGTTCATTCCCTAGGTGCTCTGCCCATAGTAGAGAGGAGCTAAGCTGTGAGGTTTTCTTTCTTTCTGTCTATCTGTTGCTCTCTCTTTCTCTCTTTGTGCCTAACAGGAGCACTGTAACTTCCAGATGAAATGTAAATATCATAACTACATACCCCAACATATTAGTAACTTATGACTGTGTTGTTAAGTGACACAGCAGTTAGTGATTCCCAGTTTTCTTATGGCCATTCCCAGTTTTGCCAACTTTCATGATTGTTATGAAATCTTTTTCAAGTCATAGCTGTTCAAAAATTTAAAGAGATATTATGGCTGGAGAAACACACATACAGTTAATAGGCCTGGCAGTTCTAGGAGAGCAAAAACATTTTCATTGAGATATGATCTAGCTTTTTAATTTACACTAAGTAAAACAATATAAAAAATGTTTTATTTAATTTGTTCCATGTGTCACTGATGAACAAAATATAATAGGTTTTCCCACATGAGTTTATAAAAACATCCAGAGGCTCAGATGCTTCATAATATCCAGCTTTCTGAAAATATATAATAGATTAGTAGGATTGATACAAACATGTTTCAAAAGACATTGACAATAATCTTAAATAAGATTTAAGTTAACAAAAACATTCATTTTACAAATCATAAACAATCTACCTAATATACCATCATAAATTCAAGTTAATTTATTTTTTATAACATAAAATGCACAGTATTTCATATCATAGCTTTTTTGCATAGTTTACTCTCTTACCATTTATACCCCTTTGTGTATAAAAACCCCTAAATCTCTTATTTGCCTGTGTTGCATCTTTTGTGGATTTTTGAAAGCAGAGTTTTCATTGCAATCGTGCAACTTGTAGCAGGTAACTGAACTAGTTGCACAGAAGAAATAATCTGTAGAGCAGACGGTTTATAACAGCGTAAGCATTACTCATTTTAATGGATAGTCAGGCTATTTAGTTATAGTTTGTTCTTTTTAAAATGAAGGACAATAAAGTATGTAGGGAGTTGAGCAATCACGCACCAGAAACTGTTCCCAGCCAACTCCACTAATTCTGGAGTTGGTCAGTGATCTCTCAAATTGTATATTTTCTGTAGGATCCCAGACTTGCGCCTATCAACATTACTTTTAATCATCTTCCATATAAAACATGGAGTAAATGGGGAAAGACAAAATGAAATCCAGAATGTTTCTCACACTTCCCCTTCATTGAAATAAATTGCTATCTTTTTGTTGCTTGTTTAAATGCTACTATTACTATTGTTTGAATTTAAAGTATGTTACTTCTGCTTTACAGAACACAATGGTCAGAAAAACATACCATTTTTAGGGAAAAAAAATTAAAAAGGGGAGTTATACAGACCTTTAATTCATCTGATTTATTTACAATGTTGACATGTAACAGGAAAATAACTAATTAGGAAAAAATATTTCAATGGATGAAGCGGTTAAATAATGCAAATATTTAGCTTTAGAAGTGTCGTTGTAGAGTCCACTATTGTTCACTTATATGAATTTCTTCCTATCTAAATTTCTTTCAAACTTGTACATCCTCAACATGAAGAACAATTGTACCTTTGATGGCATCTCGGTAATTTCAGTGAGTTATGCTAGTACAGTAGAACATGTGGCTATGTAATTAGAAATTAACAGCTCTTTTGACAATGCACAAACAAGATGATGTTCCCTTTTCATACCTGTCATGATCTTGTGAGGCACAAATGAGAAGGGGGAAAAACGTCTCTTAAATTAATAGAGACCCATTTAAGCAAATAGCTATGCACAAGCAGATCTGTCAAATATAAATATTATTATTCCCAATCAATTTGCATAGTAGATTTGTACCTAGGCATAACTCTCAATTTGGACAATGTTATGCCTGAAGAAATAATACATCAGCATCAGCATCACCAGCACATCTTTTCTAGACCTTCTACAGGAATTAGCAGGGGAGAAAAGAGAGACCAAGAAGGTAGGAATAGTGATTAGGACAGAAATTTGACTCTCACCGGTCATTGGTCAGATTCATTAAGAGATTTTGTTTTTTGTTGACATATAATAACAGTTGTGCTTCTTCCCTGAGAACAGAAGAGAAACAAAGGAAGAACTTTAACTTGCCTCAGCCACAGAGGATTGATGTGCTTAAACACTGTTTTGGATAGCGAAATTCAGGTCATGACAACCAACCAGATTATACTAGTTCCAACACACAGTGTCATTAGGATTATACTTTATTTCACAATTTTTCATATCCCTTATACATATATAATAGTAAATCTCAAAGGCCACTGCTGTAGATCAGTCCAGGTGTGTTGCCTTTGATTGGGTTGAAAATTTGACCATTTTTTCCTGAGAAGAAAGGCTGGGGAGGTGGGATGTGGGGTTGTGAAGAAACAAACCAAAAATAACCCAACACCCCTCCCCCTGAAACATTAAAACATTAAAATTATCATCTACAGTGATAATAATTATCATTGCTATTGTTGCTGTTGTTTCTACCTTTGAAAATATGTTCAGGACTTAGTCATAAATTGTAGTCAGTGGCATTGTAGTTTAGAAAGTGAACAGGAGTACATTTCCTGATTAGATTTTAGCATTTCTGAATATTTGTATGCCTCACTGGTATTTAAAAATTCACATTTTGATTGAATAATAAAATGTTTTGTATAATTTTGTTTTGTTTCATTTCAGAGTTAATACTTATTAACTATATATTTAGATACAAGTGAATAGATGCAAGTGGATTTTGTTAGTCTGAGAAATAAAAGATTCCAAGTTTAGGCACATTTCCCTGGAATAGCAGCTGGAGTTCATGAAGAAAATGCATCCCTTGAAGTATGAAGCAAGAGACAAATAAGTAACAGCAGCAGCAATATTGACTACAACAATGTTTTCCATGAATGCACTTTGCTCATCTGTCTCTGCTTTGACCATAGAAGATTCATTCTTTATAATAAATGAAACCAGTGATTTTCTAGACAAAGATGGGTATTTCTCCATTAAGGTATCTTTTGATGCATTGTACTTCATCTCCCATAATCCATCTTCTTTTTTTTTTTTAATCACCCCACAAAATCATAAGGTTTCATGCAAGAAATTGACATTTCACATTAAGTGTTTACAAATATTTCTACTTGAGTAAATAATTTCTTTCCAAATTCAGTCCTTAATAGCTAATTAAATTTTCTAATAGCACTGGTTACCATCATGGGGATTATGGATGAAAACTGTTCCATCAGCAAAATTAAAGGATAAAGCACTTAATAATTTTTTTTCAATGTTTTATGCTTCAGTGATTAATTTTTTTCTTACTTTTAAAACTACAGACACAGACATTGTCTTTAAATGCAGCATGTTAACCCTTTCCATGCTGTAAATAAAACAGACAAATGTCAACCTGGATGTTTTTGGTTGTGGTTAAAAAAATTAAAATTTGCCAGTGACTTGAAATTTACCCTATTAAGCTTGTTAAAGAATCAGAGCAATGAGAGGGTTTTAGCATAATCCTTAAAGAAGAACCCTTAAAAAACCCTAACACTGAGAACTAAATCAGAACACTGGTTCAACACCACCAGGGAAATGGGGTCCATTTGATTTTTGTTCTGTCATTTTCTACATCTTTAAAATATGTGTCCAAGCTGGTACCTTTCATTGTTTGCAATATCTATGTGTTACTGCAACAAGACTGAGAAATCTTAAGCCCTAATGTCTGCTCTGATTCATAGTGAAGCTTGAATCTGTCTTATGTAGAGAATCCATTTATATGAACCACATGATAGATAAGGAATGCATTTGTCAATAAAAAGGTGTGTTTGTTCCTTCTCCTGCTTTAAAAGAACTTTAAAGTTCTTTCTCCTGGTGCTTTGTTCTTAGAGCCAAACAGGAGATTTCTGCTTACCATACAGAACAAAGCAATATTCTTTAAAGTATATATTAAGGTATTGGTCTCTCAGGTTTGGTGCCTTCATTTCTTAGTGAAAACGATAATAACAACAACAACAAAACAATGGGATTGCTCTTTTCCCAGACTGGATGCACTCAAATCTAAAAATGAGGTTTGTATGTTGGGCTTTTGTTCAATACTTGCTTTTGGGGTTTTTTTTCTGGAGTTTGGTGAAGTTTTTTTAATGTTAAATGTAATTAAGCATCGAGCTGTCATTTTTTTCTATGTTTTGTTGCTGGGAAAACATCTATGTATTTTGCATTTTTCTCGACTCTTCAACTTGTCAGTTCTATGAACATTTCTGGCAGGGTACCTTTTTGCTAAAAGAACTGTAGAGAATAAACACAAATGCCTGTTTACAGATGAATTTCTCATTCTGTCACATCCTACCTATGCATTTTATATATATATATATATATGTTTCATAAACACTTTTGATGCTTACTGTATTTCTAAAAATACCAAGTCTTAGAACCATCTATTTTGAAAACTAAGAACTGAGTTTTGGAAAATGTTTCCAAGCTTAAGAGTGTGAAAAAAAGTATCTAGATACAAGCCTTGAACTTTTAAAAAACCAAAGATTAAGAAATGACAAAAAAGAATATTTTTAAAGTTTAGTAATTTTTTTGAACTTATCATGGTTCTTGGGATCGTAATTGAATTTGATCCTTTGTAATGTGAAGAACAGATGTTCGGGAAACTTTTTTCTTCTTCGCTTCCTCCCCCAATAATTTTTCCTTCTTTGTACAATTATCTCACATATTTATTTCCTGTATGAGAGCGATCTATACCACAGTGCAACTCACCACCCACAGTTAAGGAGAAGTATTCTGCCACATGAAAATAAAGAAATGTATCCTGTATCAGCTGCTTTCCTTTGAATGAAAGAAGAAATATGTTTCCAACTTTCCAGCTTGACAAGTTGTGTATAAACCACAGAGCACATCCCTATTTATTTATTTTTTCTTCGTCAGTCACTAGAATGATTATATTTATATATACAAATTATATAATGAAAAGCAGAAAAAAAGTGGATAGAGAAGATGGATGTAATTACTTCAGTGCTCTTTGTAATTGTCTCCAGACTCCTCATCTCATGCCACTTAGACAAAATATAATGCTTTAGATGTGGAGATATGCTTATTATTTGCCTTTTCTAGAACACTTGACAAAGCTATGTGCATACATCAAATTCTTTTTGATGATGTTGTCAGCCACATTTACATGAACGATAGGCTTCCTTTCCTAAATTAGTTTGAATCTGTAGGTAATAAATTTACTAAATGTAAGAAATGCCATACTAGGTCAGTCCAGTGGTCAGTCTTATCTTATATTTGATGAGCAAATATGACCATGAGTGCATAATAAGCAAGAACTGTATAGAACTATCCTTTGCCCAGGAAAACTCCTTTGTCCAGTGATTGTAACTGGTAAACTTTTCCAGCCAGTATTCACAGATGGTATCAACTAAAGTTTTTCTGTAGAAGATCCAGGCTTTTCAGTGCTCCTGAATGTCCTAGTGAACTATAGCTGTTTTGTGTGTCCCTGTTTTCTTGCATAGAAACCAAAGAATGATGATGTAGCATTAGCCCCTATCTTAGCATGGACCCAGTGGTGCCACACATTAGGATCCAGACTGTGGAAATGTTTCCAGAGCCTACTATATAGACATATTTTACAATACTTTATCTGTTGTGGAGAAGAGTCTCTGTACATCTCTCAATACCCGTGGATGTAGATCCGAAGGGAAGAAAGCACATCTGCAGAGATATTGGGAAAAAAATAAGCACATTGAAAGACTTTTTCATCTCACTTATTGCTGGCACCTATCTTACAATGAAGTGAATCACCCTCCTAGAGACCCGTTTATCTTCATTGATTCCATAGGAATGCTTGGGCGACTGGCTTAGGCATAAATATCTAACTTTCAGTTACCTGTGCCATCCTGGGTGAATTACACTATTAGTACCCTCATGTGTATTTAGAAACAGTCTCTCATGGTCTTTTTATAATTTTTTTTTTTTTTCTTCAGAAGATATCAAAATTAGAGGTGAAAATTGAAAAATATTTTAACATGTTCTAACTTACATTCAGATATACTGAATATTTACTTGCCTAAACAAGAATATACTTCTTGTTTTATGGTAAAAATTATGCAAGGAGTGTACAAGTCGTACTGATACACAAACAGAAAAAAAGAGGTAATCCATTTTGTAAATTCCACCTGGCAAAACAGCACAGTGATGCTGTGGCATCAGGAACTCAAGTGGGTATGGTGGATTCTTCCTCCACTCCCTCTGTGCTCTGGACTCTGTTATAGCCCTGGGAGAAGCTTTCTCATTGTCTCTACACTTAGAGGGTAAATATGATTATAGGCTACCTTACTGACGCGCTTACCTGAAATCAGTACTAAGGCTATTTTTAACATTTTTATCACCACCTGGAATATTTTACAAGAAACATGTCTCCTTGTTTATTTTCATAACTAGGTTTAAATAGATTTTTAAAAGAAACTGTATTATTTACATACATGACATTATATTTTGTTTTAAAATATAAAAAGCCCACCAAGTTTTAGGATCTTCATTTTCAGCTGTTGCAAAAATATATTTTGCCATGAATACACTAAATTTTAATAATTGGAAGTTATTTTTCAAAAGTCATCTCTCTGAAAAACGTCAGTTAAAACTACACTTCAAAAATATTTACAGGTTCCCTGAGAACATAACATTAAGGCGATTCTTAGTGTTCATATTTCCTTTCAAACTTTTTCAGTCCTTTCAGTTCAAATTTCCTTTTTTCTTTCATTTGGTAAAAATATTGTTTCATCTAGAAAATTGGTATTTAAAGACCATATTATAAAATATTCACTTAACCCATGGATGACATTACAGCAGTAGGGGCTGCTCAGAGAAAAAAAGATGACTCAGGTTGATTGTATGGTTTTACTATTAAATGTACTACACTCTCCTGGTTTCTGAAAAACTGTACACACCATCTCTTTTTGGATAGTGCTCTGGATTTAATTTTGTCTGTAGTTTACAATTCTCCAATTTAGGGATTCCTGATGTTATCTAAATCTCCTGTTACAAATATATTTGATCATTTGAACCTGTCAGTGTGAATTTTATATACATTTCTCCCTGAAAAAAATATTTTTCTTTAATGGAAAGAGGGAAATTCTTTACATGATTACACTCATTATCACCTGCATTTGCTGTTTTCCCAATGCAGGGATCATCTCCAATTTAATTACAGTTCTTAACTCAATTCATTTTGCAGAATCACAGAAAAATCCAGGCTAGAAGGGACCTGGGAAACCATCTAGTCTAACCCCCCTGCTCTAAGCAGGTCTGATCAGATCAGATTGCTCAGGGCTGTGTCCAGTCAAGTCTGCGTGCTGCAAAGAGAGAGAGAGAAGAATTCTTGCAACCTTTGCTGTACTGCTCCATATTATCTTAATGATACCTCGTCAAATATAAATGTAAAACTTTATCCTATATGAAGTGAAAATAAGCTTCCAAGAAGTTAAACAAGAGCATTCAGGACAGCTGCTGAAATGTGCTACATTGTACCTCATTCATTATTCATTAATGCCAAAACTGGCCAGATACATTAACTTCTGAAAATGTTTAACCCTCTAGTGACTCAGCAGCATCACTACTGCTGTAATTTAAAGTCTCCAAAACAATAGAAAGAAGTCAAGCAAGGAACAAAGGAAATGAGAAAAGTGAAAAAACATCTTCCAGCAAATGTTGAGGCTTTATTGTCGAACACATATGTTATCAAAGTGGCACAAAACCTTTGAACTGTAGCCTCATCACCCCTAAACAGATACCATTCCTTGAGTGATTCATATCTACTGCCTCTGTTTTAGAAAGAGAAGTTGCGATCATATTTTCAAGGACAAGAAGAAAACCATGCTGGCCATATGTCTTGTTTCCTGTAGCTTTCTTCAGACTTAAAAAAAAAAAAAAAATTAAGGATGTTTTTTTTCCAGATTTCCAAGCAAAGGACCACTGTGCTTGCATAGTTTACCTGCACATGTGCTATACAGCTCACTTGAACATGTCTGGTAGAGGTAATGTGATCCAGATGCATTAGACTTACTACGCACGTACTGCAAGGCGCATGTTCCCATACTTCATTGGGAGGTTGTGTGCCTGGAAACATGGGAACAAAAGACATAATACAAAATTCTGGTTAAATACCTTTAAAGTGATATTCCAAGAGGTTTTTTGACTGTATGTTTCTGTATGGCTCTCGGTTGCTTCATATAACACAACAGTCAATCTCATTCTTCATGTGTGTCACAATAGTATCAACATACTTTGCCACTTAAGTTAGACTTTCAAATGCACCCATGTGGCAGGCCAGCAGAATGTCACAAAATAGAAGGAATGCCTCCATATCCTGTTTTTAAATTTTCAGTTTTCTCAGATAAGTATTCTTTAAGGCCAATAAAGAGAAATCCCTAACATTCCTGTTAAATTTTTCTTTCTTGAAATATTTTTAAAACAGTCACTAATCTTCTTAAGACTTCCTTGAACCAGGTTAAAATATTATTTCCACTTTGATTGATCAGTTTGGTTTGGGGGAAGTTTGTTTGTTTGCTTTTAAATTGTTCTTTTGTGTGTGTGTGTGTAAGCATGAGAAAACTGCTTTTTCCTGTCATTGAGAGCTTCACATACAAGTTGAAGTCCTGAACACCACCATTGCTAAACTTCATGGTCTCAGCCTCCAAAAGTTTTGAGAGACAATCTGTCACTACACTTCCTTTCAGAGCACACCTTTATTGAGCATCATCCAAGTAGCACAATATGATCAGTACACGTTTCACAGTTCTCTGTCTTAATGCAACTGAGCTTCAACAGATGTTTGTCCTCATTGATTTTCAAGTATCAATGTCTTTGTACTTCCAACAGCAAGGTAGCATGCTCTTCATTTTAATCATTATTTTATTTTGTTGTTTGCTGTATGCGTCTAGGTTTTCCACAAGTTCAACAGATAGCACATGGAGTCTTCCAGACAACTGGAGAAACTTAACAAACTGAACTGTGAAAGGCCCAAGGGGCTTGTCTGCAGCAGATCACTCCTAATTTGCAAAAGATTCTTCTAAGGGAAACTCAGCAGATGCTGTTTGGGAAACAAGGATAACAAGGAGCAGACCCATCTCATGTTGCCATGGGAATACTTTTTGTTATATGTCTGGACAGTGTAGAAGTAATCGAGTCATTTCTATATACCACATATGAAAAACAGGGAGTAATAGGACTAATATGCATACTTTCTGAAGAAAATGACTCGCTATCTAGACACAGATAATTTTGAAATAGTTGTGTGAAATTACCCTTGGTTTACTGCAATATATGCTACTGAAATATTACTGAAATGTATTTGAGTTCAACAAATTTCTTTTTAAAAAATTTTGAATAATTCATGTTTAAAAACAAGACAGTACCAAAGAAGAAAAAATCCCTCACAAGTACTCTTCCAAGGGCACTTTTCTTTGTCTTTTCATTATTCTTTTTTATAGGAAGTAGTTCAACATAGGCAACAGTCAGCATCGATTAACGGAGGGAAAAAATGATGCTATTCCCACCTGAGTGCCTTCAACGAGGTGACTGTCCCAGTAGATAGGGGGATAGAATTGGGTGTTGCCTGTGATGACTTTTGTAAAGTTTTCAACACTTTCCTATATTCATATACAAACTGATTACGTATGGAGATTAGATAAGTGGACAGAGAAGCAGATCTAAAACTGGGTAAACTATTGGGTTCAAATGGTTGTGATCAGTGGTTTGAAGTCCAGGTGCAGGTAAGTCATTAGATGTGTGCCTCAGTGGGTGATACAGGGGTGGAAAATAGATATTAAGCTAGTGAAAACAAGTTTGCATGATATTATTCATGGAGTATTCTCCATGAATTCATAGATCCAGTAGGGCAATTCAAACAATTTTCATGCATGAAGGTTTGACAAAAGAAATAAAAAAGTATTATACAATATTATCACTCTAAGAATTGATTCAAGCAGTTTTTAAATAAAGACAAAGATCAATCTTTTAGATCCCGTACAACTTGGGAAAAACATGATCTGAAAAGATAAGGTTTGGAAAATGCTCTTCAGGACTTGCATCCTGAACTACAATATTTTGGCATTTCTCCCTCTTCCTAACCTACTCACCCTTAGAGGTCAATCAAAGTCATGGCTTAGATGTTATTAGAATGGGTGAAAACAAAATATTGTAGGACTTATTGATAGAGGGATTATAGGAGACTAAATTAAGTCGACAAAAATGAAAATATAATTTAGTCCATATTCCTTGTTTATGTATTTGGCACATTTTAACATTCTTTGAGGGATATATAACAGATATGTTATGAGTTAAAAGGGAAGCCAAAAATAATGCTAATTATATTAAATGAACAAAAAAAAATGCAGTCACTGGAAAAAATAAGCTACTAAATCAAGATAACCTCACTCAAAAGGAAAGGATGCATACAGGTAGAAGCTATTTTACAAAAATCAATAATCATAGTTATTGCTTCAGATACAAGTTACATAGCAAAAAGTTACAAATAACTATGACGGTATCTACAGTGCACTCAACTCATTTTGCTGCAGAAATAGGCTGTGAAAGAAGAGATCTGGGAGAGAAAATTTCTGAAGTATCCTCTCATCTGAACTGTTCTGTCAGGCAACCAGCTTAGCACTTTACTAAATTTTACTTTAAGGTATTCATTATGATTTGAAGTGATATATCACTCTGTGATACCCTGGACCTGATGTTTTACAATGACCAGCTCCTCCTCTTCAGTTGTTCTTTCTGGGGTGTGTGTAAGGTGTATTTACATGCTTGTGAATAGAATGATGAAGAGTTTCTACAGTTGCACGTAGCATCATTCACCCTTTTGTTCTTCTCTAGAGGAGAAGCACCACATGCCCACTCATGATAACTTACACTTAAACATGATACCTCTATCCCCTGGATAGACCTCTGCATTAATGCATGCCTAACCTCTCTCCTCTGGAGACCAGAGGTTTCTTGTCTCTTCTATGACTTTCACACTAGATTAATTGTTCCTGTTCGGGGGAAAGAAGGAAAGAAGGGAGAGGAACGGTGTGGAGGGAAATAAGGACATCTTAGCTTAGTTACAGAGTCTTCTGGAATTACGCTCAGTAATGTTACAATTAAATGCCTCACCCTTCTGACTGTGAAGATCTATGAATCCTTCTTTATGTTTCCTTATATCTCTATCTCTTATGCATTTATTCTATATGAGCATTCACTTTAAAATAAATATACAGGACAGAAATTGAACTTGCCAAGAAGTCTTTCAAAACTTTGAATCTGGGTGATGTAGCCAGCAATGTCATATGGGTCTAACTCCATACCTCAATCTGTTAAAAGCAGTACTGTTCCCCACAGAGAGGAGAATCTTCTGTGAGACAAAGCAATATTACCATAAAGCAAGGGGAAATTTAGAGACAGTGAGTTACTTCTGACCACAGTCAATTACTTGACTTCACTGATTTATCCCAGAAGGTTAGCTCTAAAGTCAATTCACAGTCAAACCACAGTATCTTACATCAGTATAGTAACAGTTAAATGTTAATAAAACACAGATCTTTCCTAAAGTTGCTGTTGCCTGGAAAGATTCTAGTTGCTTAGATGCCCTTGTCAAATTAGCAACTGCAGCAGACAAATGCCTGCTAGGGTTGGCTTTTTGTTTCAGTTTCACATTATTATAATTACTGTTGCTATTTTTATTAATAGAAGTACTCGGAGAAAGAGTGGAAATAGAAAAGCAGACAAGAATAGTAGTCTGATTAGTTAGTTAGTTTTGATATGACTGACTGAGAAAGTAAGCTGCTGATCAAACAGTATTTTGCCCCAGTAGATCACAACAAAATGGCTGTGTCCAAAGTCTAAAGATTAAAAGTTACATGTTATAATGAATGGCATTTTCAAAGTGAACAAACAAGATTTATCTGTGCTTCTCAAAAGTTATGATTATATTTTTGTGATGTTTATGTCCAGCTAAGAAATCACTGAGAGAATGGCTGATATAAATAATCAGATTTAAAAAAAAAAAAAAACAAACAGTCAAATTGTGCTCATGATTTAATTTTTTAGCAGCCTGGAAAATCCTTTCTAGTGTCATTCATTTCATGCTGTCAGTAAAAGTATCAAAGAACAATGTTATATGCCAACTATTAGAAGATCAAGCTACAGAAACTTTTGAATTTTATGAAATTTAAAAAATCAAGTTATTACACATTCTGAACCTTTTTTCACCTTAAAATTTCATTATAGGAGACCCATATCACATGTCAATTTTCCCGTTGTGATCAGAGAAACAAAAACTTATTTTCCTTTTTTTTGAAAGCTATGATGAGCACAATCATTTCTCTCAGGGAACTGAGCAAAAAGATTTGGTTTAGTAAGACCTGTATGCAACATTGGGAATGAACAAAACTGTTACTCATATTATTCCACTACAGAAAACCATGAAATTTCACCCTAAAGTATATAAGCTTAAGTATTTGGAGTTTTTACAATACCTTAATATTGCCTCTAAAGTGGTCATCCAGCAGATATTGGGGTGGTTGAAGCCCCCCATGAGGATGAGGGGTTGTAAATGTGAGGCTGGTCGTATCTGTCTATAGAGGGTCTCATCCACTCAGTCTTCCTGGTCAGGTGGCCTGCAGTATTATTCTAAGTTACATTACACTATGGTATGTTACATGTATATATATATTTGTGAATGATTACAAAGTATAGAAAATACAGAGCATTTGTAGTAGTACCAACTACCTGTAATATTCTAGTGTTTCTCACATTAATTAAAAAGAAATAATAGGGGCTCACAAATCACAGTTTTAAAAATTTGAGACATTCTGACCTACAAGTGCTGAGCCCACAGGAAGCTGGATTTTTCCACTGGTTTAGCTACTAATTTTGCAGGTCAATAAGCCCGCCTTATTGTTAGCCATGTTTTGGAGAACATCAAAGCTGTTTCCCTTGAGAACATTTGTTGGTATTAGGACACTTCAGCATAGTGGAAAAGTAGCTGTGCCTGGGATTATATTCTTTTACCAATCAATACTCACAGCAGCTGCATAGTATCACCTTAACTTCCTAAACAGCATAATTGCAGGGTCTGTTAGTGATACTGGTACTGCTGCACCAATCTGCAGTCCTCGCTTCACAGAAACTGTATGAAAAATACTTTGTCCTTCACTGTAGCAATGCCATTACACATTCATAGTTACTGTGGTGGGAAGGATAGGATATTATCCAGTCCTGGATGTTGTGCCTCTGAGGTCATGTAAGTGTAATCAGAAAAAACACCTCAAAAGTCCCTGCAACTTTAAGTTCAGGGGATCAGTGACCTTCTTCTACTTAATCTTTCTTCCTTGTCTTATTCTCACACAGACAAAGGTCTAGGATTGAGAATGGTAACATCAGGTAACTTCATTATCTCCTCAAAAAGGGGTGGGGAGGAAAGGAGGGAACACAGAGGGAGGAAATCCCTACGTTCCTTCTAAGTTGGTGGATTAAAGCAGACATCTTGGAGTACAAAACTGGAGATGAAATAGATTGATTATGTTAGAGCTTGGACAATGTGTTGGTATTCCAAGACTGTTGGGAAATCAGATCCAATTTTGTAAGTGTTTGGAGGAAAGTGCTTTGAAAGCAAGGGAATATAAGACAGCATCTCAGATACTTTTACTCTCTCAACATGAAATAAAACCCTTCACAAAACCATACAAGTTTGCCTGTAGTAACCACAACTTCTGCAACGCTTTTTTCTACTGGCCTGAAAGACCAAAGCTTAGCAAAGGAGGTTCACACCTTGCTTTGCAGTATAACTGTGTGAATATCTATCCTGGCCTTGGTAAACTGCCGAGATGTTAGCCAGTTGCCAAACCTTACTCCTTTTCTGAAGTTAAAAATTAAGTTATTTTTTCTGTTCTGGCCTTACGACTTTTCATATTTTTATCTAAAATCATAAAGTGCCCACTGTTTTGTATAACACTGTAGCTGCCAGAAACCCATGGTTATATATTAAACTCATCTTTTATTTTACACCACAAGTTAGTCTGTCATTCCTGGCTATGGAGAAGGGTTAAAATTGTAACACATATCCATTTTGAAGGAAAAAAAAAACCTTAAGTCAAATACTAAAGTACTTCCACTTAAAATATGACTTCAAGCCAGTCTCAATACATCAGAGAACCCTAGCTCATTACTTCTTTTACAGGCTACACCAACAGTCCTGCAGTTTATAACTGTTTGCAGCCTATTTTGTTCTTTTCACATCCAGTTGCCTTTCCAGTTCACTCCACCAGCAACTTACATCCACCTACTTTAATCTGCTATTGGGATTAATGAACAATACCTGCCACAGTGACTACCCAGGATGCCTGGAGCTTTAAACATTTATTATTTTTTTTAGTAATTCATACTACTAAGAGTAAAGAAAACAGACCTACTGCTCTGATTCATGTGCCAAGTCTATACAGATCTTAGAATGAAATATTAAATGTAACAGTGATTACAGCAAAATTAAATCTTGATTGTTTCCAAATAGCTGTTGTCATAGAGAAAATCATTATACAGACCACAGAACTAATACATCTGTACCTGGTAAGCCATTCTTGCTTTAAAGTGGCATTATTTGTACTGTATCTACATGTAAATATTTTATTTGTCTGGCTTCATAAGTATTTGGAATATACAAATTCCTTAAGTGAATCAATGGAATGTAAGCATTTAATTAATGTGTTGGTACTCTAAGCACTGAAGCAGAGCATAATGGGTTAAAGTAATAAACACACTAGACCTGAATAATGTAACTGATTCCACATACTAAACAAATTCATACACTTCCATGCTGCATAAATCAATTCTACCCATTCTTTTTTCCAACTTCTAAATCTATTTTTAATTTTAAATAGTGTTTTCTGCATTCCTCATTTCATAACCTTTCCATATAATTTCTTCTCCCTCTATGTCCATCTTCTATATTACTTGCCCTTTATAATTTTCTTGTATTTGTTTGCTAGTTTAATTGCTATTTACATAATAATCTCACAGACCTCTATTTTTTAAATTATTTAGAAAGAAGTCATTGGAAATCATAGAATCATAGAATTGTCTAGGTTGGAAGAGACCTTAAGGATCATCTAGTCCAACCATCAACCTAACCCTGACAAAAATCATGAAACCATATTCCTAAGGACTATGTCAACTTGTCTTTTGAACACCTCCAGGGATGGTGCCGTGGGCCGCCCATTCCAATGCCCAATAACCCTCTCCCTGAAGAAATGTTTCCTAATATCCAATCTAAACCTCCCCTGGCACAACTTGAGGCCATTGCCCCTTGCCCTATATCCTGAAATAATCAATATTTGTCATTGCTTAACTTGGATGGAATACATGAGACACATAGTAGATTTTGTTCTAGAACTGAATCAACGTGACCTTTCTCTTCTGGTTCAAATAATTATATTTGCAAATGTCTATGAACAGACTTTATTTAAATAAAATATCTGGGTAAACAATCTGCTAGTAAACCCTTGTATGATAATACTTTAAAAAGAGTATACAGAAAGTTATGACTGAAAAAGAAGAGGATTTTATTTACAATTTTGAGCAGGCATTCATGGCTATTTTTTTATCATTGCTTTGCTCCAGTTTCAGCTAACAGAAGGAAATAAGCCTGTACCTCAGAATTTACGATGAAATTGTAGAAACTCCAAGTATGGCAGACCATTAGGTATGCAACAAGTTTTCGATTGTCACTTGTTAACTCAGCTTTCAAGTATTATAATAAATATTATTTCCAAATAGCGTATAAATAATCAGTGAATCAAAGCTCTCGTTCCAAACTGAGCAAATAGGTTCTGAAATATGTGCTATCACATCCTGAGGCAATTCTATATTTAGTATAATAAATATTATAAGAATCCAAGGTCATTAAGAAGGGCCATTAATCCTCAGTTTAAAAGTCATCACAGATATTTGGTCTTTCAAATCCTGGTATATTAAATTCTGACCTGAGTTGTACAAAAGAAGTGCATTGAGCGTACATACAGCAACATGAATATCTGGAAATACCAGTGAAGCAGAGCAAGTCTTCTGCTCTTTATTGTCACAAAGAAGCTGCTGGAAAGTTTACAGATGCACAAATGTGAGAAACCATGATCTGTAGAAAATTAAGTTAGACAGCTGGCCTTGACCAAGTGCCTGATCCCAGTGACTACAGTGCCAGGTCACTGAGGTAAATGAGAATTACTCACAGTGGTCTTTTCCTCATTAAATAAATTCTTAATGAATAAGTTTCTTTTGCCATCAGCTGTCACTACAATGAGGAGAAAGCTTTGAAATAAGTTGTGATACAGAGGACATGATCATTTTCAGAGCCACATGGACATGGGTATGAGAACAGCTGATATGTTTTTTACAGGATATGTAACATCAGTCTTAATGATTTCTGACATCACATGTACCATCATGAGATCCCTTGTCAGAAAAAGAATAATACCAACCAACCAAACAAAAAACCCATCACATTTCTTTTGTTCCAAGTCCAATTCAACTGTTCTTCATTAAAAGCAGTTGAAAGACTGGCTAAAAGTGTGCAGGCAACACCTTCAACTGGAGAAGTCAACGTTTGTTTAGGACACCATGTTTCAAGAAAGCTGTGACCCAGCTGGAGGAAGTCCAGAAAGGAATAATAAGTAAGATCAACAATTTAAAAATCATGATTATGAGGAGAGACAGGAAGAACTGTTACTGTTTAGTCTGAAAAAGAGGATACAGAGGAGAATGCAACAACGGTCTTCAAATATGTAAAATATTACTGCAAACAAGAAAAAAGAAGAATGGAAAAATCTGTTCTCCACATCTCAGTTGGGAATAAGACTAGAAATCATGGGATTAAATTGCAGTTGAAGTGATTTAGTTTAGACATTACAAAAAATTATGAAATATTACCAAAAAGGAAAAGAAAAAAAAAAGTAATCATTGGAATTGGTTGCCTGGGACAGTTCCATTATTAGAGGTTTTTATGAAAAGATTTGGTGAACAGCAGTATGGAATAACACGTAAAGGCAGAAGTGTAAACTCTGCCAGGGAACAATTTACTCCAGAGAGTAATCTGTCTTTGTAACAGAAATCTTTTGGGTCATCTTTGAAAGAAATAGTCTTCCCTTAAAACCCTTAAAAGTTACTCACTTTGCTTTAGGAATCCAGTGATTTTAACAAAATAAGTTCCTGCCTGTGTGAACAAATTCAAACCCATGAGATGTAACTGTTCGTTATCATTTAAATGGAAGTGGTGGTTATGTGCTGCCAACGTGCTGCACCTCACAGTTGCCCTGTGGGGATGAGAACTACAATACAGTGAGGGTTACCCACCTTTCCATCACCAGTCCTTCCATGCCACTTTCAGGGTAGGTTTCTTGATAAATGAAAGGAGATATCAGGGGGGTTTGTGTTCTCCTGGGGATTAGTTACAGGGGCAGGGAGAAGTGTAGCTGTTTATTAATGCTCTCTAAGTGTCTGGTATTATGATTTATCTGTTATATTATCAATATTGATCCTGAATATATAGTTCACTGTGGGTTAATTACAAGTCATTAATAAAGTGCTTCAATTCTGATTCTGACCTAAACTATGGGAAGTGACTAGCTTTTTCCTGGTGACTGCTCTTCCTGGGGAAGCATGCTTAGCAACCACTTGGTAGTGGATTTAGCAACTACAATTGGTAGTGGATTAATTGTACACAGTTCAAATAATAAAGGCAAACACTGTTTACACTTGTCAGGAATGGTGAGAACTTTCAAATGTTTCAAATTACATTTTGGAATAACTAGAAGCCTCACAAAATAGACTGAAATACTTGTGATTTCACTGAATTTCACTGAATTTTTTAGAGTTGGAAGGGACCATAGAGATCACCTAGTCCAACTCCCCTGCTGAAGCAGGATTGCCTAGAGATAGACTTTGTATTTACTGGATTTTTGGATTTGGATTTTTGTGGATTTTACTTCCACATTTCTCCCATCTGTATTCACAGGACTATTATACAATAACTTTTAACTAGTCTGTATCATCAATCCCCAACATTGATATCAAGACACAGTAGTAACAGGAACAGAAATCTACTCTTGTCTTATCCACTGTATGCTGATGAATTTTTTGTTGTATTTCTGGCATTTTTTTCATTTCCATTTTCTAAGACAATTTCTCTCAGCAGATGACTCTTATTTGGTCATATTATTCATATTACTCATCTAGACTTAGGAATCTGGGGAAGGGGGGGGGGAAGAACACAAATATTTTTTTGCTTTCTAGAATGAAAACCAGACCTGTTCAAAGATTTAACTGGTTGAAGAAGAAATATGCTTTACCACACTCCAAAAGGAAAAACTACAATACTTAATTTGTTACAATCATAATTGCTTTCATTCAAACAAAAAAACCCAACAAGCAGAACAACTGATGCTTTGCCAAAGTCTATCTTCCACAGAACTGTAAGTAAATGATTAAAGACATAATTAAGTCCCTCAGATGTTTCAATTTCTGGCTGTGATAATATCAGCCATCTATGTATAGTTTATTTATATGTGCATAATATATGCACATGTATAAATATATGTACACACACACATATATTTATACAAACCCATACATATATATGCAGAGACAGCCTGGAAATGAAAGCAGGGAAGACTACTACTTTCAGAGGAAGCTCATTAAATAAATAAATAAATAATCCTTGATATTTGTCAAAACAGAAATGGAAAATTGTTGTATATTCAGCATTCCTCTTACCTCATATTTTTCCTATCCCAGCTAGAGGTGTTGGTAAAGGGGTGCTGTAGATAATGTTAACTGAACCTTTGGGAAAACCATAATGAAGTCATATTCTACAGACTTGATGTACACTAATGCATTCTTTGTTCAGTTGGGCATTGTAATGTATCTAAATAATTAGGCTATGCAGCACTGCAGTAAAAAAGATTAAAACAAAACAAAGCAGCTCCCTGACCCCTGCCTAGTTAAGCAGGATCTCCAGTATTGTCAGTGCCACGTGTTTGGTACTCATGAATCAGGACTCTGAATTGTAAGAGTGGCTTAAGGATCATGGCCCTTAACAACACAGTAAGTCCTCCCTTCCAGATAGGAAGAAATTTATTATGGTGAGGGTGGTGAAACACTGGGACAGGCTGCCCGGAGAGGTGGTAGGTGCCCCATCCCTGGAAACATTCAAGGCCAGGTTGGATGGGGTTTTGAACAACCTGATCTAGTTGAAGATGTCCCTCCTCCTTGCAGGGGGGGTTGGACTAGATGACCTTTAAAGGTCCCTTCCAACTCAAATTATTTTGATTTTATGATTCTAAAACATTTATACTGCATTAGTAATGGTTCAGCTATTATTGTTAGCACTGTAGGCTTAATATATGTTTTCTGGAACAAGGTTTCCTACACTACACTGCTATTACAAAGCAATTTTGTCCTTCAATACTTTTATTGGTTCATTTTCAAAGTTTCTCATGATCATAAAAGGACAAAAAAGCCGCATGTCTTCATGCTGGTTGCTGCCATTATTTACAAAATAATGGTTGCTGCCATTATTTACAAAAATGTGCATTGTAATACCACTGAGAAACCCAACATTCAGATACCATACAAATAAAGAAGAAAATGACAGTGCTTGTTTTGTGAGAGCTTGTTATATGTATGATAACACAAATTACATCAGCACCCTTCACATTTCTACAGTTGCAAACATCCAGGAGCTCATCTGGTGTAGTGTTGTAGCCAAGACAGGCTACAACCAAAAATATCCTATAAGTAAAGGCAATATTTTTTTTTTCTAGAGAAAATGACGTAATCAGGAAAAAAGAAAAGACAAGAATTTAGATACATTTCAGAAAACATGTTTTCACCTTGTGGTAAGAGGGAGATATTGAAAAATAAGTCAAATATAAGTGGGATTCACATCATCATCCAAAGGCCAGCTCCAGCATCTCTTGCAAAATCTAGAAAATTAGCCCATGAGGCTTTGGAATAGATATTTGTGTTATATTCATTTTACTGTGGTGGTGTATTAAGCTCTTTTAGTCTTTCAATTAGCCATTAGGAAAATAGTTTATTTCCCCTAAATTTATCTTACAGGATAGATATCAAAATATTTTGGTTATTGAGTGACTCTGAAATATTTAAAAGGAACATACAGTCTTACTGGGTAAGAGTATATACTTATAATATATACAAATATATAAATTAAGATTATACCCCCCAGTATACTTGGATAGTTAGTTCTGTGGATAATAACGTGCTTTTCAAAGCATTGATTTGAACAACTGATTTTCATGCTTTTGTAACCGATTTTCTCTTTTCTCAATATATGTGATTGTTTTATATTTTTTTAAGGAAATGGATGCTTATTTTTTTCCTGCAAAATACAGTATTCTACAACATTTCTTTGTCTGAATGCCTCACTTCATCAGCAGGTTTTCCTGTTCCGTTAAGTACTTTAGACAACTCAGACCAAACTTTACATTAAAGGTGACCTTATCAGCACATCCCTCCTTTCACTTATTTAGTTATAATCAAAACCTGTTCTGACACATGAAAGATGTTCTCATTATGCAAAAAGTATCTGGACTGGCATATTAATTTGAAAGACATCCAACAGCTTTACTCCATCACCAATACTGAAATACCTTCTCTCACTACTTTACTGCTTGATTCTGAGGTTCAGTGCAAATGCCCACAATGGACTTTTTCTAGTTTTATCAAACTGTTCCTACATCACCCTATGAATAAATCTGTAGTAGATCAGTCAACTTCTAGTTGCAATATATATTATCTTCTTCTATAAAAGAATGAGCAAACTCCAAAAAAAGTAAGGATGCAGAGACATACCGTTTTTGAAAACATACAGGGGGGTTTTAAATTCAGACTCTTCATTTTACGGCTCAAGTTAAATTTCAGATCCTGAGGGCACACAGCCTTTCTCTGGGTAGATTGACTGAAATTCTCTTAGTGAGACTTAGTTTCAAATGAGAAATTCTGTAATTCACTATTTCTCATTTAAAGATATACAGACATTTTCAAGGACATGATTATAATACATTATTCTCTCCCTTCTAAATAAGCATTGTTTTCCAGAAGGCCTTTCAATAGACCCTTGTGATATCTTTAGTTATGCTTCAGTTCTCTAAATAATACACAAATAACTGAGTGAAATATTCAAAGGCATTTGGATATCTAATTCCTACTGAGTATCCAAGCCTAAGTGTATATTGCTAGTAGTTCAGTGATGTCACACTATGCATTGTCTGATTACAAGGACAAGCTTTTTAAGGGGTTGAAGTTGACTTTTCTCTTGGTTTGGAATCAAACGTTGCAAATTTGCACCCAGAATACTCAGAAATGATGCCTAAGAGACATTAGAGGGCTGTCCTGTAAGATCAGGTAGCAATAAGAAATACCAGCAATAATTTATCTCTCTGGGAGGTTCGTCTGAAGTTGAAGAACATGAAGATCTTGTTGAAGCAAGACATACAGCATTAGCAGATACAGGTATGTCTCTTTTGTCACTTTCCATTCATTACTATGTTTCAACCCTACTGAACGTGTTCTTTTGTGTGACAATTCCCTTTTCAGCAAGCTGGCAAGATGAAACCTCACAGAAATTATGATAAGAAAAGACTGCCTTCTAAAATTTCACAAAATCTAGGGGTTTTATAATCTGTGAAATGAAAATAAAATTAATGTTAGCATACATACAAGAAAGTTTATAAGAAATTCAAAAGTTTCTATTAAGCACAATATTTCTGTTAGTAAGAGGGAAAAAGATACAGTCAGCAGTATATTGCTTCTCATAGCACATGAGAATTTTTAACATGTCAGACCACTATATATGTAAAGCTCTTTAGCATTATAGCAGAAATGTAGAATCTGAGTTACTATAAACTCTGAATTTAAAGATGCATGGCTTTCCTCCAGTTTAGCTTTGAAATTCCTGTTTCTGTTGTTGCACTTTTGTTTCCTGTATTCTACCTCTCACAAATCCCTGAAAATCATAGGAAATTCAGGAATTTTTGACATGTTCCTTGAGTTCCAATGAAGACATATAAACAGTCATAACATGAAAGGTATTAATTTATTGATAAAATTAATTCTAAATGCTCTTGCAGTCCTTGGTGCTTTATGTAAAATTGTTCCAGAGATGTGATGTAACTTCAGGTAGGTTGCCAGTTAATTTCACAATGATCCTGTAAGATCCTATACAAATGTTCTCTACAAACAAACATAAGATTGACCCAAAAAAATAGGAAAGCATTCACATCCTAGTGAGCTAATGCTTTTTGGACTAAATTAGCTTTGTAAGCTCAAAAGCATGAATAAGAAATAGAACTCCCTATAATACATTTTTTTCATCCATTTCTAGAAAGTTATCAAGCAATTTAGATATCCTAGGATATTGAGCAATTTAGCGGGTAGAGCACAAGTAATGGGAGTGATTCATCACTTTATCCAAACTTTCACAGGTAGTATGTTGGGTATTTTCTATCAAAATTGAAATATTTCCATAAACCACATTAGTTTCACAAAACAAGGGATTTTTACAGGAGGGCAGAAAGATATTTTGGTTTTTTGTTAGCAGCTACAATTACATCCAAAGACTGAAATATATTGACCAAAAGTTTGCATTAATTTTTTTTTAAGGTGCCGTGTGTTGAATTAAGGAATCTAATTGCACATGCTGTCATATAAATATACTTACTAATCTGCCACATGTTTGTCATTTGAAGTAGTAAGTTTCACTGGAAGTGCTAAAGAGTGTGCAAACAACATAAGGCAACAGGCAACTCCTGGCAACACATGCATTTGGATTTCCCAGGCCTTCCCAGGGCCAAATACATCTTGTTATGAATAATGTTTTGTTTAAATAACTAGAAATATTTTGTAAATCGTCTATGGAATCTTCTCATACCTCTAATATACTGTTATCAGTAACTGCTATCCTAGGACACACTGCCAGCAACAGTGACTTGTAATTTATTTTTAAGAAATCCCAGGAATTTGTGAAGTGAAATGGAACCACAGACGTAACCACGAGACCCATATATCTATCATTTTAAAGATTGACTGAATGTTTTGCTCAAAAGCTAAGAAAAAGTTTATGGTCTATGAAAACAGAAGAGCAAACTCAGAAAAAGAAATGGCACAGTTTTTTTTTTGAGGTGTAGAAACATTCCACACATCAGTCCTGCCAGCCTCAATTTGTTTTACTTTTTGGATGAAATCTCTGTTCCTAATGTGTTTTGTTTTTTTTAAATAAGGCCTTAAAGAGCCCATATGAAAGGAAAAAAAAATTTTTTTTAAATTAGCATATGCTACATTATTTCAACCAGAAATCTGGCCAGAAATTCATTTATTTATTTGGTCAAAAACACTGATGGAAGAAAAACAGCAGAGGAAAAAAAGCCACCCAGACTTCAAACTCAACCCTTTTCAGTGATGATAAAACTTTTCCTGACAAGAGGTTTTCACCTCCAAGTTATGTGACACAATCTGCTTTCACTCTGCTTGATTTGGGTCACACAGTTGAACATGGGTCCATGTCTTCTCCAGAAACCTAACCACTAGGCTATGCTGTTGCTCTGCAAATACATAGTTAGATATTCATTAAATGCAGAAGAGTGAGATTGACAACAAACTAGTACATCTGAGGCTCTCAGCTATGATTCAAATGATCCAGGCTCAGTGGGCTGTTCCAATGAGCATTTAGTATGTTGTTATACCATGTTGAGCAATTCCAGCAGAATAAGCTATTACTATGAGAAAATACCCAATAGTATGATCGTCAGAGTAAGTAGCTTTGACACATAGAACAACACGTTCATTTGATGGACATCCACTGACATTAAAACATGCAGTCTGCAAAAGATGTTGATAAGATTCAGCTGGAATCAAGTCCTGTCTGGGATGTATTAAAAAAAAAGATAATAAAATCAATTTTCTGTTCATAACCAAAAGTATTTTCAATTATTGACATTAGCATAATTCACAGCTTGATCTTAAAAGGTGCTGAACATTCTGGGTCTGTTCGGCAAACCCTTTACTAGATGAATAATTTAAAAATCTCACATATTTTAAGATCTCACATACATTTCCAGGAAAAAAAAAATACTGACTTTTCTGACTTTCACTTAGTGGCACATTGGAAAGAATTTGTCATTGGTCTGGAAGTCTTTGTAAGAGAGAGATTTTTTTAGTTAATATACCTACCTGTGTGGTTCCTTGAAAGTCAAATTGTTTCCATCTCAATCTTAGGTGGCAGACTTTAAAAAAAAGGCTAAAGTTTTCATCTGAATTCTTTTTTCTTTTTTTTTTTCTTCATATTTTTGACAAAGTTTGGGATTACTTTCCTTTATGCAACTCTCCCATGTATGATAAATCCAATTATTCTAGACAATTGCCCTCTGAATATGTGACTGTTCTTATGATTTTAATATGACAGTTTCAGCATTTTTCCATTTCATTGGTTTGGGCTAAGTAATTCACCTCTCTGTAGGAAGGAACCCACAAACTCTACTATAATCATAGTAAGAGATTTAATCCATTAGATTTAATCCATTAACCATATAATCTGTGAAACATATTACCCGGTTTAGATTAAAAGTTAGGAAAGCAGTTAAGCAAAAGATAAAATTTTCAACACTAGTGTCACGAGGCAAAAAGCCCAACATGGGACACAATGGAAGGAAATCGGGGCTGAACTGCCTGGTGATGTGAGGAAACACGGGTACCATCAGGAAGCTGGAACTGAGCACGCAGATTGAGAGGAAAAGAACAGATGAAAAGGGTGAAAGATGGAGAGCCCAAAGGGATTAAGAGCTTTTGAGTAAAGAACTGTAGCTGGCAAAGGGAAAAAGGACAGGAAAAGGCTTAAAGTTAAAATGATAATCACTGAATAAGAAATATGAGGCTGGAACTACGGGGAATAAAAAGTTGTGGAAAGGAAAGTGAAAGTATTTTAAGTACAGCAATAAACCCAAAAGGGTGAATTCTGGAACTGAATCAGGAGCTAGTGTGGAGAAAAAAGTGGCACTGTGACCCTAACAGGATGGTAGAGGGGGGAGAAGAAAGTGTTAAATCTTCCAGAGATATGGCAAAACAATATATTCTCACAGAAGTATGTGCTCAGGAACAGTCTGGAACGGTGGGCTAAATTGAAGATCTTAGCATTACTCTACTTTCAGCAAATATCTATGAAACATGTTGCAGACTCCTGCAGTGCTGGCATCTACATAGGGGACTATTCCCACCTGCTGCTATCATTTGCTCCATTACATGGAGTGTCAGAGGCCTGAAATGTCCATTCAAAACTGCCAGCCAAGCCACCAGATAAAGCTGTGTGATAAGCTTCTGCTTTTCCAGTTTGTTTTTCCTTTTTTTTTCTAAATGGAATTTGTACACAAATCCCACCTTTCTCTCCCATGCCCTCAAAATGCTATGAAACTCCAAAACCAAGTCAAAATATCTGCAGCCTGACTTAACATTGTCTTTACATAATTATAAGCCACTGATTTAAACTGAACTTCTCACATAAGGCTACTCGTTATCTAGTCCGCATCTCATCATAAGGATGTATTTATAAGCACCTGGAAGCTGTATGATACTTTTTAAGACTCTACATATTCTGATAAAAAATATTCCGATCAAAATTCTGCCTCTGGAACAGGTTTTATAGTAAATATGTAGTGAATCAAGTTTGGGCCTGTATATTCAGCATCAAGAAAACAAAACAAAATATTGAACGCTTTTCATTAAGTGAGCAATATCCACACATCCATCTGTGCCTTATGGGAATAAGGTTCCTATGCAAAAATAGCATGTGATAATGTAATTAAAAACTGTACTGGATGCATAATAACAGAAAAGAAGCTAAGATTTATACACAAAACAAACACTCTCACACAAATGCACATACACGTGAGTGTGTACATTCGTCTGACTGTATGTTGTGGCCTTTCCCCTGCTCACAAATTCAACTCAGGATTTAAGACTCTGGCTGAGATTTATCAGACCAGAAAGATTTATCTGAATCTATCACATAGATAAATGTAAAGTAGCTGCTTAGACACTTCATAATTAGTGGAGAGAGGGAGACATTTGATGCTATCCACAATCCGATATAGATGTTACCTAAAACTACTTCATTCTATAGTTTTTACTCCAAACAGTTCGAACAACTTCTTCAAACATAAGCAATGTAGACTTCTAAGATTAGATAACATGACTCCCATCCTAAACATTTATTTCACACTACAAATCCTTATCAATGAAAAAGTGCATTATAAAATAGATTGCAGGTAATACAGCAAGAAAGAAATATACAGTATAAAAATCCTGTCTAGGTTAAGTATCTAAAACATTTACCTACTCCACTGAAAAATACTTGGAGTAAATAAAATGAAAATATGAAATTGCATCTTGAAATATATACTATGTTTTCATAAACCATTATAATAAAAATAAAGTTATATTAAAGTGAAAGTAACAATTGAAATAATTATTCATTGGTTAGTAGCGTGTTGGAAAACAACACACAGAGAAAAAGTACATTTCCACCATGCAATTATCTAGTCAGTCAGAGCAATTCATTATTTTCCCCCCAAAATCAATATTACAAATGCTCAATATTTTCTTCTGTAATCCGAAATCAGACGTGAGTCAGACGTAAGTACCAAGCAGAAATGATTTGTAGCTCTAAAAATTATGTCTGCTCAAAATCTGATTGTAAAAATTGATTGTAAGCAGGGAATTTGAGGTTTTAGCAATCGTATCACATTACTGCACGTGCCAGTAAGAGCTCCTGGCAGGTGGTGTTATATAGGCAAACTCTATGGGCAGTGGCAACATCAGCAAGTTCTGCCTGATGTCTTCAAATGTAACTAATTTTCAATTCCACAAATGATGATGTAGGGAAAAAACCCAAGGATTTTTCATTTTAATTTAAATTGTTGATGAAGACATAATGCAAGGCTTGGCTATTTTTAATATCCTCGCCGTTATTCAGCAATGTATGTAGCATGCATAAAGATGCACAATAAACTTTACTCTCTATATTATTGAATTCATAAATAATAGGTCAAGGTTTGGGGAAAATGATGAAGATTCTGGCTCCATTTAATCTAAAAAGTTTTCCCTTCTCCTTTCTCTCATTCAGTTTAAATTAAAATAAAGAATGCATAGCATTTGACTGTGACAATAGCAGTTGAAGAGTGCAGCTCTACTGGAAAATGAACCACCATCATGTACTCTGTGTGAACATTTTACAGTCTGGCATGGAAAACAATGCTTTTACTACTTTGTTATGTTTGTCTTAACTATGTAGCAGAAGTATTATTATGACAGAATAATAAACTTCTGTTTCCAATGCTAAATGCATAATGTGATATTTAAACTTCAGTAGGCATATATACATTGATCATAAAATGTTTAAAGCTGTCATGGATGTTTAAGGATAAAATCAGTCAAGGGATGTCCTCTAAAACATAGAAGTGTAAATTATAATCTCAGTGGCTATGCATGCAAGATTTAAATGGATTTATACATATGGTGTAAGAAAGTGAATTTATGGAACATCTAGTTCCTATGCATATATTCAACATATCTTAAAGCTTTACACATTTTCTTTTAAAGCTGCTAGTGTCTGCTAGCTATTTATTTGCATGCCATTTTATGAGGCAATCAATATAAAATAAACACCCTATATACTTAGTGAACAAATACATACTTCATACACTACAGTTATAACATACCAGACCTGTGTCCCATCTGCAATGACACAGCTCCACAGGGAAAATGGTAACAGAGAAGATGATGTTTAAGCACTAGATGCATCCTGTAGTGGAAAAATCATCATTGATGTCAGAGTGTTGTGTGAGGTCTATTGGTTGTGATTATGAAATTGGCTTTATAGGGACCTACACTGGTGCTGTATTCCATGGGATTCATACAGCACTATCGTGGTTACTTTTCACAAACACCTTTTACTGATGACATTAGTGTGACTACATCTCTTGGTTTCTGTATTCTAAATATAGAGGCAATTTTACTTATCTCCAAGGAACTCACACATCGCAACAGAATAGTTTCAGATGTGTCTGGTTGAAGAACTTTCTCCCAACTGTACTACAATATGCCTTCAGACAGGCTGCCACTTAACATGCTGTACCAAATTATTTGAATCATGCCAACAGTAGCCCTCTGAAGTTTATCTATCTTAAATTTGTTGTTCTCCCTTTTCTACATTATTCAGTTGAAAAACACTAAGGAAACATGTTTTAATCTGACAGTCTTCTTTTCCCTCCACCTCTGCCTCCTCCCCACTGCCTCCACCCCCACTTATATACCTCTGACTTACTAATTGGTCCAATTTCTAAAGTCATTTATTTGCAGAATGGAGAGATTCTTCTCCATTGCTCAGTCAGGTCCTTTTAATTCATTCCCTTTTCCATTTTCTCAACCTCAATATAGATAAGATAGCTGAAAATCTGTTGAACAAAAAAGAACCCAAAACCAAAATGCTTGTATTATTTTGCATGCAGTGGTTCAGTTTCATGGTGAGCCAATATGATCAGGAGATGAATCCAAAAAACTGGAAAAAAGAGAAAAAAAACCCCTGCATTTTAAATTCTCTTACCACCTTGCTCGTCCCTTTAAAATAACTGTAGTGAATTTCCCCATAATTTCTCTGAACACCCCTATTTATGTGTCTAATATTTTTATTCCCACATCTTCCTTAGTCTTCCTTTTATCACTGACTTGAAGAAGTTTTTCTTGTTGACCTTGGTGTCCCTGGCCAGATTTAATTCTAGGCTTTAGCTTGCCTAGCCTGATTCTTGGTATGTCAGACAGATTCTCTGTATTCCTCCAGGCTACCTGTTCTTGCTTCCACCCTCTGTAGGCTTCCTTTTTGCGTTTGAGTTTGTCCAGGAGCCTCTTGGCTTTTTTACCTGACTTCTTCATTGTTGGGATGCAACATGGGTGCACCCTCAGCAAGTTTGCCAAGGACATCAAGCTGTGTGGTGTCATCACCACCAAGGCTGGTGATGCTTTTGCAAGGTTTTCAGAATTGTTTCTTTTTAAAAGTAGGTGATGGAATATGAAGGCATAACATGAAATTTCTTAAGTAATGTCTCTAGAAAATGAAATCAAATGGGTATTTTATGAGTTTTCAACACAGAGAGAAATTTACAAGTCTGAAAAGGCAGAGTTTCCATCATATCTTTTGTGTTATATGTTATTAGCCAGTAATGTCCATACAGTTTTGTAGAGAGCAGCTATCTCCACAATTAGAAAAAAAAAATCATAGTTAAAGGATCAGTGTCAGACACGTGAATATCTTCAGATTGTATAGAAAAAAAATATGCAAAAATGTCTCTGACAAGAAACTGGGTTGATAGTCAATGTAGTCAATTAAGGCTGAACTGTTACATGAACTACACTCATCAGTCTTCAAGCCACTTGGATTCAACATACCTCCAAAAAGAGATTCTAATAAATCTGCTTGATTGATAAGTAATTATGGGGCTTAAAATTAAACTGAAATATGCAATCAAGTTATTTGATTTTTTCATTATTTCTACTTACAATCCCCATCTCACTCGGCAATTTTAAACTGAAATTACAAAATATCTATTGGAATAAGACAGCCTTAAGACCCTAACTCTGTTTCAGAAAAGAATGGTATTTGCAGAACTAGTAAGGAGGTAAAAAGATGTCAAAAGGTAAAGGGGAAGCAGCTAAAAATAGGTCAAAAGTTTTCAGGACTAAATAAACAAAGCAATAATGTGCAAGTGAAAGAAAAAACTTAGAACACTGATGACTGCTAATTCTGTAAGAGACAATTTAGAGCTTCACTTGATTCAGCTGAAAAGATGTATTTTTGTTGTAAACATTACATTATTTTATCTAAACCTGTAGGTTAAATGTTGCTAGTTTTCTACATTAATTAGGCTATTGGAATACAACATTATTTTCCTAGTCACAGACATGGTTATAAAATGCTGAATTCTTACCTCATTGAAAATAATAATAATAATAAATAAAAAAAACTAACAAAAAACCAAAACCCAAACACTAAAAACCAGATAAACATTGCTTCCAAGCACTGGTTGAATAATTTGCTAAATGTACTCAATAAATTGTATTTTTAAAATTAATTATTTTGTTAATGAATATAGTAAAAAATTATAAACATTCAGAAAGGCAGACTAATCAAGGGGCCTATTACAAATGTTTTCCAGTGGAAAATAATGTGAATCATTTATTTTTATTCTGCTACTGCTAATCAATCGTGAACTGAAAAGTATAAAATATCATCCAGGCTCCTGTATAGATTTTTCTTAAGAGATCTGTTCATTAGTCTCTCTGTCCTTTTTTCTGTTTTTTTTTTGTCTCTGTTTTTTTCTTCCCCCTTTTATATAACTGAGCTGCTACAGAAGCAATCAAAGACAAGGACTTCTGCAGAGAAGCAAAACAGAAGAAGAGGGGCCTCACTGGGGACATTGTAACCAGATGTTTCCAAGGGAAAACAATTCTCTCTGACAGAGATTATGACTAAAATGACATGCTCCTTATTCCCACTGCCCTGTGGCCTGGGAGAAAAACTGCAGAAAGAAACCAAAGAGGTATTGAGGAGAAACAGACAAAATAATTTCTGGGACATTTGAAATACTTTCCATAGTTTTCCAGGGCTCCTACCTTTGGTACCTTGCTGTTTGAGCTGTTCTCTATCTCAGCAGCCCCATTATTCATTAACAGTAACACTGGCCCATTTTATACTCTTTTCCCCATAGCTGTCCTGTCTACATCTCTTTCCACATCTCTTTCCATTTAGCTAATCCCTCCTCCACAGAAAATAATCAAAAACTACACAGCTCTGTAGTCTTTGTTATCTTCATCCGCTAACATGTCATATAACTTTCACTATGGTTTTGTCTTGTTTATTTAAGTTCTTCAGGAAAAGGGTTGAACTACATTTTTTTTTTTTTGCTTGCCAGGAGAACAATATGTCTATTTTCTAGTACCTCTGCTTAGATGTATGATTCATCGTCCAATGGATGCAATGGAAAGAGTTTTATCCATCCTTCTGTATTCAGATCATTACACCGATTGTTTTATAACATATATATGAGACATCATTCAGTGTTTCTAAACTGGTATATCAAAAACAAATACACAAAACTGTTACAAAACCTAGCAAGCAGTTTAATGAAAATCAAACAGCTATTCAAGGCAGATTTATTGAATCTAACTTTAAACACTATTGACATCTACATCTGAGCTAATCGCTCTGGGCTACCTGTATAGTCAGGGAAGAGAAATTGATAAGCCTTCTGGGGTGTAATTCATCTCAACCAATGGTAGGCATCTCATACAGGTCATACCAATTGCACCTTAAATGTGCCTATTTCTCTACCTTGGCTACAAAGCGACCCAAAAGTGACTAACAACTGCACTGCAGATAACTGAAGCCAGATTAAATGCTTCCTACTCTTTTCAATTTCTGTGCTGACTACAGTGGGCACACATGTTTTCTGAAAGTTATCAATAATATTACTACTACTATGTCATGTTATTTCCTGCAGTTCAGGTAAGCTACTATTTCATAGTCAGAGTTCATGAAAACGTTGCAAAGATCTGTATTTTTACCACATTTAAGACAGTAATATTTTATTTTATTTGGTCTTTGATATTAGTTTCTAATCTCCAGTATCAAGAAACTGGCCCCCAGGTTAATTTGGTTCTTCTCCAGGTTGTATCAGATTCCTGGGTATTAGCTATTTAAGAACACTCACCTATAGATACATGAACTCTTCAGCATTAAACATTTGATCAATATAAGAGTTTCAGAGGAGAAAGTAGTGTTAAAAGTTTATTCATTCTGTGCACTCTTTAGAGATGATTAACTGTCTTTATTATATTAAAGCAAACCCAAAGCCATCTGCCAAAGGCGATTGTGTCCAAGCACTGAAACCATTTCATGTGAAAACTCATTTTCAGGCTCCTAATTATTTTTCATTATAGTGGCAGTGTGGAATAGATTGGAATTGGACAGTAATTGCCAGGTCTGAGCAGTGCGGACCATTGCAATGTATCAGTTTAGATGAAGTGTGACAAGGATACATCTAGCTACTCTATAACTTCCATTAAGCAACTTCCCTGTCCCTGATCATGTAACACTTCATAGAATGTGGTCAGCACAAGGTCATAATAATGGCTTTCTGTCTGACTTCAAGTATTTCGTACACACACAAGCTGTTAACCCCCTCTGTTAGCATCGCTCTAACAATGTCCAGTTATTACAGTTGTCAAGGATATTTACAGTATCTCTCCACGGGGGATAGAAAAACTTTAAAAGGTTGCAGAACTTATACGTGTATATTTTAATGCTTCATGATGCTAAAATACCCCGGAATTGAGAAACAAATTACCCAGAAGACAGTAAAATGCTTTTCTACAGCACTTCTGGTCCTGCAGCATAAATTGGAAAATAAGTGATCTTACTTTCAAGTTCTAAATCTAAAGGCATTTCTTGCAGCAAAACTCTTTTACCTCATATTTCAGTCTTTAATTCACTTATCCCTCATTGCTCTCTCCTCTCTTTCCTTTTCCAGAACAAAGGCACTAGGACTTGATCTAACCATCTCTAAAGTAAATAATAACACTCACACTGACTTTACTAATACTTTAATCCTTTGCTTTAATAAAATTATCTGAGATTCAACTTTTCAACCTTATGGCTTCCCTCCTAGTCTTGACTTACACGAGTTGGGTTTTTTTCAGCTCATTTAGAAAAGTTTATTCTCCGCTTTGTGTGTCTCTTCCTTAATACTCTCATTATTGCCTAAGAAAGATCATCCAACATTCAAGCAACAGCAGTTAATGACCAGTTCTGAAAATACCCTGACTTCAGTTTTTATCCTCACTATTCAAATTTAATGGAAGCATCTTTTGGCAGCAGCAGCATTAAGGAGAAAATTGGCTGTCCCTTCTTACTAGGATGCCAAATACTATAACTCTGAATCCATGGCAGATATTCAATCAAATAAAGCTTCTTTTCAAAAGATGAGCCCAAAGTTCATCTTATCTCTTCTTACATACCTAACCTGTACTTTTCACACAATGAAAACATGTGTCTCAATATTTTTGTGATGTGAAGAAATTGTACTGTATTCAGAAACATGCCATAACACTACCTTGGTTACTTATCAAAGGCATTATATACTGTACAGATATACTCACTTTAGAATGAGGGTGTTCTCGCACTTCAGACTTTGCCATTCAGCATCTGAAAAGCTGTGTAAAATGCAAGAGTGACTGAAAAGAATATTGATGTTGTCTTCTGTAAATAGTGCTAATTTTCCAAAATTCTAAGGATGACAGTATAACACTTTGTTTTCCAATGCCATTCACAGCAGGGACATTTAAAAATATATATATATTGAAAAAAAAAGCCACAATTAATGAAGTAATCTGTCATCAACGAACCTGTAAATTGAAAATACTTTAAAATGTTCTGGAAGGGTAAGGAATTCATAATGAGGCATTCTAAAATTGATTTTTGTAGTAGGGTGGCATTATTTTGCTTTAGTTTTTTGTTGTTGTTGTTTTTGTTTGGTTTGGTTGTTTGCTTTTTCTCAAAGATATGTCAGCCAGTTGATTTAACTGTAATGGTGTTTTCTTACTTTCCTTCTGGTGAAAGCTAAAGTTCGGGGAGTGGAGGGGAGAGGAAAAAAGAAAATCCTTACCAGTATAATCCTAAAAATGAGTCATACTTTATGTATCACTAACTACAGCTGTGTTTCAAGTCACTGTGAAGGAAACATGCACTGTCTAAACTACCAGAATGAATGATTAAAATAATTTTTTATCAAGCATATCTTTTCTACTTCTTAGTAGAAAATAACTACATAATATATACTGAAACAATTATTATTTTACATGTGTAATGTCTCTGATATTCTGGTATGCATGAATCACGTTAACTTCATGTCAAGACTGCATTCAAATTTTGCCTTCTCAGTTAGCTTCATGTTCTATAAATCTGAAGATACATATTTAAAACTTTGGGACATACTGACTGGCTCCCCTGGTGTGAAGGTTCAGGGAGCTGAAGCTGTCTCCACTCCTACGGGCAAAATGGAAGTTGTAAGGTTGGGCCTGACTTGACTGACCCATAGACTTGAAACAATATTTCAGTAGACCTTGCACTTTAATGCCAACCTGCCCCATGCTGTGCTGAGGCCCCTGTCTTGTTAGATAACTCTATCAGCAGCACAAAGGTAAAATACTTCTTGGGTAGCTCTTCAGGCAGTATAACTGGATTCCAGAAGAAAAGCCATAGAAGTGTTAAAGCCATGCCATGAGTATTCAGACAGTACACTTCAGTATAAAGCCTTTGTTCCGGCAAAATTTCTAAATAACAACGCAAAGCCATAGCCTAGGTTGTGACCCATACAAGAAGTTTAATAAATGCCAGTCTACGAATTGCAGACTTGGGATCTAATTTGGCTTTCCTGAGCGTCACATCACATTTAACCTTTTTATAGTGAAGGAGAGCTATGGGAGGGATATGTCTACCAGTTCCTAAGTAAATCATGACCCTTTTTGAACTGTGTAGGCCTCGTCTCTACAGTGGAAATTGCTAGAAATTCGAGCCTCTAGTTCTGAAGCACCTCTGAAGAACCTCTAAGTCCAAGGCAATTTGTTAGCCAGTAAACTTACCAAGTGCGAGCTTCACCCCGACAGCGGCGAGTGCTGCAGCTTTAAACTCGAGCGAGAGGGGGCTTCCCGGAGACTGAGAGGCCCGAAAGGCCTCGGGCATGGCGCGAGGGAGCGAGAGGCTGACGTACCTGGGGGCGGGCCGCGCGAGCCGCGGCACATTGAAAAGCGGCCATAACGCGAGCTTCACGCGGAGAGCAACAGCCGTGAGTGGGGCGGATTTAAACTCGAGCGCGAGGGGGCTTCCCGGAAATGGAGAGGCCGAAGTAAGGCGGAAAGGCCCGAAACGACTCGGAAAACGCGAGAGGATGACGTCGCTGGGGGCGGGCCGGGCGGGCCGCGGCACATTGAAAAGTGGCCGTAGCCGCAAGCGCGTGCCTGGCGCGCGCGCGAACGAGGGCGGGTATACTCGCGCGCAGGCGCACGTGCGAGCAGCCATTAGCGGTCGGTCCCCTCCTCGCTCTGGACAAGAACATGGCCCCAACACGTGCAAAATGCCCTACAAGGAAGAATGTGGAAACTCAGACGGAGCTCCCACAAAAACACGTGTCTGTGCAGGTCTCCAGCTGCAGCGAATGCCTCGGCCTGGCACGTGTTCCCAATGGAGCCCGAGACACGGCCTGTGTGTGGTGCGAGTGAATAAACTGCCTGCTCGGGCAGGTGGTTGAACTGAAGGAAGATGTGGATAGATTTAGAAGTATTAAAGACACTGAAAGTGAAATAGATTGGTGGAGCCGTACCTGAGGCATAGGAGTGGGGCAGAAGCTCTGCAGAATGTGGATGGTCTCCCTTCTGCTTGTCACCAGGCAGAAGAAAGGAACTTAAGGGACAATGAGGAATGGAGACAGGTCCCTCCTCAGAGGGGCAAGCAAAACCCCTGCCAG